>JAUMHE010000056.1:5826810-5840509 GCA_032359235.1 Enteromius mattozi
AGTTGTAGGGCTCCACCACCGCTGTGGACACTTGAGGAGCAGGATAGATGGCAAACTCCAGCTTGGACTTCTTGCCGAAATCAACAGAGAGACGTTCCATCAGCAGGGAGGTGAAGCCAGAGCCAGTACCTCCACCAAAGCTATGGAACACCAGGAAACCTTGGAGGCCAGTGCACTGATCAGCCTGTTGGAAAAGAACAGAATGAGAGCTTACCAAAAAGAATACAATATACCAATTTCAGTCCATTTTTACAACTTTAGTAGCTTAATCAGACCAAAAAGTATTACCAGTTTGCGGATACGATCCAGGACTGAATCAATAATCTCCTTTCCAATGGTGTAGTGTCCCCTGGCATAGTTATTAGCGGCGTCCTCTTTTCCAGTGATGAGTTGTTCTGGGTGAAAGAGTTGGCGGTAGGTGCCTGTCCGTACTTCATCTACATTCAAAGAAGACAATTACAATAAGCACATCATTTGGTATTCTCGTGTACATGCTATTTTAAACCATTTTTAAAACACATACCAATCACAGTAGGCTCCAGATCAACAAAGATGGCACGTGGAACATGTTTTCCTGAAGCCGTCTCGCTGAAGAAGGTGTTGAAGGAATCGTCTCCTCCTCCTATTGTCTTATCACTGGGCATCTGTCCATCCGGCTGAATACCGTGCTCCAGACAGTAAAGCTCCCAGCATGCATTACCAATCTGTGCTCCAGCTTGGCCAACATGGACGGAAATGCACTCACGCTGCAGATTGAGAATGATTTCATTTCATATTAATTCATTTAATCATACACTAAAGACTAAATATAGCAATATTGGAATAAGCTGTAAAAGATGAAAAGTTACCATATTGTATTTTGTCTTCCAGCCGATGCTCAGGGTTCGGAATGAAGCTCTAAATGTGTCAAAGTCTGACACAGAACATATTTATACCTGGAGCATCATGCGGTAACAGTGTTCTTTGTAATCGGAGAAGCCACTGATGTCGATACTATCTTCAGGCAGAAAAAGGAGGAAGACAAAAAGAAAAATGAGGTTAGCACCTCCTACACTCATAGGAATACTTTATTGTTAGCGCAAGTTATGAATTTGAATAGACCAGTGAACAATATGACAAAAAGCTTCTTTGATCCTCCGGGGAGCATTTTCACAAAAGCACAGCTGAGCAAACTGTATGCCTTTACATGTGCAAAATCTTGGTTGATTTATTCTCGACACAAAGAAGCATATATCTAAGAAAGAATTTGTAGGTTACTCATGCAGAGGAACCACTTTCATGAATTAATAATAGCTCCTCTTATTACAGAGAGTAATGCGATATCCTCTGTGTGTGCTCTGAATGAGGTTTGTTGCAAGAGAGTGAAAAATAGTAATACAATAGTTGCTCAGATTGACTTGTATAGATACTGAGAACTATATACCTTAAATTTTTCTTTTATTTGGCTTCCTGAAAACTGCAACACATCCTTTTTCTTGTAACCTGAGTATCTTCTGCTTAGGCAAAGGCTGTTTAGATGTGAACAGAATTAAGAGGATTTTATAGTTAATTTATCAATTTTATGTCTCTGACTACATGTATCAGTTTACAGAAGTGCCTTTAAAGCAATATATTGTTGAACATGACTGTACAGGGATCACTTTACTACAGAAGACTTTTACTCTTAATGTGTGTGGAAGATTGAATTTCACCGTTTAATGCTCTGCTTCCAGCCTTCCTCTGGCACATACTGCTATTACAACTAAACTTCAAAAAAAAAAAAAAAAAGTATTTCTTCTTCTTACAGATAAATACTGACTCCATATTGTCTACTGTCACTTTCTAAACTCATTCAACTTTAATGTTAACTTTCTGTGAACTCGGATAAGTTTTTATACTGGCCTCTAGTGGTTGTAAAAGGACAACGACAAACATGGCATCATCCGAATAAAAAGTGCATTAAAAAATCTTTTGCCAAAAAGGGTTTAGATTTTTGCTTTATCTTGTTTTTTAAGCTGAATTTTCAATGAGTTGTTAATGTTTATTTCAAGTTTACCAAATGGTTAAATGTTATAGAGTATGCAAATGCAGTAAATTTTCTACATTTTTGTTACATTTAATAAAATATTTGAATAAACATCTTCATCATACATTTCTGAATTCAATAGCACTATTGACATTTCTGGTGTTTGATTTGTTCTGTTACAGTAACTGTGACTAGAATAACCTGTTCTGTTTGACTGATGAGTTTGGGAACATTTAGCTGGTCATTTATTTACAGACAGAACATCAAATGTCTTTTTGATAATATTGTCTGACTGCTTACCACATGGTGTAACTTTTTTGCACTAGTGGGTATTTAATTATGATCTTCCATGTTTGCAACTAATGACAGTAGTTAAAAACATTAAGTCAGTTTAAATGTTTAAATCAGACATCTTGGTATTAATGGCCCAAAAGACACAACTGCATTATTAACTGACACACAAAAAAGAACAAAACCATTCATCTTACTTTCTTCTTTCTTTCTTCTTGGCAATATTTCCAGCAGCTGGTGAATATGACGATCCTTTTACCACCTTCTTCAGTGAGAACAGGGCTGGCAAACGCATCTAGCTTTTTTGATCTGGAAGCCTCTGTCATTGGTATGCTAGTCCACTGTCATAGATGCAGAGTGACAAACATATCATATCATTACAATTTTAAAGGATGATTTCTAATGAAATTGAATTGGTCCAATTAATCTTTCCCTTGTGGACCTTTAGGGTGAATGTAATTTCACCAAGTACAACATTCCAATTAACCAATCAGATTTGAGGGATAATTTTTCAGGAAATATCTGTGTTAGGCTTATGATCAGGGTTAGGTGCTTCTACACCCTTGTTAATCAGCTATCATTTTTACCACTGATTTTAGGAATAACTTTTGAGTAGGGTTAGGTTTAGGGGTAGTCTATATTCTATAGTCTATATTTTTGGACAGTAATGTTGATCCGGGAACTAACAAAAAATGTTGATCCAGGATTATATCTTGCTTGGCAAAATCACGGCGACCTCACCTTCACCAAAATGCAAAAAGCTCAGCATATGTGCTAGATACATTTTTCTGAACATACTGTAACAACTGATCCATTGTGCATTGTCGCACAAATACCACTAGGGGGCGGCATAGCCATGCTGTTTAGGTTATTATAAATGGTACATATGATCTTTGCAAGACAACTTATTTATATGAAATAATACAATTTATGTAAAGAAATCAATGGAAAGTGAAAATGCATGACTGCATGCAGACCCAAAATTGGGTTGATGAATGAATAAATATAGAAATATGCACTGTATACACTTTTCTTACTTAGATTTTTTTTATTGTTTCCAGCCCAGATATCTAATAATTCTTAAATCAAGAAGGATTTTCTAGACAAGTAAAATTTATTGTATTGTTTTCAGAAAAAAAAAACAAGCCAAAATTGAGTGAGTTTTTGCTAAGAACAAGCAAAATAATCTTATTTTAAACAGAAAACAAGATTATTTTGCTCACCCCATTGGCACTGGCAACAAATTCCAGCACAAATTGCTAGTGGGACAAAGCAAAACCAACACTAAAGATTAGAAAACCTAAAGAATTAGGCATTAAAAATTTGAAAATGACTAACCGGGACTCGAACCCGGTGGCCAGGTGTGTCAGTTCAAATTTACATTTTCATCGTTATCCTTTGAAAAATAGTGAATATTTCATATATTTATATTTCTCATATTTACAAATCCATGCTTCTTCAATACAGTATATGTATAGTATATGCAAACACATAATAATCCTGTTTCCAGGTTCACGTCCTGCTAGAATATATGTATAATATTTATATGCAGCTGATGAAATTAGGCAAAGAATCCACTGAGCAGTGGCCAACAGGTCTCAGACCATCACAAAGAAATATGTTGGGCAACAGATTTACAACCATCAAGGTCAGCAAGCTCAAAGTGACGTCGTACCTCTTTCCATGTCCTAATTAATCACTTGAGTGACCTTAACCCTGTAGCTCATACACACACAGAGGAATGAATTACACTTTGATTAAGGTTTGCCACAGTTACGTCCTCTCCAACGACCCTGGGTCTCATACTTACAGTGTATTTGATTGTCTTTCATGTTTTGTTTTTAGAACCTATACTTCTCCAAAAGGAAATATGAAAGGCTTTCAGTTATTTTTTTTAAAAGATGCACTAAATATTCTGCACACCTATTAGCATAAACTGTCCATATATTGTATTTTGTGTCTTTTGCAGAAATGCTTTGTACTAGGGTGATATATATTAGCAGAGTAACAGAAGTAAAAAAAAACAGTCATAAATAATGGAAAATTTAGAGTAGGAAAGAATGTCATTTATTTACAATACACCGAAGCACGCTGTGTGATTGTGAAATTATATTTCTTACGTAATCTAATTAAGAATATTTCCTATGCTGGATTTAGATGGAGCCCCTGGGAGCAACTAAAACACAAATGGTGTGAAACTGGCAATGGCATTCAGCTGTTAGCTGATTACATTGATTCCATTTATTTGTGACCGTTTTCCAGTCACTTCACTCCTGAAGGTGAGTATTTCATCTCCATATAAACACGTTGGACTCAGAGCCCTTCTCTAAGCTTTGAGTCTCAGTGAGAATGCAGATTGGAAAACGCAAAGCGTTTTGGGATAATCAGTACTGTGACATGGATCAATGCAAGTAATTATTGATTTAATTCATTAACACACTCCACTTTGCCGTCGTTCACTCACACAATTAGAATATGAAATGCCAACATAGCATATTTATTCAAATATATTTACACATAATATGTGGAAGGGTTAGAATTGGGACATTTTTATAAAAATGTAACCGCACTGGTGTGTTACATTTTTTACAGCCTAAATAGACACTTAGCATGGAATTCAGATTCTTTCATACAGGTTTTAGATCTTATGAATCTTGAACACACTAGTGATCTTGTTGCTTTCTGTTTGGTGTATTTGGACAGAGCAATATCTATGGTTGACACTTGATCTGTTAATCATTAAAAAAAACACACCAGTCTTCCCAGCTAACAGGGAACCCTCTGAGAACTTAGCAATAATCTTTAAATGTTCTGTCAAAACAAAATGTTCTTACAGTAATGTTAGTTCAATTTGAATTTAAGAAATCTTTATTTTATGGAGGGGGAAAAGGAATTGCAAACTTTATGGTAAAGAAAATTACACTTTTTATAGTTTATCTCACAATTTTCAATGTTTACATGAAAAAGAAATATTATTTTGTTTTTTATAAAAAGTCATAATTGTGGTATTAAATGTTGCACATTACTTTTTTATCTTTGTATTCTGTGGAGAAAATAGGATTTCATACTTCTGTTTTAACAAATTAGCTGTTTTATTTATTTTAGTATAGTATAGTCTACACTGTTTCATTACATCCAAGTGCTTTACTGGCCTCTTATTTTATTATTTTCTATTTTATTGTTGTTAAACTCTATTTTAACAAGTTTAACTAGCTGAACTCATAATCATATTCACTGATATAGTGTTTAAGTTTGAAAACAACACTTTTGTAGGCACTATAGCTCACGTAGCATCATACCAGAGAGAGCATTGACAGGATGTTTGCATAATGAAATTTGTAATGTTTTAAATATGATAAAAATTGTCATTTTTGTCCACATGAGGTTGGGGTGGGTGATATGAACTACAATTCATATCACAGTATTTTCCACAGTTGAGAAAAAAAAATTGGAATCACTTTTTAGAAGATCTTAGTTAAATTGCAGGCAAAATATGTATTTTAACCTTATAACTAGAATAATAGAGTGGAATAATAATAACCTTATAACTAGCTTATGAACACGGAGGTAAGAGAAAAACAAAATGCTATTTAAACTTTTCTGAAGACAGTTCCCTTCAGAGATTAATTTATATTAACCCCCTGCCCCCCATTCAATATTTATATTTTTCTTCCTATATTTGGAGTATTGTGAATACTCCAATATAGTGCCTGCTACAATATTTTCCCTCCGAGTCTTTATCATCTCTGTCCTATGTTAACGGCCGTTTACCGACTTTTCCACACAAATTACATTTTGGTAAATTATTATAATAGCCTACAGTTTGTGTATCACATAGCTATCCATGGTATAGCAAAATCCATATCATGGCACAACATAATACCGGTAGTCACGTTAATACCAGTATAGCGCCCAACCCTAAATTACATGAGGTAACGTATAAACCCAATTTGGGTTGTTAGACTCAAGACGTGAGTTTGTGTGTGTGATTTAAGGGTTATGGTTTTAACCATTTCTATGGTCTCTTAAAGGTCAGATTAAGGCATATTAGGAATGGATTTACAGAATTTGTAACATGGTTTAATCCTGTGACAGTTAAAGCACGCTGGTAATTTATTGGCCATGTCTTAACGTGAGGTTTGATAGGGTCTAATTGGTGGATTAAGACCTTGTTAAAACAGATTAAGACTGATGGGATTATGTGGCTGTGAGAGAGATAAGACAAAACAGGAGACACAGCACGAGTTAGGGGTGTCAGTGGCAGGGGGAATTAGTTGATTAAAGCAGCCCAGGAGGAGGCGTAGGGTTGTGATTTATTCTTGCTAGTGGGTGGTGGAACATTTGTGTATTCCTCCACACTGTTGTCAGAGCGAGAGTGAAAAGTCTTCATCAATTTGTACCCATTATCATGTCAATAGACTAAGAGGGGTTGGGCATAAAGGCAAATGCACTCACACACACTTCTGTTTCCTCCATCTGTGTGAGTTTTTGAAATATTTCAGTCTGATATGGGATTCTTTCGCTGGCCAACGTTCTCTCTCTCTCTCTCACTCGCTGTCACATTCACATATACACACACACACACACACACCCTCCGGAGTCCTTTTACCGTAAACCTTATTCATTTTCCTGAAACAGTGACACAGACAAGCCCTTATGTTGATTAAATGGACAGGCGGCATTGGAACACCAGGACTTTGCAACTGTTGCTTATTTTAGCAGAAAATTAGCGATTAAAATTAACGATGTGGGTGTACCTAAATACCCCAAATGTATTGCAAATGTTTCTGCACTTAATCTACAGATCGTTCTCACACTCAAGGTCACAAGTAAAAATGCTCACTGTTGAGTTTAGCCCAGCTGGACTCATTGTGAATTTAAGATTGCTCTTTTCAAGGATTTCAAAGGACATTTTCATGATACATTTTAATCAGAGAAACAGGAATAAACATTTCCAGATATGCAGAACAGAGAAAAACACTTGCAAACCAATTGAATCCTGAATCAAAGTGCATTTTAGCCCAATTCCGAACTTAATCTCTTTGTCTCTATTACTGACACTTTATATAATAAAAGACAGATTATATTTTATAAACGCTGGCTATGCTGAGAGCCTTTAAGTCCTCATACGCACTTAAAGTTTTCTTTGATTTGTTTTCAGTGACCTGTAAACAATACCAGGTGTTAAAATGTCAACCATTTCAAAAGACAAATGACAATCTGTCCTTTGATGCTTATCCATTGAGGACTTCGGCACTTACCCAGGGCCCATTGAAGAGTCACACTGCAGTATGGCTCTTAACCAATGCAAACAGCATAAACAAACAAACTCAGAGACACAAGTACGCAAGATTATATTTGTGGGTGAGGCTATATGATTTCATAGAACATTCATTGTCATATTATTCTTTATTCAAAAGACCATTTTAGATGATCTAACTGCTGCTGAATAAACTTGAGTGAATGAATAGAAATTAATCCCCATTCAAGTTTTCTTTGTGTGTCAAGAAAAAAGAAAGAAAAACAGTTGATACTGTGCTTATATATTAATCAAACATAGAACTGTTCAACTGATTATAATATATATATATATATATATAAATTATTTTATATTATTATATGTAATACAGAATTGTTAGACTGAATTAATAATGAGTTTTGTTCTAGTAGGCCAAATGGTATAGGATGGTGCTTACCCTAGTGAAAAATAAATTTGAAATACATTTATTTCATATTAAATACGCCACATATATATTTACATATTTATGCACTTAATAAAAATATCCTGCAGTTGTACTTTTAGTATAGGCCTACTGTGTATACTTAGACATACATAGTATAAAACATACATAGTATCTTATAAAATTATTTTTTATACTACTTAATGCACTTTAATATCTTGCATTTAAAGACATATTATTCAAAGGTCAGATGATCCTCATCAATAGTGACATTAAAGCACATTTTATGCTTAATATTATTGTGTTGTGCTCAATAGTATATACAAATGTGCACAAATAACGTTTAATTATAACTTATATCAGTAAGTCTCAAGTGATACGTCAGTAAATATGTTATTATTGTACTGTACTTTAAAATAAATGTATTAAAATGTTTTTTTGTTTGTTTGTTTTTTTACAGACTTAATTTCCATACCAATATATATACTTGATTACTCACTTTGGGGCATCTTTTTAATGCCTAAATGTAAATCCATGTCTGGGTATTTCAGCTGCATATAAGTTCCAATTAAACTGTATTTGTTCTTTATGTAAAATGTTTTTGTACTACTGAAAGGCATTAAACTAGGCATTAATCAGCTCTTGAAAAGGACGTATTAATCACTCTATAGGAACAGCAGGACATTTAACTAATGCATGACCAGATGTACAATTTAGCAGCGCTGCAGTGTTTTAATTAGTCCAATTGCAGCGAATGTCCAACCCTCCATCCACACCATGGCATTTAAGGGTTAAGCAGCCTGATAAATGGCTTCTTCAACTGAATACAGGCTTTTGGCTGTGCTGGGGCTCATTTTGGCTGCATTCACCCCCCCACCCTCCTCCTCCTCCTCCTCCTCCTCTCTCGTGACTCTCAGGGGTCAGTCAGTGAGACGATAATTGAGAGATTCCCAAACAGTAATCTCTTATCTGCCTGATTGACCTCAAGTCCTATTCAGTAGAACGCAACCAAGTGACATCTGTTGACTCTGCTTGAAAAGGACATCGCAGGCCGCATTTGTTTAAGTGGCTGTACACCTTTTGTGAAAGCAGTGTCCCCTGCTTCTATAAAAATGATGAGCTGTTAAACACTCCAGCTTGTTTTTAGAGCTGGCAATGGCTTGTCTTGATGCTAATTCTCACAGAGAAACTAATTGAGACATTATACAAAGAAATCTTCGCATCACAGGCACAAAGGAAAATATACCAATACTAGTTGTTCTTAACTATTGGGCATTTACTAATCGGAAATATTTGGACAAAACAGGTGGTGGAAACCTGTTGTTTTTATGGTTTAATTGCAATATATCCACCAAAAAAGCTTGTACTTTTGATTCAGATTCTGCACAAATTCTATATTGTTATGTGCATAATAAATTTGTTGGATTAGTCTGCTTTAGCATAATAGTCACATTTTTGAATGCATGTGCCTACAAATATGGGAGACACCCGATGAATGACCTTCCCGGTTTTGACTCCAAACGTGTTGGGACCGTTCCTATAAATCATCCATCTTAATCAAAGTAGAGCCCTCCTCCATCACTAAAGCAGTGCGGCGAGTCCAATTCCACTACACAATGCGGCATAATGGAACTATTTATTTCCATAATGCCGCATTGTCACTGTGATGTTGCGCCCTCGGGACGATGACGGAGAGGCGGAGGGATCGAGGAGAGGTGACGAAGTGCTCGAACAGAAAGGGTGGGGGGTTTCTAATTAGCGAATGAAATTTCATGTTGGGCTCCATAGGAGATAAATTAGCTTTTGACAGCTCCTCCCTTTCAGCTTGTCAAAACCTCTGACAGAACGGCCAGTTAACGGATTGCTAATTCCTCTTTTAGGCCCCACCGCTTCGGACTGCTGTACACAACCAAGACCATTTCCTAAATGGGTATGTAGCAGTGGCAACATGCAACTTTTACATAAATGCGGAAATACCTACCCGATCTCATGCAAAGCTGTAACTATTTTACGAGGTGCCAATTTTGTAGGAATGCATACAATTTGAGTTGTACAAAGATGTACAGTAAGCTTAATGAAAGGAGTAAGCTAGGGTGACTATTCATTCTCTTTTTCTAAATTTCTAAATGATTTTCTATTGATGCGCTCTCTATACAGTCTTCAAAATGTATACGTACGTGTATTTGTCGATTGTGTGCAATGCTATTGGTCGAACTACTCTTTCATTACTTTCAGCAAGAATGAAAACAATAGGAAAGCCTAATTCCTGTATACTTAGGTCAGCTTATTGTCTGCAAAATCATTTTAGTGTAGTGATGATTGTTGATGTTTTTTTATGAAACTTAAAATGTACATTGTCCACATTGAAAAAAATGGAACAAGGTTAAAATCTCTCTCTATATAAATGATAATATATTAACTTATTAAAACTTCCTATTAAATTTGTAAAGGGAAAAAATATTAGGTAACACTTTAGAATCAGTAACACTTTTTAACTATTAACTTTGACTTTTCCCTCAATAAATTCTTAATTTGCTGCTTTTTAATAGTTAGTAAGGTTTAAGTTAAGGTATTGGGTAGAATTTGGGATGTAGAATAAGGTTGTGTAGAATAAGGCATTATTATGTGCTTAATTAGCACTAATAAATTGCTAATATTCTAGTAATATGCATGCTAATAAAATAATAATAATTAATTAATTAATAATTAATAGGTGTAACCGTACAATAAAATGTTACCAATATCATATTTGAAAAATTGCTGCATTTTCACTAGTATTCCCAGCACCCAAGTTCAGTAATGGGCAAGATACTAAATTATTCACAAGCCAGATTTGTTTCTGGATGAGAATATGCTTTCTTGGACCCTTTTTGTGCCCCCTGACTTGATCCTCCATAGATCATCACCCATTTAAATACACCTATAGCAGCCTATGCAGTCACTCTGCAAATTGGCATAGATTTGCAAAGCAAATATTAAATTTTAACGACAACCTTCCAGACAAACACAGAGATTTAATGTGCGCATGTCATTATCTAAGAGAATATTTTAATGAATTCCTGATGGAAATCAGATGCTGTAATTTATGAATGACAGGTTTATGATATAAAAGCACAGACATAATCAGTACATAAAGTGATCGCTGGCTGTACGCAGATATAGTATTTGTTTTAGTGTTATTTTGTACAACAAATGGCAAATATTTTTAAATTGGAATTAGGTATAAGTTTTTTAGTGTTGCTTTATACTACTCTGTCTTAAGATATGCAAATATCATTGTAGTGTTTTTTTTTTATAGCATATAAAACATAGCAGGTAGGGGTGCACGATTCAGAAAGGTGAGGTGAGCTTAAATCGTGGTTTTGAATTATAGCTGTGTGGTCTGAGGACTGTCTGATTAAAAAACATATAGTCTATTGGTGGGTGGGGCTGCTTATCCTACAGCAGGATTAGGTGCAACCATTTGGACAAGCAGGGCTAATTGAACTGTCATATTTAATTTGCTCACCTCTGACAGCCGCACACACATACAGCCCTGGATGAATCTGTGAGCTGACTAGGATGGTCCTGGAAGATAAACACAGAGGCTGATTAGATGTAGTAGTTATCCATCATGCCTGTCCTGTTATATATCTCCAGACTGACCAAACACACACATACCCGTACACAAAGGGCACAGTAATTCAGCCCTGCCTTCTGTGCATGTTGTTTGATTTTTGCTTTGCTAATTAAATTCCACCCTGACAAATAAAAATACGGCTATACTTTGGAAGTTATTACATTGTGGTTCAGAAATCTGGAATGATATCCCATAAATTATTGTGGCCCAGGAGAAATAACTGGCCTAAAGGAATGTTCTGATTAAACTTTTTAATATTTGTGTAGGGCACATCACCTTATACTCTGAAGAGATAAGTATTCATTCATTCATTCGTTCGTTTGTTCATTCGTTCATTCTCATAATTGGTATTTATTAATTCATTCATTCTTGAATTGTATAATCTCATTGGTATTGCACTTTACTTATTTATTTTGTATTATTTACTAAAGTTATAATCATATTGGTATCTCAAAAAATTATATTGATCTTTATTAATTTATGAAATATAACATTTCAACATTTTTGCACTTTTTAATGAAATGTGTAATTTCATAACTGGTATTGCACTTTATTTAGTTACTTATGTTTTGTTAAATGTATAATCTCATAATTGGTGTGTCACTTTATTTTGTTATTTTTTAAAATGCATAATCTCATATAATTGCATTTATTTATTTATTCATTCATTCATTTAGGTTTTTTAAATAAATGTATAATCTCATTTCACTTTAATGAATTATTTGTTATTAAATGCATCTCATAATTGCATTTATTTATTTATGTGTTTATTTATTAATTTAATTTTTTATTAAATGTATAACCTCATAATTGGCATTTCACTTTTAGTTATTTTTTATTAAATGCATAATCTCATACAATTGCATTTAGTAAATAATTTATTTATTTATTTATTTTATTTTATTTAAAAGTATAATCTATTTTTTTGTGTCTTACTATGTGCATATGTCTCAGCAGAAGAACCACCCACGATGCGCCACCAGCTCCTGATGTTGCCACCATTTTTTCCGGAGCAGCAGATGTTTGTAGCAGCTCCGCCGGACTAATTATCCATCCTGGTCATCCTCTTTGTGTAGTACGTGCACGTGTATGTGTCCAACTTTCTGTTATGCTTTAACTCCACAACAGTAGGATTTAGCAGTAATTATCCCGAAACACACCCCTCTTGCCTCTGCCATTGTCTTGATGTCTGGGCAACATAGCCGTCATTAATCAAGCGATTCAACGCAGGCCTGAACTGGTTAACCTGCACCGCCCAGCCCTGGTTACTGAGGAAGTTTTCAATTCCCTCTGGTCAATCACAAGGACACAAGAGTGCAACAATGGGTTGGTAATGAATGGAAATTAAAATAAGATGCAACCATTTAGTGGATTCCAGCAATGCAATGTTAAGTTTTGGTAGGTCTGAAGAAAGAGTAGGAAGGCTGGAATTGGAAATTAGACAGCACAGAGATATTTCCTTAGCTTTAATACTGAAACCTACACAAGCACAGCACACTGCTATTTTTTACCTCTGACCTAGAGCAAGAGGTCAGACAGTTACGAAAGGGGCAGCCCATGTCACCATGTTGCATTTGTGTATGAATAGCTGTCCATTCAATGGCTCTTTTACAGTCTCTTGAATACAAGTGTTGGCTCCCTTCTGGACAGTCAGAATGCAGAGTGCATTGCACTTTTGGCAGGCTTGTTAGGCATCTGTGGTCTCCTTTTTTAGAAAGAGGACATTTATGTGTAGATCTACTTACGGTACCATTCACTTCTATTATTTTACTGGAAAAATTAAGTTGCATGCATTTCATTTTTATCACACATTTTAGACAGAAAATATTTGTAACAAAAATAAGCAGTTTGGACAGTTGTTCAGTCATCTCATAAAGGCGTATTTAACAGCACTAACCACTAAGGTCTTTTTATTTGCCATACGCACAACATTGCACACATTCAGATGTGATTCTGGCCCATTCTTTCAGTCAGTCAGTCAATTTTCAAATAGTATCTCAGTTTCAGAAAAGCGCTCAAATGCTTTTTTCAAAATTCATTGAGAAATACTGGTTTCTTTCATTTATTAGTTGATTCTTAATTCACTAAATGTAGTCACTAACT
>JAUMHE010000056.1:5846797-5866637 GCA_032359235.1 Enteromius mattozi
TGAGGTAAAGATACAGTGGTAAGTTCTAATCTTCAGTAGGATACGTAACATAAATACAGCGCAAATTTAGCTCGTTTTAGGATTAATCGCGTACCTGTAATACTTGATATAAGCTGTTGTAATGTTTAGCAAACGGATTTATTATCGATTGCAACTTCTTTTAAAGCCATTTTAACTTAAAAGACAAGTAGTCAGTCATTTTAGACATGAAACAGAAAATACGTTTGCATAGTCTCCACCGTATCACTTTATCCATAACATTTCATTTGATGATCCTCTCAAGCAATCACCTTTGCTGTCAGTGATTTTCTTAAGGCAGATCACTTAAGCTAATAGAAAGGTAAAGAAATGAGTGGCAGGGTCATAAATTTACACCAGCCTCAGTTAACCTCAGGCAGACATATAACAGATCCTGCTTAAACAATTGAGAGAAGAACAAATAAATGTAAATGTTCCACGTTAGCATGCTGCTGTCTAAAGTAATACAGATATAAGGAGTATATGTTCATATCGGTCAGATTAAATTTAGGTTAATTTCTGATATAGGCCCAGATCATTCAGGCACTACATTCACATCTGTTTTAGCCTATAAAATTTAATATAAAAGATACATGACATATTTGAAGCCCACAGTATTTGAGCATCTGTGGTTTGGTTTTTTGTTATTAGGTGCAATGTTGACGGATCATCCAGTAAATCCTCTGAGCTCAGGCATTCCCTTTGGAGTCAGACACAACCCACATAAAAAGGTAAGGTGTTTTCTAAGGCCTATATATAGGATAGTTTTCTTTTTTTTTTCTTTTTTTAAATTTTGGCAAATTTTTCCCAGAGTGTGTAATTTTTTTTTTGTAATTTAAGTCATCTGCTGTACAAAAAAAAAAAAGTTTAGACAAGAAAACACAAAATATAACATATATAAACATATAATAATTGTGCCAGCATCCTCATTTGATAGCTAGGCCCAAATTCATACTCATTCTATCCTCTGTTAATTTTTGTTGTTAATGATTCTTGCCTGCTTAATCGTGTTTCTTTATTCTGCCATTGTTTGCAGATAGTTTCTAAACATTTTAATATTCAATAAACGTTAAATAAAAAGTTGACTGATTCTAGTCTGCTAAAATGCTTTGGTGAAGTACACTGCCATCTGCTGGTGCAAAGACCAATAACCATTATGATTTGCTTTCCTTTCTTTTCAGAGGCTCTCACGCCTCAGGTCAGGGAGTCCTCTGAAGAGGATTCAAAACTGCTTTTTTGGGGTAGAGACCTGGGCTGAGCTAGTCTGGGAGGGCTGGGAGCCACAACGAGAGTATACCAAACCATTGTTCCTTAGAAGCATTCATGGAAAACTCCAGAAACTCACCTTCAGGTCAGTCCACTTAAAACCATAATTCATTAAGACCAAAAGTTTCTTTTTCCAAGATTTGAAGCTAAGTTTGTAGTCATTAAGATTTTTTCTCACGGTTTTAAAGTCTCCTATGTTCACAAAGGCTGCATTTATATGATAAAAAGTAAAAAGCTGTAATACTATTTAAGTTTAATATAACTGTATTCTGTTTGAGTGTATTTTAAAATGTGATTTAGTTTTACTTTACTTTAGTCTTCAGTGTCACATGATCGCTCAGAATTCATTCTAATATGCTGATTTGGTGCTTGAAAAACATCTCTTATTATTATTATCTATTATTTATGGTTGTGCTGTTTTTAATGTTTTTTTTTTATGAATAGAAATATTTATTTGAAATATAATTTTTTAGTAAGTGTTTTTACTGTCACTTTTGATCAGTTCAATGCTTCGCTTACTTAATTAACTTTTTTTAGCTTTCTGATACAAAACTTTTGAACAGTAGTGTTCAAACTGATATATTCTTTTGTATTTTGTCCATTTTAGACCTCCAGCTTCCAAGTTCTTCAGCACACCATTTCCTCAGACCATCCTTCTGAGCCCAGGAACTTCTTACTCACTCCCAGTTACTTTTCAGCCTCTTGAGAAAGTAAAGTTTAAATTATCTTTGTTTCTCATGTAATATATTGCTTTAAACTTGTTATATCGTTGAAGCATTCAGTAATCCTGATCGTGATGTATTATGGTACATTTTATAAACAACATTTACAGCAAGCAGTGAGAGATATTATATGCATGACTAGATTTGCATATATTTTTCTTCTTGCCCTGCTCTTTCCAGTGCGAGTACACGGACACTATAGAGTTTCAGAGCAAGGAAGGCACATTCCACGTGTCTCTGCGAGCTGTGATTCCTCATCATGCCCTGGAGGTACCAGAGACGGTGATGTTGCCACCTTGTGCTGCCCAGCACAGCTCCAAAACCAGCTTCCTCTTTCGTAATTCCAGGTAAAGCATGGCTAAAGATCTGATTTATGGAGAAAGTGTAAAGAAAGTGCTGAATGTTTAAACCTGTGAATGCACTTTTTGTCCCTAGTAAGCTGCAGACAGGATTCAGGTGGTTTGTAGATCCTCCGTTCCAGCTGTCCCCTGAGACTGGACAGTTGAAGCCTGGAGAAGAATGCAGGGTTACAGTAGAGTTTAAACCCCAGCAGGCTTTAGTGTATCAGGCTGAGGCCCGCTGTGCTTTTGGAGATGATGGGGAAAGCAGCTGTACTGTGGTTCTGTGTGGACTGTGTGAGTACACTTAGCTTTTCAAAGAATTTTAGAAATCAAATTTGTGACCATGGCCAAAAATAATATGAAAGCTGAATAAATATGCTTTTTATTTATTATAATAGGACAACATTTGGCTGAGATACAACTATTTGAAAATCTGTAATCTGAGGGTGAAAAAAAAAATCCAAATATTAAGTAAATCACCATTAAAGTTGTTCAAGTAAAGTTCTTAGCAATGCATATTACTAATTAAAAAATAAGGTTTGATATATTTTTACGGTTGGAAATTTACAAAATATCTTCATGGAACAAAATCTTTACTTAATATCTTAATGATTTTTGGCATAAAAGAAAAATTGATAATTTTGGCCTATATAATGTTTTTGACTATTGCTACAAATATACTCGTGCTTACTTTTGTGGGCCATTTAGTATATTCTGCTCTTCTAACATTTTAATGTAATAAAACTATTTATTTTATCACATTAAAATAATTTCAGGTCAGAATTTGTTAATCAATGGTACTGTATATACTTTTGAAGCCATCAATGGCATTATTTATTAAAAACAATAAAAAAAATATACATCTACTGTATAAAACTAAATATAAATATAGAAAATTACAAACATTTTGTAATTTTGTACAACATTTTTTTGTGTATGCATATATTATATTTTTGGCTTATACTTATAGTTCATTGACTACAATTCACAGTTCATATATGTCATAGTTAATTTTCCCTAATTTTCAATTACTTTTTCTCAAATCATAGTATTCAGTGCTTTGATTTACATCAGATATTGTTTGGTTAATAGCTTAGAAATGACTTGCTTCACATTTAAATACCTTTCCACAGCCAAGTACTCTCACCTCCAGATCAGCTCCACGGGTCAGGAGGAAGGCTGCAAGGTGCTTGAGTTTGGCAGCGTGGCAGTAGGAGACTCTCTTGAAAGGCACTTTGAGATCTACAACCTCTCCACTGTATGCTTCTCTCCACCCTGTATTTTTACTCATCAAATATTTAGACATCAGACATTTCGCTTTCAGATTTACTCTCTTTCTCTCTTAGGTTAGCACAACATTTAGTCTGTCCTGGTTGAGACGTCCCACTCTCATGGACTCTGTGTTCTGCTGTGAGGTTCATGAGGGGAAGATCGCTCCAAATTCAGTGTTAAAAGTCCCCATCTGCTTCTCCCCACTCACAGTGGACAGCATAAGTGTGGACTACCTCTCTCTTACCTGTCCTGGGGCTGTAAGCAAAGACCTGCTCAAAGTGTCAGGCACCTGCATAGGTACAATATATAACCATACAGTAAAAGTTTTCCAAACATTTGCTTCTAAACATTTCAAGCCTGATCTGACCGACTTTATCTGTCCACTATAGGTCCAATAGTGTCTCTAAATACCTCTGTACTGGATTTTGGCTGTGTTGAGGAAGGCACAGAGGTCACACACAATGTACAGATCATCAACTCCTCTGCAGTATTGGCTTATTACCAGTTTGATGTGGATACTGGCAGCCATAGTGTGTTCAGCATTGATAAGCCTTGTGGCTCTCTGCCAGGCAGCAGCAAACTTACTCTGCGAGTGAAATTCCGCCCATATCACCCTATAGCTTATCACAAGACAGTGACCTGTTTACTGCTGCACAGGGTAGTGTGTCTATCTGTTTGTTGGCTTCTTGGTTGAATATCTACTTTCTTATCTTGTCTCTATTTCTTATCTTATCATTTGAGTGATAGTGCAGTTATGCTATTCTCATTAAAGGAGCCACTGTTTCTGGATTTGATTGGCACCTGTCACTCAGAGCAGTTGAAGCCAGCCATTTTAACCCCCAGACACCTAAGCATCTACAGAATGAATCTGCTACGAGGGCTCACCTGTTATCCTCCAGACATACTGAGTGCCTTGCTGGACGAACACAAATTAAAACTGGATGACAGCGGAGCCTTGCTAATCCAAAAGGTGTGCATTTGTCCATCTGCACTGTGATGTAACATACAATGTTCTGCAATCTAAGAGTTAACACAAACATCCTAACCTCATATTCTTATAACTAATTCACAAAACAATCAGGTACAACATAGCTAAAAACATCACATAACACTGCATCTGACTTTCTTTAGATTCCAGGAGAGGACACTGACACATTCGCACTTCTCTTCAACCCACGCAGTCCTCTGGATGAGTATTTCCACATTAATTCAGCATCTGACATGGAAACAGAACTTGTCAACATCTCAAACTCCTCTAGATTCCCCACCCCCCATGTTACAGTTCAGCCCTCTGAGCTTCTTTTTTATGATGGACCAGCATCTAAGTCAATCTCCATCACCAACCACACCAAAGGCAAGATCTGTCTGATTTGGTCTCATGGAGCTGAATCCCCTTTCTCCATCTTTCCTCTCTCCTGTGAGTTGGGCCCTCTAAAGAGCACAGCCTTCAGAGTGACATACAGCCCCAACCAGCAAAACGTCTTCCATTCAGCGCAACTTGAGTGTTTCACTTTTTATAAGGTAATTAGAGACTGAGGGCTGGAATATACTACATGACATGTTTTAAATCCTTTGTCTGTCAAGCAAAAAATTGGAGTTTGTTCCCATCATACACTGTGTGATTTTCTGTGAAATCTGTCTGATCAAATATGCAGATTGGCTCTGATTTTCGGCAACTAGCATCAACTCATCCAGACTGTAATTCAGGGCAAAAGTCATACAGTATATTCCAGCCTTGAAGTAAATTGATTTGGTGTCCTCCAGCAGTCAGTCAGTCTGTAAATGGGACATAAAGTGAAGATGAGTTCTGAGTGTGCATGTGTAGTGTGACAATAGACCTATTATGTGGCTTGAATTTGTTTTTTGTCATCCCCAGGTTCTGAGGGATCATAGAAATGTACAGGATCAGACTTTGTGCCCACCCTGGTGCCTTACAGTCAGGGTGAGCGGTCACTCGTTTGAGACTGGAAAAGAGCACTTTATCCCCAAATTCTCTCTTCAACACTCTAAAGTAGTGAGTCTGACATCTTTCATTATAATATGTAATCATTGGAAACATACTGTATGTAAATATACTTATAAGGTTTTGAAAGAATCCTTCTCCCATCAGGTATTTCCAGCACTGAGACAGGCTGCATACCGCAGTATTCTCCTGCAGAATACAGGGGACCTGCCCTTGATTTTCAGACTAGACCCAGAGGAATGTCCATCTGTATGTGTGCTGCCACCCAGTGGTCTGGTGCCATCAGACAGCCACCAGATCCTCACATTCAGATGCACTCCATCACCGGATCACCCTTCCAGTATCCCTTTGACATTACATCTGAATGACTGCTGCAAGAACACACAGGTTAAGACAATGTCCTAAATGGCAGTAAGATGACTGTATGGACACACACACATTAGGCATCATTGTCATATTATGTTTAATTAAATTGGAAATTAATTTTTAAATATATAAAAAACGAATTATTAACAGTATTAAAAAATAAAGCGATGTAACAAGAACAAGCATGATCTAATAATAAGCAAAAGTGTACTTATTCATTAACCAAAATTAACAAGAGACCCCAATGCTCTGCTGAAGGACTGTACATTTGATACTAAAAGTAGTCAATTACTTTTACTTAACTATTTTTCTCATGAGCTGCTTGAATCAATTTCCATAAAGCTATATATACCTTTACTAAAGTGTGACACTGCCTGCCTGGAAATCTGATTAAAACTATGAATTTCTGAATCGTTTATAGGTAGTGAATGTGGTTGCTGTAGCAGAGAAGCTTTCCATGAGTCTGGAGGGGGATCACAGCCTGTTTTTTCAGCCCACAGCTGTGGGCTCCTGCTCTGAGAGAAGCCTGCGGGTGAAGAACCTGAGCAGGGTGCCAGTGGAGGTCAAGTGGAAGCTGAGTAGATCTGACCAAAGGGTTCTGACTGTGCTGCCGGACACAGACACACTCCAGCCCAATGAATCAAAGGTAAGGCTGGATAGTCATTGTGGTATTTGTGGTCTTATTAATGGAAGTATTTTTTTTTTGCTTTCAGGTACAGAAGTGGTATTTTGCCCCTATAGAGGAGATGATGTACAGCATGAAGCCCAGTCTCACGTTCTGGCCTGTCCAAATGCCACAATACAAGAAGTCCAGGCTTACCATTAAAGCTGTTGGATTGGCATCCAAAGGGTCTCTCCAGGTCTGTTACCTGAATGGAATAAAGAACTAATCTAATTATGTGTACAATGAAGTGCATATTATATACCTTGCATTGGGATGGGTTGGTTGTGCACACTTTCCTGTAAAGTTTCTTTTTTTCGTTTTTCATAGGCAGAGCATCCTTTTATAGATCTTGGTGAGGTCCTGGTGGGAAGCTGTAAGTCATTTGATGTCCCTCTTCTGAACAACAGCCCCTGTGCTGTCAGCTACTCTCTGACCACACAGCAGAGCGTCACAGTTACAGGCCTCCCTGAAGATATGACTCAAGATCCTTTAGGTGGGAGACATTTTCAATGCACTATTCTTAGAAATGTTTTTACTGCCGTTGCCAGGACTCTGTGTCTCACCTTAAATGCTTCACTGTCTATATTCAGGCATATGCAAATTTTGTACACTGCCATTCAAATGAATACTTTATTTAGCAAGGATGCATTACATTGATCAAAAGTGACACTTAAGACTTTTAGAATGTTACAACAAATAGATTTTAAATAAATGCAGTTCTTTGAAATGTATTTCTATCAGAGATTCCTTAAAACAAAAATCTAGAAGCAGCACAACTGTTTTCAGCACTGATAATAAAAAGAAATGTTGACTATCACAGAAATAAATTACAGTTTAAAAACATATTCAAACTGAAAAGCTATTTTAAATCTACATTGTACACAATATTACTGTTTTTGATTCTTACCAACCACAAAATTTGAACAGTAGTGTTGTTGTTTTATCTTGTGCCTATGATTGCTGTCGAGTCAGTCTTTATTTATTTGTTTTTTAAATTAAGCTTTACTTTTTCAGTTCTGGAGATGGAGAATGTAAGTGGAACTATATCTGCTGACTGCAGGCTACCAATCCGCTGCACACTGAAAATGGCACGCAGGGCCCATTACTGCTGGACCATAAGTTACCACATCCTCAATGCTTCTGGTAGCGTACAAAGATAATAGTGCTGTTTATGCTTGGAACTGTGATTGTAGTGTAAGACAATGTCACATTTTGCATATATGAGACAACTGTGATTAAATTTAACAATATAAAACACACAGGCTCTGGGGGAGGAGAGCTGCAATCTGTTTGCCATGTACAGGCTGAGGGAGTGTACCCCACCCTGGAGGTGATGGATGCCCGTAGCTGTGGCAGTGTGGAGGGACTTAGTAAACTGCAGCTATGGCGCCTCTTCAATCTGGATGCACTCAACACTCATCTGCGCAGAGATCCCAGCCCATCTGAGCTCACCTTCAGGGTGCCCACTAGACACAGGCAATAGTTTTTTTTTGTTTTGGTTTAATTAAAAGTCTTAAATTCAGAGATTTATTTCTACTCCAGTGTCTTTTGATAACTATTAAAACCTTTTGCAGTTTTCAACATTGCCCTTCCATCTTCACCTCAGCCATGTTGGATTTTAGCTTCAGCGCTGCTCCCCTGGGCTCAGACCCCTCCAGTATTCTGCTTTTGTTTAAGAACCCAGGAAGTATTCCTGTAGAGTGGTAAGTATTCCATAGCTTGATCTGCCTATATTTTACAGTAGCAAATAAAGTCATTCAATTAAAAAAATTAACAAAATGATCTCTTTCAGGTCATTCTTGCTTCCAGAGGACCAACAGATTGAGCTGGAGTACTGGGCTGAGTCTGGAGATTTCAGTCCATCTGAGCTCCACCTTATGAAGATTCAGGATCAAAAGCTCTTCTCAGTCTCCCCACGTTCTGGTAAACTCCTGCCCGGCCAACAGAGGACAGTACAATTCACATACAGGTCAGGAATGAGCACACTAGTGCTTTTACACTGAAGTGTTGCTTAGGCACTGGAAACTATAAGGAATATGCTTCTCTCCCAGACATGACTTTGTGGGGACAGATCGTCTTCCTGTCTTGTTGAAACTTTCACATGGAAGAGAAATACTGGTGAGGCAAATGTTTCTTGTCATTGCAGCACATGCATAATTTTAAAAATGATTTATGTTGATAAATCTTGACATTTTTCCAGATGAATTTTCTAGGAGTAACTGTGGAAAGAGACATACGCTACATTTACCTTTCCTCCAACCGGCACATCTTTTCCCCGGTGGCAATTGGAGGGTTCAGTCCCCCCAAACAGGTTCGTAGACCTATACGTTACCCTAACTGAGGTTTTCCTTGAAAGCTGTTGTAATAAGCTAAACAGTTTATTCAATAGACTTTTTATTTTTATTATAGACTCTTTAATAACGGGAATGTTATGTTATGTTATGTTATATTATAAGACCTTTGTAAAACATTTACAAATATATAAATACAATTAAGATAAAAATTATAGAACAATTTATGTTGAACACTTGATTTTTTCAGAAACCAAAAAACAAAACAACCAACAAAAAAACTTTATTTTGCGAAAATAACAAAACAAAAAAACAAAACAGAGTTATCAAAATAACAAACCTTATCTGTACCTACCAGAAGTGGCTAAAAAGGTCATGTTAACCAACCAAAGGTGACCTAAAATTATTTAAAATGAGACAAAAGTAATAATAGAATAAGCTAAAACATGTACAAATCCAAAAATTATGAGTAAAAAATAAGTCCTTATCCTTAGTCCAGTAAATCATGGACAACTGAAAAGACCAAGCATATTCATTCATTAGAAAGAATGGGTTCCCTGAAGAACATTCAGAACAGAAACTTGAACTATATATTATATAACACTGACAAATTATTTCTTCAGTGAGTTTACTTTATTAGTGATTGCTGATGTTTTCACTATAGACAACGAATTAGGTTCACGCCACAATGTCTACAATCACCTAACATTCCTTTACACAAGACACGATGGACACTGTGCCCCACGTTAATTGAGTTGGACTTCACGAGTAACACGACGTAATGTTATACCGTCCCCTTAGCGTCAGCTATGACTCAATGTCGGGAGAACCGAACTCAGAAGGGAACGTTCTCTGGTTACTCAACGTAACCGTGGTTCCCTGAGAGGAGGGAACGAGTATTGCACAGTTGGAGCTTTGGAGTCAAAAAGCTCACAGGATAAAATAACATAAAAAAATAATATTATTATTTTTTTATGATAATATAAAAAATAATTGTATTAATTGTTTATTCATTGCTTACAGTCATAGTTATGTGTTTATGTGTTTATTTTTAATAGTCACAGATGTGCTAAATCTGCACAGGTGTTTGAGTTGTATAATGCAGGTGCTCTTCCGCTGAGATACCACATCGACACCACTCCACTGGAGGAGCTGATGGAGGAGAACTTCAGTCACCCAGTCTTGCAGTGTCTGAACCCTGGAGGAGAAGTGGAACCAGGCCACACCGCCCTGGTGGAGTGGATCTTCTCCCCACTGGAGGCCAAAACATACAGTGTTGGTTACTCCACAATAACATCCACTTAAAAAATGTGTTGTTGATGTTCCTGCTAGCAGAAATGTTTCACATAGTAACACTTGCTTTTGTCTCAAAAGATATTACTGTCTACATTATTATGCAAATCATTAAGTGCTTTATTCTTATTAGTTTAAGAGATTGGTGTACAATTCCAGGTGGACATACCTATACACGTGGTGGAGGGGGACAGCATGTTTGTAACCTTTGAGGGCCAAGGATTTGATGAAAGAGAGGCAGAACCCATTCACATACAAGAAGGGCATATTACTGTGCCTTGTACTCAAAGAATCCCAGTTCCTGGACAAGTAAGAAAGAGCTTGATGAAACAAGCCATACATAAGAAGCCAAATTTTTCCATCTCTTTCTTTGTGAATAGGTTGTGTTCCTGTCAGAAGAGAGAGTGTGTTTTGGTGATATCCCAGTGGGCTCTCGTAGCACACGCATCCTTTTTTTGACCAATGTCTCACACACAGACCAAGTGTTTTATAAATGGATTGGAACAAGCACAGAATGCCAGCAGGTATGTAAATTTAAAGTAATAGAAGATCATGTAAAAATGAATAATCTGCAATATACTGCAAAAGTCATATCGGCCACTTTTATTTTTTATGTTTTTTAAAGCATGATAGTAGTGAAATGTTACTATGGAACCATAAACTTTCATTATGTGCAAAAAAACTGCATGTTTTTGCAGACTTTTTTTAGTATGTGTGTCACAAAAAATATCAGCATAAGGGTTTGGAACAAACTGATATATGTAATTGTTAAACTGATAACAGTTAATAATTGACATGGCCAGTCTAATCAATATACTGATTATTGACCGCATGTTTTCATTTGTTTGTCACATTGAGCGTAGACTATAAAGATCCGTCCTGAGAGTGGTTGTCTGGCACCAGAGGAGAGTGTTCTCTGCATCCTGACAATACAAGACTCAGGCAGCCCCACTTTCTATCAGCAAGACCTCATCTGTGAGGTGACAAATACAAAGATACACCAATGAACACATACACATATAAACACTTACAATATACAATGCATATTTGAAAAGGCACAATGCTATTTAAATGTTTAGGGTCAGTAATATATGTTTATTTGACCAAAATGCAAATCAAATTTTAATAAACAATAATATTGTGAATATTATTACAGTCTAAAATAACTGTTTTCTGTTTGAATATATTATAAAGTGTAATTTATTACTGTGATGGTAAAGCTGAATTTTCAGCAGCTGTCACATGATCCTTCAGAATCATTCTAATATACTGATTTGGTTTTGATGTAAGTAACATATTTTTATCAGTGTTGACTAAAACTGTTGTGCTGCTTAATATTTTTGTGGAACCAATGGTAATTTTTTTTCCAAAATACTCTAGACTAGACTAGAAAGTTCAGAACAGTATTTAATTGAAATTGAAATAGTGGAAACGTAGCTAAATGGTTGTCGCTGTCTTTGCCAGATAACTCTTGTGAAGAAGCTTGCACAGTATCACAAAGACCTACGACAGTGGGAGGAAGAGACAGAAAGACAGATATATGAGTTTACTATCACTGAGAAAGACCTGATACAGACAAACCAACTGGATAAATGCTTTCAGGTCAGACAGACACATTTTAGACTTTATTGTTGAAAATGATCCTTTTACATTTCATTCACTGTATCAAAAAACATAAAAAAAAACTACTTGACTTCTTCAGGAAGGTGCAGTGTTTGAACTGAAAACTGGCACAAGAAAATACAAGGTAAACTAAACCCAGAAAAATGACAAATGAGTGTTATTGTAACACATTCACATTTTGGGTTTAATTCATTTGATTGCAGTTAGCTGAAGCAGTGTTTATGTGTACGTTCTATTTATGAGAGCTCAATATTTTCTTCCTCATGTGGCAGACTCTTCCACCCATTCGTAGCAGTGATCAAACTGAAAGCGGTTCTTCTGTGAGACCCAGTCGGGCTGAACAGCTGGCTCAGCAGCAGGCAATCCAGAAAAGAAGAAGACGTCCCGATCCTCCACGTCCTGCAATACTGCACTTAGGTGTCACTGCACGCTCTCACAGCCTCATGGAGTATCAGACACATTTCCCCAATCAGTTCAACACTCATTACATCAACAGGTACAACTGGGTGCAAAATTATGGAAATCTATAATGTTTCATGTAAACTAGGAGATAAACAGTGAGTAAGGTTTAAAAATGAATAACAAGTCTGACAATGATTTGTTTTATCATTATATTTTTTCAGGTCTAGGCAACCCAAGCTTTTTCAATCTGGGACAGGTGATAGCTGCCATTATCCTACAGACCTGCCACCACTGACTTCAGGTCCTGAGCGAGATGTCATCACACCCGTGCTCACCTCTTTACTACAGTATGACTTACATTGTTTTATTAATACAAATTCTGTTCAAACATTTGGAGTCAGTAATTTTTGTGTTTCTTTATTTTAAATTAAGTAAATTACCTTATATTACCAGTACTTTCTTGGGTAAGTACACTGCAAGTACACTGTACATAGTACATACATCTATAAATAAAGGAGGTCACGCTGTTTTTTTATTATGTGTTCCCCTACAGGAGTCTCCTAGATGAGCCTCAGTTCCAGCAGTCTCTGGTAGAGGGTGACAATGAGCAGGTGCCATACTTCACACAGCTGCGGTCTGCTCCTGAGCTCCCTACACAAACACAACCCCGCTCTGCTGCAGGCAACCTGAGTCCAATAGAAATGTCCAGCATGTCCAGTGTCACTCCAGCAGATACTTACACAGGAAACTGTAGCACTGCAGATGGACCCAAGAGTGAGTGTGTCCAGGAGTCTCTGAAAGAAGTTCAGGAGGATATAAAAATGAAGGTCCAGGAGTCCATTCGCAGGTGTGCTATGACACTAGAAAGAGACAATTTAGTCACAGATCAAATTTTGCCATTTAAGTAACTAATCTTCATTCTCTCTCATTCTTTTTTGCAGGTTGCCTGAGTTCAGTGACCTACTGGAGGACATTTTGCTCAATACCTTGCAGAACCTAATGATGGAGGCTTTCTTGGGTGAGCTGGTGCTAACGACACGACCACGAATCATAGCTCTTCCTCCTTCTTCTTCCAGGTCAACGGGGAGCAGATGCGCCCCCTAGTGACCAGTCCAAGTCCCTACATGTCTACTCAAGCCATAGTCTCAAACCTGGACAATGTAACTTAACACTCAGTATCTGTATGACATGTTTGAAACTGATTCGTATTAAACCGTTTCTAAAAATGACACACCCTGGTGTAAATTCTCTGAATTCATCCAATCACCGACAGCTAGATCTTCCAGATGCTGACTGCTGACACAGCTCAACACATTATCTTGATTCCAAAAGATGTGGAATGTTAAACTTCTAATAGTCCCTTAAATTGTGAAGCAATTACTAGTAGGTAGAAAGAAAGTTCCCAGATGTGGGTCACATGAAGTACAGTAGGCACATGAATGTATTTATTTAAAATAAGGCAGCTCCAGATGTAGTGTTCTGTTTTATTTGTGCTGACTGTCTTGACTTTGGTTAGTCCTAAGAGCATTTAAACAGTGCAGTCACATGGCCAGAGTCACTCACTATCAAGTTAAGGACACCGCCTGTGAGAAACAACTTTGACAGCACAAATTTCTGTCCTAGTGCATGGAGGATGTTAGCTCTGCTATAAGGAATAATAACTATGAGTATGGCATACTGAATTTTAGCTCATTTTAAGGGAAAACCTCCATCTCTGTTTGTTGCTCTAAATGGGCGCCTTTTATTCTGGCTGCTGCCCTATTCATGAAACTACTGAGGAGAAAGATTGTATATTAAGGTAAGCAACAACATTTTTTTTCTTTTATAGATTATATATATAATTAAACACAACTGTATTATAAAAATGCTAATAAATAATAAAGTCTCTAAATGCAGTGTTGCCTCCACAAGGTCCAGTATGTCCAGTGGCAGTGAGACAGCCATGGCTCATGAGCTGCAGGAAAGCAAGTCTGGACCTGAGAAGGAGAGGAGGACCTGGAGCAGTACTCAAACCTCCATCTCCCCTACCGAGGGGGAGTCAGATGTTGAATTGCATGCGTTCATCAAGATGAGGAACAAAGTGGACAAAGATACTGAGGTGAAGAACAAATACACATGCACTGATACAAGCAAGGACGACGAAAATGAATACAGAACTAAGCTAGTGAATGTATTTTAAAACAACTATTTAAGTTAACAATTGTGTTCTGTGTGACCCTTAAGCAGTTATGCCTAAACCAGCACAAAATCCTTCCATCCAGTTCTTCCATAACTTCTTCTCTCTGCTTTAGAGCAGATGTGACTTTGACTAACTTTCTTGTGTTGGATTTTGGCTACGAGTAAATACGTTGGAATTTAGGCAGATGTAATTTGCCAATTTCTTTTAAATTGAATTCAGCGCAACTGTACCAGAAAGACAAATGATGAAGAGTTCACTTCAGACATAACCCCAAAGTGAGGTGAGGACACCGATCTGGCGCATCACAATTGAATCATTTTAACTGTAAACCACAGTCACATGATCAGAGCAGAAATTCTTGATCAGTATTAATCTTTGGTCCTGTTTGTTTAAATAAAATGCAGTGCATGTGATTGTAACAATCTTGTTGATGTTTCCTGTATGCCAGTGTCCACTTTATACAGTAGCTTTAACGTTTCTCATGTTTGTCAGGCTGTGGACAGCTGGAAGAGCACATGGTTTATAATGCACTTACCGGCTTGTTAGAGTCAATCGACGGTAACCCAATAGTGATGTTCTGCCATGCAACCTATGCCTCCATCCACAAAGCTCTTCAAAGCTTTCTTTCTGTTTTGCTCTTTGAACACTCTTACACTATTTGTGTGCGTGTGTGTGTGTGTGGTGTTAGGAATGGGAGAAACTGAACTATGATATCCACACTCTGAGGTGTGCTCGTAAAGAAGTTTGTATACGCTGGAAGAAGATCTTGCTTCAGCTGGGTGAGGTGGAATATGACTATTTTCTTTTTTAGATTATTGTAGAAATGTCTTATTTGTGTTTATATTATTGCTGTATGTTTTATTTATGTACAGTATTTATGTTTAAAAATTTATGTTTTTTTAAAAAAGTGAATACTTTTTTTAAGCACGGATGCATTAAATAAATATAGAGTGACAGTAAATACATTTATAATGTTCCGAAAGATTTCGGTTCTTTTTGTTTTAAATCTTTTATATAGCAAAGAATCCTGAAAAATATAAGTTTCCACCAAAGTATTCAGCAGCACAACTCTGAAATATTTATTAAATGAAATATTTCTTAAGCAGCAGATCAACATATTAGAAAGATTTGTTACAATAAAATTACATTTTAAAGTATATCAGAATAGAAAAACTTAACATGTAATAATATTTCTTACTGCCTTACCGCCCCCAAACCTCTCAACGGTAGTTTATTTATTTTTTTATATTTTTTTATTTGTCTTCTATTTTTCATACTTATCTGTATATATGATATATCTGTATATATATATATATATATATATAATATGAAACATCTGTATTGTTATCAGGATTTATAAGAACAATGCTCATTTTGTCTCTAAAAATGACAGTTATTTCTGCTCAAATGTACAATGCACAATGCCAGTTGACATAATAGCAATAGCATACCAAGTCAAACGTGACCCTCATTTGCCCATTTAATGACAGTGAACATGTCTTTGTGTCTGAAAAAGTGCAGTCATGTAAATGTACCTGTATGTTGTGGGACCAGGTTACCAGAAGGAGGCAGATTCCTTACTGACAGTGAACAGACAGACGGTTCTGAGTGACTGGGAGAATGTGGAAAAAGCCAGAGAACTTCTGCGAATAGTGTCAGAGGAGACAGGCCTCTTCCCTCGTGGACTAAGCAGCAGTGAAAGATACATCTTTGTCATGGTAAATAAATGTCTGCACCATAAATGACAGTCCTCAGTCCTACAGCCTCAATACTTAACTGTGTGATGTACATTAAAGGGACTTATCATGATAAATGAGTTTCTGCATGATTATATATTACTTAATCAAGGATGTGCCACTTTTACGAGCTAAAGGACTTTGGAAATAAACAGGTTTTTAATAGTTATGATCATTTCCTAGGATCGACTGGTTTCTCTGGACAGCGCTGAAGACTTTGTGCAGTTGGCCAAAGAGAAATATCCAAGAATTACGATGTGAAGGAACTTTTAAGTTTGGACTCGTTTGCTCTCTTTAAAGCTTCTTATGCAACTGTTTTTATCAATAAATCACTTTTCTCCTAAGGAAAAGAGACTAAATTATATACGGAAAATATGAGATATCTGCAAGTAAGAAAAATACGAACAAGAGTCCCTTTTGAAAATACTTCATATTTCCTTAATTCTTCCACTTTTTAACAGTAAACCAGTATCATTCACTAATTTAAATGTTATTTACCTTCTTTTGTTTCTCTTTGGCAAGTAACTGGATACGTATCAATGCATAAATATAAAATGTAAGTGTAAACAGATACAATACACAACATATTCATTTATTTATTGGTATTCATTATTCAGATTACACTTTTAGCAAATAATATCATGCACTTTTAATAAATAATATAATTTAATCTCAATAAATGTACAGGTTTTACTTTATTCTCAGTTAGCCTGAGAAAGCAAATAAAATATCCCCTTTTGTGATTTTATGTACTTCATAAGATTCGCCAGCAGAGGTCAGTCTAACCTATTTATTTGAAAGTCCAATTTTTTCCTCTTAGCAGTAGTCCAGCATGACCTCACTAAACTTCTAAAGATATGACATATCCCATGATGAAGATTGACTACAGTGTGTTTCGTAACTTTCTGCTTGATGCCATGCATGTCTGTTTAATATCCTTCTATCAGATAATAAGAGAGTGTGGTCATAGTTTCAGCTGTGCACGTTGACCTATATATTGTTGTCTCTTGGGCCTGATCTGAGGGGCCAAAAAACAGATGTGGAGCAGAGAAAGAGAGAGAGAGTTTGAGAAAGCGGTGTAAGGAGGAGGAGGGGGCTTTATTATAAATCTTCTGAGTTTTCAAGCTTGGCTCTTTCTTATTGCTGAAGGCCAGCAGAAACACCTTGTTCTGATTATATATGTGTGTGTGTGTGTGTGTGTGTGTGTGCCTGTTCTTGTGAGTGTGATAGTCCTGGCTTTGTTGTCACGTCCCTCTAGCAATTGCTGGAAATATTCATCCATGACCAAAGAAAGGACAGGGTCCAAATTTCTACAGTTTACATCATCTCGGGGGCTGTCTATGAAAGATGATCTGCCCCCATTCACCTCGCAGACAAAGAAAAATAGGAGCATTTTATCCTTATGAAAGATATGTGATTGTATTTCATAATGACTATAAATGCTGCTTGAGTCCAACTTTATATCAGTTCTACAACTGGGTCAGAATAGAGTACTCATGTAGCAGAGTGTCTGTCCTTTTTTCTTTTCTTCAGTCATTTCCCACTCATTTCATTTCATTCACTCTTTATTAACTTTCTTCCCTTTCAACTCCTTCCTCCCTTTCTTTAGTGCTTTCTTCTTCTCTTTCCAGTATCTCCAGATGTGTTGCTCAAGTTACTGCGGCAGTATCTTCGAGTTGCACAAGATATCTTATATGTTTTCCAGTTGTCTAGATCCTGTTGGCTTTAATACATGCCAACAGATAAAATTTGACAAACAGAGTTGTCAAACTGTCCTGCTATGGGACTGTGGTGCTTATAAGTTTTATTTTAGTATCATTTTTGTATTTTGTATATATGTATTTTTTTTTATAGTTGATTTTCATAGTTTTTTTCACATACGAAGTATTTATAAATTTTTAATTGCCTCTTTTTGTATTTTCAGTTTACATTTTAATTTTAGTTTTAGTCATTTTTTCTGGTCAGCTCTCTAACATACGCACACAAAAAAAAGTTTTTTGCACTTAAAATAAAGAAAAATATATTTTTAAAATAAGTTTAATATATTGAACCTTTAATTGAACAGATGAGTGATGCATTTGTTATGCAACAACCTAGTCTGCAACCTAGAATTATGCTGAATTATTGCAAAAATGAAATAACTTTTAGGTGTGAATGCAGTAAGTTTCGCTATGTTTTACTTCATTATTGGTCCTAAAATTAGACTCAACAAAGACAGACATAATGTAGTGTATGCATCTCTGGCCTTAGATTTTTTCAGGGCATAACCTACGTGTGTTATTTGCTGAAGCATGTAGCATATACTAACATTAAAACCATGTGTAGTCTCACTGACTTTCTCTGTTAGTACTAAAAACTGTGCTGATTGATAAAACAATCTTACTGAAACTGAAATACTGAACACTGATAATTCTGTCATGCACTCCCAATTATGGCAGAAGCACTTATACAATCAACAGCAAAGCCTTATTTATGCCACTTAGTTTGATATTTTGTGTAACACCACGAGATTCATACATTTTAAAGTATGTCTTCAAAATCCTGTCCAAAAGTATTTAAATATTTTTGGGGCCACTGTATATGTGTATAATATGTGCCTATGAAAGTGTGTTTAACAGATGATGGGGGATGTGAGAATGGTTTTCTCATCATAAGAACATTTGGCAAAGAGAGCCGCCAGACCTGTCTCTTTCTGCTCTGCTACCCTGTGAGGTAAATAGACCTGGAGCCAGACATCTCTCTCTTTTCCCAATAATATGGATGTCAGAGATCAATTAGTGTGGCATAGTAGGTTTAATAACATGCGTAAAAAGTACAGAGCTTTCAGATGAGCAGAAAGAGCAGGAACCCTAAAGAAGTGATTTAGTGGGACAAAGTAAAAGTAATTTTCCATTTTGTATTTTAGTAACATCAATGTCACAATGTTGCATTAATATCTTTTGATGATTTCTTCTTGACAACACTTTGTTTCTTATTTTTTGCACATTAAACTTTTGTTTTATATTTTAGAATACCATATCTTAAATTTCAGGTCTGTGTTGTGGGTTTTAAGTTTAAATCTAAACTACTGTTATTGTTTTGTTAAAATGCCAAAAAACACAACAGTATAATAGGAGGTTCCTCAAGGCTCTGTTTTAGGACCAGTGCTGTAAAGAAGAAGTTTCAAACATCTGTATCTCATCCCATATGGATAACTGTGCTGTACTAAGACACCATGCCTTTGTGTCCTCATTTGTTTGGTATTTTTTAAACATAACTATCTGACAACCTAAATGAATAAAACTCTATACAGATGTGATTAGAGTGTGCAGTGGAGAGAGATGCATACTGCCCAGAGCTTTCACTAGGTATTTTCTTTTTTCTTTCTTTTTTTTTTTGAGTGAGAATGAGAATTTAATATATGATCCTTGCTTCTGCTCTGAGGGGGCCATACCATGTTTCCTTATTGAGGGAATGCAGTCTGTGGCTTAAAGCCATCAATGATTGGACAATGGCATCTTATTGGCTAACATATGTAGTGCAGTTAAATAAACGGATATAAATACTTCTGAAAGAACAGCACAGTTTCTTTACTGTCCACCTCGTGAGGCTCCAGCATGACACAGCTTTCTATTCTCATAAAAGAACAGAAATATTTAATTGAATTTTTGAGATGCAGTGAAAAAAGGAGCATGCACCCCAGGTATGTTGGATTGCATGCTACT
>JAUMHE010000056.1:5866737-5879346 GCA_032359235.1 Enteromius mattozi
AGAAATATTTAATTGAATTTTTGAGATGCAGTGAAAAAAGGAGCATGCACCCCAGGTATGTTGGATTGCATGCTACTTAAGAGGGCAAAAGGTGAAAGATCACTGTAGGTAAGTAAAAATGCAGCTTATCACATGTATAAATCATTCCAAATACAGCTTCTTTTCCTCAGTCTGCTGACTTTAATGAACTCCTGATGTCATAATAATGAAATTCAGAGAGCAACTATATTCTTTTTTTCTTTTCTGATGGGAAAAGAAAATCTGAGGTAAAACTTTTAGTAATGGCCATAACTTAGAAAATTAGGAGTTTAATAATCACAATGACTATTCTACATGTTTATGGACTTGAATTTTTGAGTGCTTTTTCAAGACTTAATCATATGTAATTTCAGAATTACTTCTATTGTCTTTAAAATATAGTTATATATAGTGTAATGTAGCATTCTAATGCAAGCAATCATAGTAACCTAAATAAAGTTTATTGTAATTTCTGTTGAACCTTTTGTCATGCATTTAAATATCTTTAAAAGCATAACAAAAATTATTGAAATAAAACTTTAAAGTTTTACAACAGTTAATTACTTTTTCACGCAGAGCTTTACATTTGAAGGGTATGATACAGTACTTGACAGTAATACACTCTAATGGCCCAGTCCATTGTCATTGCATAGACATTTGGTTGAAGGTATTTTGTCTGGGGACATAAATCATGTTAAATCTGCTTTGCTGTTTCCTTCCTAAACAACTCAAGGGTCAGGTCACCAGACTGAGGTAGGATAACCAGCTTTAAATCAATCCATTTGACTCCTAAGCCGTATCCTTATCTATAGCCTTGCTCTGCTCTGCTTTATCTCACAGTGAAACACTCCACAACCTAAACTGACCTCTTTGGCCAAGTCTGCATGCTCACACTACCCCCTCAAGAAACGTTAGACTTATTTGGGTCAGTTGACGTAGTCCACAAATGAAACCCATTATGTTCTGTTCCCGTGAGACTGGACCATACTGAATCTGAAATTTTGCACGTAAACGTACTGGCACTGAGTCGTCCAGTGTTTTTCATTTCTGATGCTATTCACTGATTTAAACAGTTTGGTTTAAGCAGCTTTGAGGGGTGACACAGTCTCTTTGGAGCGGAGGAGAAATCCAGATGGGCTTGGAAGGTGAAATGTACAGTTATGTCACAAGTGCTTAGGGGGAGAGAGGTGAGCAGAGAGATTTGTTTAAAAGAGAGGCCCTCTGAATGGAGATAAACATTCAGAAGAGAAAGCTTTACTGCCGTTTGCATTCAGCATGGTATGTGCTTGAGATAAGTGTCAAGTCTGAGTTGTAATGTGTCTGTATTGACTAATATGTCTGTGGACCCCTAAAAAACCCATCTTAAAAAGGCAAAGGGTCAGCAAAAAATGTCTGAAATGAAACAAAAATCACAAAACTGTGATATTGTAGAGTGCAGCAGTGATCTTTATTGTTCCAGTAGTTAAGCACCTTTTGGAAAAGCTTACTTTATTCAGCAAGGATGCATTAAACTGATAAAAAAAAAAAAAAAGTGACAGTAAATGCATTTATAATGTTACAGAAGATTTCTAAATCAAATAAATGCTTTTCTTTTGAAAGCATTTCTTTTGTTAATCAAATAGAAATGCATCACATATTCCAAATATATTGAAATAGAAAACATTTGTTTTGATTCGTAAATACTACTTTAAATTTAAATGGTACGTTTCACAATACTACTTTACTTTGGTGAGCATAAAAGACTTCTTTCAAAGCCATTAAAAATCTAACAGTTTCAAATCTTTGTATGGTATATGTTCTCATTAACGATCTCCATATGAATTTTAAGCCTTGAACCAAACCAATTAGCTCACCATAAATCACAGCATTTTGTAAAAAAAAAACTAAATCTGTAGTGACGATGAAGACTTGTACCGTTATGTAATTCACAATACTTTATGAAGGTGAGGGGATTAATAAATAGTTATGAATATATAGGCGTTATGAAAGGAGTCCTTGGTTGAAAAAGCTTGATAAATTCTGATAGCATGCTATGTTAATCTGACTGTCAGTCGCCCTGCAAAACTAATGCACATTTGATTGTGTGTATGTTCCCATGGAAAACTGGCTCTCACCAAAAGTAACTCTGTGACCTTGAAATACCAAACCGTCCGGTATAACAATAACATCATGCTGACAGCAGTAAGAAAAAGTGTGCAGAAAGAAATTCAGAGTGCCACGTAACGGGAAAAAAGAAGAGCTCTTTCAAAAACGTCTAATTACCAATGAATGCAGGCACACACAAAACGAAAACATACTGTAAACATAACTTTGTGACTTTTTTTTGTGAGATTTACATTTTTTTATTTATTTTTGCAATAAATTGTTCTTTTATGATGATATAAATTGGACTTTTGTAATTTTGTGTGTCTATGTGTGTTTATGTGGAAATGTTGCCCTAATTTCATAATATTTTTCATAGTTGAGCAATTTAATAGGGACAAAATTGTAAGTTGTGATGGAAATTATGTTTTAATGTCATCTTTTTAGACAAAGAAAATAAAGCTTTAATTAATCTGTTAAAACATAAAACAGCATGAAGTGGAAGATTTCACAGACACATACGGAGCTAAATTCACTTGTGAGTAAACGCCCAGCGCTGGCAGGCTGGTAGAGGTTGAATGGAGCCCAGTGTGGTGGATATAAGGCTATAATTGAGCAGGGATCTCCCTTTTTATGGCATGATTTATTCATGCACATTAAAGCATCTGCACGGTAAAGTCAGATAATTACTGAACTCAGCAAGACACTTCTGCGCATCCTTTACAGGAACACCCCCAGATTACTGCTATCAAAGGAAAACAAACGTATGTTTTATGATGAAGTGAATCACATGTAATATAATGAGTTATTGCCTGTACTTATTCTGTTAGAGTATATATATACATTTCTAAAGAAGAGTTCTTACTTTGGTTTTGGACTTAATAGAGAGTCATTACAGCTTCTGCATTTTACTGGAAATGAGTACGGTTGCGTAGACAGGTTAGGTTATATTACAAGGCATGATGTCTTTCAGCGAGATCTAATCTGTGCGCTGTGGCCTTTCACTTGAGGGCATGTGTTGGGACAGACAGAAGCACATATTGAGAAAATTCCACGACTGTTACCTGTGTACTTTTATCTTATAGACGTCTCTATATTACCTTGAGCTGTCAGACAGTGACTCACACACTGACATCACCAACCTGAGGCTCATAAAACCTCCATCGACCCCACAGAAAAATCACTGAGCTTCTGGAACTCTTTAGAAAATACACTCATAAGTTGTCCATATATCTGATATCACCTATAGTCAGTATCAAGGGTTCCCAAACTTTTTAGGATTATAGTAAGTTATAGGAAGTAAATAGAAGTAAATCTTTTATTTTTACTTTTTTTCATGATACGGAAAGCAATTGCAGCCTAATCTATATTAAAGTAAAGATGCATCAACCATGATGTATTGCTCTGACAGATTCAATGAGTTCATTTAATGGAGAATTCAAACGGTAGCTTTGAGTCTGTATAAAGATTCATTTAAAGGTAATCAAAATTCCCTCAATCTTTTGACATTTAAGAGGTCATTGTACTATAAAAACATCCTGTAAGTTCCAGAACTCAGAACTTTCTCATTAGTCTAAAAAAACAGCTTATATTAAAACCAATCTGAAAAACAACAGGTTGTAGAATATGCCACTTTATGAAGTAAAAGTCTGGATAAGCACTGCCTCCACAGAAGATGATCAACCCCTACTTCTACATTTACTACATACAATCAGTTCACAGTAGAAAAGACAAGCCATGCCTTCTATTTTCATCATTTTAATATTCTGTTTCTCTCGGAAGCACGTCACAATATGGAAGTAAAATAGGTTGCAAACTTCTGGTTCACTCTGACTTTAAGGGTGTACAAATCAAAACTATTTAAATTTCAATAATATAATAGAAACGATTAGAGGTCCACCTTATTTTACAAAGATCCACCCACTTGGAGATGTTTGGTTATGCCACTGTTACTAGGTTCTTTTTCTGAGAATCTGAGAACAAAGATGTTTCGATTTACACTCCATTTAATCTCGTTGTCTGACAAAAACAACTGCGATTTAAAAGAGACCTAATTTGGGATTTTTCCTTCCTACCCTCCACATGTTAACATTCCACAACCATAACCCACACTGTCCAGAGTTTCATAGACCGTTGATTCTCTCCAAACTGTTGTATCCATCTTAACTCTCACTTTATCCATTACTTAGACGTCCGCTACACACATTACCATATAAACTCTGACCACCAGTTTGCTGAAATAGCCTTTGACTCAGGTCACAATGACATCAGGGGGAAAACACATAACTATGACCATCCTTGTAACCATGGCTACAGCCATACCCTTCACTGACAGTCCTTGGTCCTGTGAGAGAAATTCTGGTCTAATAGGACCGGTGAGATGCTTAGAGAGCCTGCAGAGCTCTATGGTTCCAATGCAACCACATTTGAGCAGTATCTCAGATTTAGCCAGGCAATGAACCCACAGCTAAGCAAAGTTTGATCTATAAATACCAATGTAAGTGAGACAAATATGTTGGGCCAAGATTCTCCATCAAGCAGTAGTGTGTGTGTTATGTTGTAGAGACACACCCAGGTTTCTAAGGCTTCAGTAGTTGATGAAGGGGTAGTGTGTAGTCGAAAAGGGATGTGAAGAAATATTTAAGAAGAAGATTCCTAACATTCAAAATGTGATGGTATGACGGTGTATGTGGTTTGATTTTATATATTGACTTCACACTGTATGAAGCCTGTCTACAAGATCTAATTTTCCTGAATGGAATTGTTCACAAGAAAAGAATTCCATCATCATTTACTCACCCTCATGTCATTCCAAATTCATGACTTTTCTTTTATGGAACACAAGACTTTGCTGCTCACTCTTTTTTCATGCAACTACATTGAAGATAACAGCTTTTAAACTTTAAATAATGCCAAAATTTAAGTTGTTTTTCTCTGAAAATATATTGACATGCACTCTAGCACTTTTTGGCACATATATGGACGTTCATGGGAGCGGTGATGTCTGGTTTCTGAGTTAGGTCTCGTCATCTGCTTTATAAAACTGCTTTGAACAATTTGTTCACGTGAATGATCTGTTTCTAGTGGTTATCAGTGAATGACATAAATTCCAGTTCTCTCTCAAGCAATCCTATTGAGGCCTTTAATAATAAACTTTAATAGCAACTTTAGAAGACTTTGATAATAGTAATTTTCATAGTTCATTTTTGCATTATTTTTTTTAAGCTTGACAGAAAATCCAGAAATAAGTGAGCAGCACATTCTTTAGTATTTCTCCTTCTGTGTTCCACAGAAGAAGGTAGTCAAGGAAGTAGGATGACATGAGTGAGTAAATGAAAGGGTTTTCTTCAATCTACCTTATTTTGCAATATGGATGCAAGCTGTTTTCTGTTTGTGCTAAACGATTGGTTAATACGTTGAATAATACATAAAGTATAACATAAAATACATAAAATAATAATATATCAATGAGGAATGTGAAGCCAGAGAAGCAAATAGGCTACTTTTACTCCAAATCTGACTCAACAGGCACTGAGCCAAAACTTACCTCATACAGGAAGTATTACCCAGGCTCAAACGTCTGTCTTTTTGACATTTTTTTTGGTACATTGTGTAAAGAATTTCCCGAAGTCTGCAAAATGTCCATGACTAAAGTCAGTAATCCCTGTACTAAGGGATTTTTTCCCCTCACACACACACAGACACACACACACACAGCTGCCATAGGATCATTGCAAACTTCTCTTTATCTCTTGCCTTCCTTTCTATCCAAACTTCTGACTGTAACTAAGTTAGAACCCTTCATCGTCCTCCGTTTCACTATTTCTCACTTTCCTTTTAGTTTCCCTGTCTCTTTTCATTCGGTCTTCTCCCTCCTTCATCCTAGTTTATGTTTTTCTTTTCTTCATCCCAAACCCCCCTCTGCAGACATGCAGGCCGGGCCTCTACTTGCATTTCATTCATCACAGCCTGTATGTAATCGATTAAAGAGATGAGGTCGACCTCCTCTGTGCCAGCAATCAGGCCTTCACGCTTTATATTTCATTATTTATTAAGCAAACCTGCTGCTTCCTTTTCTGGGTCTACAGACTATGCTTATGCTCTCCAAAAATATTTATGTGCATGACATCAGCCTCGTCTTTTTGCTCTCCAGCACACATTCTGTGAGACGCTGTGGGGCAGAATACGGTATGTCCTGTGTATAGACACACAAACCTCAGAAGAGGCAGAGCAGGGGTGTCTTGTGCTGTGGTGTGAGAAATCATAGAAACTCCATAAACAAAAACGGCAGCCAGTGACAGCCGTGTCCACGTACATGTTTAAGTCATTTTGCATGGCTTTGTGTGTGTGTTGTACTTCAATAGGGGGTGTCTGCATGGTTTAACTTCACACCAGCACATAGATCTCCACACCGTGTATGTGTGCTGATAACTGCCATTATGTGCCTGTTTGACGACTCTCCACGGCTCTTTAGTCTGCCCCGGAATTCAGCAGAGGAACGTATAGCACTGAGGTATGATAAACCTGCTGTAAATGCTTTCAACAGTTCTGATGTGCAACAAATTAAAGACATGGTCCGCCGTGGTGTAAAAATAGTTTGTTCTCCCAGGATCCCTTTTATGGAGAAGCACCTCAAGTTCTGAAGGTCAATGATGTGCAAAACTGTCTACAGTAAAGAAACATTTAATCTATTTTTAAAAATTCATTTCTTTCTCAATGTAATGATGGTTTTGGTAATATTTTATACCATTTTCAGGTTTAAATTTAATGATTTAAAACATCATGTTGTGTAACCATCAAGTACAAATTGTTTTCTTCACACATCTTTATTATTATTTTTTATCAAAAGTTTTTTAAATATATATCATTGGTAAAAAGTATCTTTGCAGATATCGTAACATATTAATTCATAAATATCATTAAGGGTTTTTTTTTTTGAGTCATGCCACCCTGGTCAAAAAAAGGTCAAATTATCTGATATCTGACACTGACACAGTCAAGAGGGTCTGCAGTGGGCCCCTGTATGATATTACTTCCTGTTTAATGTTTTGTGTGTGTGTTTTATTTGGTGGACAAAAGTTTTTCAAGGTATTAAATGGCAGTAACACAGTTAACAGCTACTATCAAATTTTTGTTTATCAACATAACCAACATACAAAAAGGAAGGTTTGAAAAAACATGTTTGGGTGTAGAGTATAGAAGATTCAAGTCAATGTATGTAGAAAACACATTTATTTTCAATTAAATTAATTAATTAAGACAAAAAAGTCGTGCCATTTACCCTGGAGCCACAAAGCGTAGTTTAAAATGAGAGAAATTTAACAAAGGAAAAACAGATTTCACTTTCCATTGTAATTCTAATTAATAAAGGTACTTTCCAAGAATTCTATTTTGAAGAAGTGGAAGGTCACAAGCTTAACCCCATGGGATAAACCCATGACCTTCCAGAGGCCTGCACTTTCCGTAGTATAGGTCCTTTACAAAGGAAATGTGCATGGAGACTGAGGGGGTGTTGAAGATGGACATGAGGGACTGTTAGTTTCCTGTCTGCTCACCACCGACTGAGTCACACAGAGCTTGTTATCACTCTGCAGCTTGTCCTCTTGCCCCCCTCTGAAAGCTGGCAGCACAAATACCCATCAGCGTATTACCCATATCAGGCCAGTAAATGTTAAAGTGGACTTCTTACTGTAGGCTATATGATTCATCTGCATAACAGCCGGTCACCCAGGCTCACACCAAGTGCTTAAGTTTTGCCAAATGTGGAAAACCCACAGAGGTTACCATACAAGTCTAGTGGACTTCCTGTCCTAATCTCCCATGGAAAATCTTGCTTTTGAAGACGCAGTGCAAGTGTGCACTATGTCAGAGATGACTTTCTATTTATGTGCTTGTTTTGGATGTAATGTAACTCCCAGACTTTGCTTATTGCTTTATAGCCCACAAAATATACAAAATGTCATATCATGTCCAATTTAAAAATGATGAATTGCATTGGAGAGTCCTCACACAGCCTCAAAATAAGGACATTCCTTTGTTCGTTTGTAAATTACATTCAATTGTTCATCAGCAATTCATATACTTCAACCAATAATACTGATTAGCTTTTGTTATCCTTTCTAAATCCCAAAGACAAACCACTGGATTCAAAATTCCACATACATTTGTTTTTATTGGAGACGAGCCATACTATCCAGCATAAATCACAGTCTCCCTCATCTCTATAGTCCATCGCACACAAATCGCATACATTATTCCAGAAGGTTCCCTGGGGTCACATGATGAAGTTCTTCTACGTGTCACATCACTAACTAGCTCTAACAATGGCTCTATTGACTGTTGCGGATTCCACGTGGGACTCTAAATGCTAAAGCGCTAACAGGTTGGCTTTAAAGGAGTGTCCAGATGCTTATTTATCACGTAAGTTTGTTGACCTTTGTTCTTTCCTCAGCTTCCCATTGGGGTTGGAAACAACATGGCTTTGTCAAGCAAGTCAAGGTCAGAGGACAAACTGAGGATAGAAAGAACCCGAGAGAAAAAGGGATTCCTGCTTCTCAGTAGGTCACTTTGTGTCTTTACATGTAGCAACTTGTCCCATGTTTTGAATGGACTTTAAACATCTGTAATTACAGTGTTCTCCAGGAAGGATATGGAGTGGTGTGTTTCCGCTTTTTACGTCCTCTGAGAACCTCCTAGTAGCTCATCTTACACAATTATGTCTCTTTTTCAGCTTGTAGATCTGTATTTGCTTGTTTTGTTTTTTTTATTCTTCACCCTTTGCACTGCTTTCTCCATTTGCAATCCAATAGCTTATCGTAGCGGTTCACAGTAAAGACCTTTTGATTTATCCCAGTGTTTCCCTGAAAAAGCTTTCAATTTCTCTTAAATGAGGCTAAATCAGGGGAACTCCACAGCCTAAGGATGCTCCCACACAGAGTTCAAACATTAGGTAATACAAGGGTGAAAGGGTAGACATTAAATTGATCATTTGATCTTCTTTGTGAAAGGCGGACAACCGGAAATGTTGTCCTGGGACCCCTTACTAGGGAGAATCCACTAAAATGCGTCATTACACTATCCAGTGCGTTGGGGGAGGTATATTATGCGATGGCCCTGCATTCGACTGCATCTAGTAGGGTATTTTGTGAGAAGTGCTTATTTATTTTAATAAAATGCATGTGCTCTTTCACCTCTCCATGGGAAAAGCACAAAGAAAATAATTAAAATCTAAAGTGAAATTTTCCATAACACTGATTAGCTTACTTTTGAAACCCAAATAAAAGCCACGAAGTCTCAAAACAAATTAAAGGGGTAATTTATCAAAAAAAAAAAAAAAAAATTTTACTCACCATTATGTAGTTCCAAACTTGTAAGATTTCCTTCTGTGGAACACAAAAAAGATATTTAGATAATGCCTCAGTTTTTGTTTACACAGTGAAAGTCAATGAGGACCAACCCAACAAATGCCCACTGACTTTAATTATGTGAACAAAAAAAGCTGAAACAGTCATCAAAATAACTTATTTGGAATGACATGAGGGTGATCAAATGATGACAGAACTTTTTTTTTACTTTCACTTTAAAGAATACTTCACCCAAAAATGAAAAATAAAATAAAATGTTTTTACCCTCAGGCCAGTCAAGATTTAAATAAGTTTATCAGAGCGCATTTAGAGAAATTTCACATTACATCAGTTGCTCACCATGGGTGCCGTCAGAATGAGAATCTGGACAGCTGATAAAAACATCACATCCACAAGTAATCCATCTTCTATCTTCTAAAGTGAAGTTGCATGTTTCTAATAAATCCATCATTAGGGTTTAACAAATAATCTACATCATGGATGGTCTGAGGGTGAGTAAATTTTCAGCAGATTTATATTTTTGGGTGAACTCTTTTAATGTATGACTGAAGATGACTCCTAAACCGCTTTAAATAAAGTAAAGTCTAATTTGCACTCTAAGTTTGTTTATCACTGAGATTGCCTCTGTAACAGAAGCGGGACAGGAACTTGATAAGGTGGAGTCTCTGTTGAGCTTGCCTTGCATTTTCATCCCCTGGGGAGCTGCAATTGCAAAGAGCTTATCTAGATGTGCCCGAACCGGCCCTTGAAGTTTGTGGTAAATGCTGATGTGCCAGAAAAGGTTTTTTATTCCTCAGGGGAGCGGGACTCACATAACCCACCCCATCTTTATCTGCAGCGGTCTATCAGATTTGCATGTTAGAACGTGACAGACAGTGTCAGAATGCTCCCTCCCTTTCTTCCTTTGGTGTTTATAACAAACTAAAAGAACAAATACTCACAGCGAATGCTCTTCTTTCTATTGGGATCCACTTGGATCTGTGAGTAAATAGACTCAGTGGGTTTTTTCCTGGGAAGAAAGAAAAAGCAGCAAATGGATGAAAATGTCAGCTGATGATGAAAAAGGGTCTTTTTAGAAAACACAGTTTGTCCTTTTTCACATGATACATTATTTACTGAATAAATAATAACTAATAACTACCTCACTTATGTTTCATGAAACGTTCAGTGCAATTCCTGAAACATAACGTGAAACAAAAAGAGCAGTGTTAGCCTCATAACACCTCATCAGCCCATACATTAAAATACATTTATTGCTGAATTCAAACATAAGCAAATGCATGAGAGCTTAGCAACGATTGCTAACCCATGTACACACATTGTGTAAACTGCATTAGTGTGTGGTCTGTTGTATTGCGGTTATTTCACTGTGGTCATTCATATGTGTGTTTTCTGGCTCTTACTAGGAGTTTCTAGTTACAATTCCCAGATTTGATTTTCAAACTTTCTTTCTGAGCTTCTTTATTTCCGTTTTTATTTAGTTTGGGTATTAAACCCTCACAAGAGAGTGTTGAAGTTCCTGACAATAAAACTGTTTGTATAAACTGCACATTTACTTGCTTGCTTGCTTCTGAAATTGAATCCTCTGACCAGAAGCTGATCAGGACAGTGGGTTTCCTTCAGTCCAAGTAAGTCTATGCCTGCTAATAATCTCTTTTCACAAGAACAGGACCCCTGGAGCAAGTGCTTGCTCAAGGGACACTGGTAATGGGTTATCTGTGTTGTTGTTGTTGTTGTGCATGATTTACTAAAGGAATTAGGTAAATCAGGTAATGCAAACACACCCACAAAATCAGTGATAAATGCAATTAGCATTTGTTTCAAGCCATTTGATGGGTGTGAATTTTTGCCATCAGAGTTTAGGGGCTATAGACACATCAGTCTTTATCATTATGAAAGATTATAGTGGTTGAAGTCATTTTGCGGGCTCTTCCAAATCAACTTATGAATCTGAAGTTACTTTTTGGTACTCACGTGAACGCACATCGAAGACTGACACGGAAGAGAAGAAATTGTTGAATAAACTCTTCTTCTTTGCACAAACAGTATTATCATAGATTCATAAAATTAAAGTCAAACCATTAAGACTATTTTTACAATGTCCTTTCTACCTTTCTGGGCCTTGAACGAGTCAGTTGCATTGCTGTCTATGCAGGGTCAGAAAGCTCACAGATGTCACTAAAATATCTTAATTTGTGTTCTGAAGATGAACAAAGGTCTTGCGAGTTTGGAACGACATGAGGGCGAGTAATAAATAATTTTCATTTTGGGAAAATTATTTCATTCTGTCCCTTTAAAACAGGACACCCTATGCCAGTAACACATGTAACTAAAGGGGCTTTCGCACTGGGTTTGATGAACTTAGTTATAGGAAGTAGGCACCAGGATGGTTCTCTAAACTTCTGCCATTAGTTCTAGGAATTAATTAAGAACTTCAAACATGTTTTGCATCACAAGTTTTCTAAAATGTTGTGTTAAAACATGCAAATGATGAATTCTCTTGAATATCTTTTTCCCCTTAAATCTGAGAATAGCATTCTTTAAAAATACGGTCAGAAAAAGAAGCCAGAAAAAAAGAAGAATAGGAAAAATATGTATCTTTAAAGGAGAAGTTCACTTCCAGAATGAAAATTTCCTGATAATTTACTTACCCCCATGTCATATTCATGTCTTTCTTTCTTCAGTTGAAAAAAATTAAGGTTTTTGAGGAAAACTTTTCAGTATTTTTCTTTATGGACTTCTCAAAATTGAACAATGCATGAAAATACCGCTTAGCTTGTAATGACTTGCCTGTGGAGCATGATGATGATAGCTCTTGGTTGCCATTGAAGGATTCAAGTGTAAAAAGGGCAAATCTTTAACGACTAGAACCACACTTGCATCCCTGAACCCTGTTTTCAACATCTCCCAGTATTAGACACACACACATGTTGGTTTTTGTGATTTATGGGGACTCTCCATAGGCATAATGGTTTTTATACTGTACAAACTGTATGTGGTATTGCCCTACACTGACCCTACACCTAAACTTATCCCTTACAGGAAACTGTGTGCATTTTTAGATTTTCCAAAAAACACCATTTAGTATGTTTTTTAAGCCTTTTGAATTACGGGGACACTGAAAATGTCCTCATAAAACACCTAC
>JAUMHE010000056.1:5886959-5913703 GCA_032359235.1 Enteromius mattozi
TCAGGTGTTCTCCAAACTCTTCAGGCATTACAGGAGAAAACTCAGAGCTGTTATCTTGGGAAAAGGACGTAGCAATACTTGGGTGCCAATAATTGTGATCAACATGTATTGGAGAAAAACATTTATTTCATCATGAGTTTTCTCCCCATTTTCAATTGTTTTACTTCAATGGTATGTTAGAATTTTGTGATTTTTTTTTAATGAAAGATCAAAAGGATAAACAATGCAGATTTATTTTCACAGCCACCTTTGTTCAGATTTACCAAGGGTGCCAATATTAGTGGAGGGCACTGTATGTATATAAACTGTTATGACAGATAAACTATTAAAAAATAGCGTCAATGGGATAAAAACTAGTTGAAGAATCACCCTGTGCTAAAGTACTGTTGTCAGTGCATATGCTTCCCTGGACTTTGGATAATTAAATACTTTTTAATTATGTGTACAGAGTGTATTATTGTGTTATAATATCACCCAAGGGTACTTTGATTAATGTGGTTTTCACATAAATGTACTCGCTAGATGAATAACACTATCTGCATATCATTATTTCACAACTACTGCATATATATTCACAACATTCACAACAGATGACAATTATATCAATTCACAGTTAATTCTATTGCATAAATATTAAACTGGGAAAAAGCTGTACTATATACAGCCCTGTTCCTAAAAAAAGGTAAGTTAAAATAGCTCATTAATACTTGGAGAAATTGTTGGAACAACTGCCTTTGTATGCAGTTTGTAAAATTTCATAATAAATGTTCGCACCATTCCTAGCAGCTCCTTTTAAAAGTGTGTGTGATTCATTACCACATGGCTCTGCTGGAGAAGACAAACTCTGACAATTCCACAAGTCGCATTTTCTCACCACCTTATGCTCGCTGCGTTTTCCCAGCCCTCCCCCAGAATTCACCAACAAACAGAGTTTTCACAGGAACCTAAGCATGAATGTTTAATTAGCGGCAGCTGTTGTGCAACGTACGCATCGCTAACTAGCAGATAGCAGCTTCACTTATGGGTCTGATTTTCACTTTATGATCACTATTACATGCATGCATGTCTAATTTGTCAGGCTCTCTTGCTCAGAGGAAATGTTCTGACATTTATATACGTCTCGACACCTAAGTAGTTTTAACGAAGCACTTTACTGTTGTGTTTGGTGGAATTTTGCACAACAGAATATGCAACCTATATAAAAAATACCAACCTGGTCTCATAAAAATATGTACCTCTGTGCACTTTTTGTGCAGCACTATTTTTTTACGAGGCTTACCTACTGCACGTTTCGCTGCAGTTTCAAAGAGAAATGTCCACTGAGTGGCACTAAAACACAGGTTGAATACGTGAACCCTTGCACATTTTTATAATGTTGATAGGTATGTATTGCAGCGGTTCAGAATTGTTGCTAAAAGTTAATGATCTATCATGTTGGAAATAAGCCCTACACCAAATCCAACCCTAAACCTCCCCGATAGTGTTAACAAATCTAAAACTGATATAAAACACATTTGTTGATGCAACCATGTCACTTCAACTTCCTTTTATGCAGATTTGAACTATTCTGTTGAACTAGAGATTTGTGCCTCTCAAGTACGTCTCTGCAACCTACCGTCTATGAAAACCCATAGATATAAAGCTGGATATGTGTGATGCTAACGTTCAAAAGCATCAGTTTTCAAATCTCCCAGCATATTAATATTGTTTTTTAAATCATAACATGATATTCTTCAATTAATTGAGTGAAAATTCTGTACAGTACATTTATGTGGAAAGTAAACTGCAGTGATTTGTACTTATTGGTACATATTTCGTGTCTCGCTAAAAAGTGCACCAATGTACGTTTATGCCATGAGACCAGTTAGAAAACTGGAGGACCTCTAAATTTTTATCTCACATCTAATCTGCTTAGCTGCTTTTGCCATTTTTTGACTAATCCCTTGCAGGAAATGACATCACAATGCTGACTTGCTGATGGCACTACATCAATTAAAACCCTCTTTTTAGCAACCGCTGCCATCTTTCTTTTAGCTTCCTTACTGGAGTGCTCATAACCGGCCCACGTTGGTTCACACAAAAGGGTCTTTGAGGGGACCATATGACATTCAGGAGAGCTCAGGCTCCATAATTGAGACTCCCTGAGCCCCCTTCCTGGACCATGGCCGTGATATTGCTCCTCTCCTTGCACAAATCCTACAACTTATAATGGATTATCCGTTGACAGCCAAATTGCCTGAGGGGATTTTGTTTTCCTTATATGACAAGCCAATCTGTTTGGTTGCCAGAACTATCCAAAACCCCCCACCACCATCACAACTTCCTTCTTTCCTTCTTCCTGTTATAATCTGAGAGGGGTGCAAGGAAAAAAAGAAATCTGTTTCATTTGGTGCATCCAGGTCCTGTCTCTCTGAAGAGGTCATATTTTTATGGACAAGGCTGGAGCTCTCATCTTACAATGTGATGTTACATTTTCTTATTGTAGCCAATTATCTATTCCCACTCCTGGGCCTCTCCAAGGGCTGTGCTGTGATCACACCACACCACACACCACAGTTCAAGATAGTGTCATCTCGAAACCATGGAAACCACAGCCAGCACTGTGAAACCACTGGATAGTCAAGCCAGATCGAAAGACTTTCTATAGATTTGTTTAGATTATGCTAGTAGAGTGGGATATATCGAGTATGTCTGAGAAAGATGTCACATTAAAATTTATCTGTGTTGGCCGAACGATGCATGAACTGAATTTGGCATACTGAATAGGGTTTGAGGAGCTAAACTAAATAACAGCTTCACTTTGGATAATATTAAAGCTGCTTTGAAAGTGTAACTCTTCTGCCCTCAAAAACTCCCTCTCGCTGAACAGATTAGCAGTGCGCTTTATTTTTAACATATCACTTTGCTCTTTCTTTTATAAAAAAAATTAAAAAATGAGGAGCAGATGAGGATGAGGAGATGCAACTGGCGAGAGGAAGGATCTTGAGAATTGGGAATCAATAAATGAGAGGTTTGGGGTCAGTTTGGGGTTGTGCTCTCTCCTTCAAAGAAATTAATAGTCAAGGAAAATATCCTGCATTTTGTGTGGCTTGCTTATTTTTTATTTTTAAAAAGAGCACACACTTTTGAGGAAATGTACCAAGTTCTGTGAAGTTAGTTCTGTGAAGTATGACCAAAAATATGTAGCAGTAGGCATCACAATATGTTTTCTTTTCATGATTGGACCTTTACATAGGTTTATAGAGGCGTATTTTACTGCAAAGAGTACACAGAATATAGAATCCACTGCAAATTCAAAATGTTGGTAATCAAATCAATATATAAAACTAACAATTCAAGTCAGTGAACAGTCTTTTTTAAGTCCTTTTAAAGCTATACTAAATGTGTTCTGAGTTTGTCACACCAGAGGAAAATGTGTTATTAACAACCCATTTAAATGATAAAAAGTTATTAAAATCTTAAAGGGATAGTTTATCCAGAAATGAAAAGTTTATGTTTATCTGCTTACCCCCAGAGCATCCAAGATGTAGATGACCTTGTTTCTTCTGTAGGACACAAACAAAGATTTTTATCTCAAACCGTTGCAGTCTGTTAGTCATATAATGGCAGTCAATGGCCATTATACAGTGGGTACGGAAAGTATTTAGACCCCCTTAAATGTTTCACTCTTTGTTAAATTGCAGACATTTACTAAAATAATTTAAGTTTTTAAGTTTTTCTTTTTTAATAAATCTGCAAAAATGTCAACAATTCTGTGTTTTTCTGTCAGTATGGGGTGCTGTGTGTACATTAATGAAGGGAAAAAAATGAACTTAAATTATTTTAGCAAATGGCTGCAATATAACAAAGAGTGAAATATTTATATATTTTATATCTGAATACTTTCCGTACCCACTGTATGACTGACAGACATACTGTATATGTCACTCTACTAGCATTGATACTCTATCTACAATCTCACTTAACGGTCAATGTCCATTTGAGAGAAAAGTGGTGGTAATGCACTTATAAGTCTGCACCGGCTATTGTGAACATGTTCAGGACAGTTCAGTCATTGCGGTGAATCAGAGGTAAAAATAAACAATATAAATACCATTTTTGCGCAGATCGATCGTTTTGTGTTCTTACACATCAGTGTATCATCACGATACACGGTTTAATTTGGTTTTCTCTGTGTATGTTTTTTCTCTGTCAAAGCTGTGGGTTCCAGTGACTGCCAATACATGACTGACAGACTGCAAAGGTTTGAGTTTAAAATCTTTGTTTGTGTTCTACTGAAGAAACAAAGTCACATACATCTTGGATGCTCAGGGGGTAAACAGAAAAACATCCAATTTTCATTTTTGGGTGAACTATCCTTTGAAAGGTGCAGTATGTAAAATTGACAGCTAGCGGTTGGAATGGGTACTGCAAAAACGAAGGCATTCCACCACAGAACGCACATTTCAGAGTTGAATTACTGGCTACAGCATTATTTTTCAGAGAAACGGCTTTGTAAACATAACAGGTTTCCTAAATATCTACAAACATATTATGTTATTTTTGGGCTTTAGATGAGTCAAAAACTTACTTACAGAACCTCTCAAATGTTAAAACCACTCCTACTTGCAGGAAAGCTGTGGCCTCTATCAACTTTCATCTGACCTTTTTCATGAAAAGGACAATATTACTGCTCTCTGTATCTGGGTAAAACCTCATAAACGCTATAAACCACAATCTTGGAGTGGAGAAATTACCGAGTTATGGACATTTTGTATGAATTTCTTTTCTATTGGATCTTGCTTAAATTAGTTTATTATTTATTTGTGAGATTAAAACAAGAACAGGTCTGACAATTGACTCCAAATGTGCTGGATTGTTGTTGATGTTTAATTTATCCATCTTTTAACTTCAAGGTCACTTGATGGAATAATTACAGTGGATGTATTTTTCAGTATATACTGATTCTGATCTCCTCTCCCTTTCATAACTCTGTATCCTGTTGCCATTGTTCTGTTTTACTTAATTCATTACTGAATTTTACATTTGCATCAGAAACCAAATGTTCATTGAAACAAAAACCTTTAGGTATAAACAGATTTACAGTTCTTGCTGCTGTCTAATGCAACAAAAGTGCATTACGAAGAGTTTTGTTTTGGGTAATATAAGTATTTTTGTAATTATTAGAAAAAAATCATCTGCACGCAAAATAGCAAACAGTGTTATTTAAATAAAGCAGATGAACTATTCTATTCAAGAACTGCTATGCTCTGAAGCTGGCAGACAAAATAACCTTCTAAAAGTTAGAATGAGTGGTTACCTATAGTGCATGAGGTATAACACTGTACATCTTTCGGGATGGTGAGCACAATTTACCAACTGTTTCTAGAAAAACATCCTTTTTGATACTGGAAAAACATTCCAGTTAATCAATCAGAGGAAGAGGTTTACAGTAAAAGTCTAATTTAGTTTCAAAGTCAAGTTTTTATTCATCAATCATTTCCCTCTGATTTTAGGTTTAAGTTATGGGTAGGTGTTTCGGACAGGATGTTGTTTCAAAACACGGATGCACAGACATGTTGCCTATGCAGAGCAATCCCAATTGCTTGTGAGATTCTGTGCTGCTTATTAGTAAATAGCTTCCTGTGAAGGCAGAAGACAGCCGAGCAATGCAATAGGATTTGAAACAGAGAGAGTATGTTTATGAAATTATCTGTTATGTAATGCATAAAATGTACTTGACATTCATTTAAAGCTACATAGTGAAGACATTGGCTTTTCCACAGCCCCAGAGTCCACTTTATGTCTGTAGTGTTATGAAAACGTTTGATTTTCAGTTTCTACAGTAAAAGGTCACACCAGGCCTGAATGCCAAGTCAAAGTGATTTTCTCCAACTGTGAAGTCTTATGACCCTTTTGACCAGGTCAGCTGCAAAATTGAATTGAACAGCAGCACCACATTCACATGCCGGCACGGTTACAGCCCTGTTTGCCATGGCAGAATGTTTTATGCTCTTCCAGCAGTTTATCTAAATGTGTCAAAAAAAGAGATGTCTCTGCTGAAAATGCTCCGTTTTTAGAGTTTGAGTGATTTTTTCCTTCTCACATTCAGTTTTTTATGCTGATACTCAAAGGAGGGTACAGTGACTTCATAATCTGGATTCTTAGGCACAGTGATGCGAACAAGGCTGGGAATTTATGGCTTAGGAAATGCAGATTGATAACAGGCAGACTCTGTTAAAGCTCAGTGGAATAGGTAAACACTGTATTCGGTGCACAAGGGGATTATGAACTTCAGCTCCAGATTTTAAATATATTTCATATATGCTGTAATGTTTATTCATGCGGCTTGGAAAGATATCAAGCTTGATCTTTGGATATTGTCCCAGGAGGGCCTGAAAAAGTCAAATAGAAAGAGGAGATTTTGCTGATTGTATGTTACCACAGGAGTTCAAGTGAAAAATCTTGACCTTAAATTTATTCAAGAGCCCTTAGCATTCAGTCCAGAAGGTGTTTTAAGTGTGCGTATATAAAAGTACCATGAATGGATGCAGTCATATAGATTTAAAATGCAAAATAAAGGTGGAGCAATTGCAATCACATACTTTTTAAATGATCTTTATACAACACAGCACCAGCTCTTTGTTAAAGGTTTCAATGAGAATAATACAATGATATGCTGCTTTCCTTTTAACCCTTTGTGTTCATTCGCATGTCTCATGGTTGTAACATTTCTGATGGAAGTGTCACTAGACTTTCATGAATCCTCCAAAAGAAACAAATCCTCTCAGATCCATGTGTGGGTGACTAATTAAGATCAGGGGAAAACTGAGGGAAATATATTTTTAAAAAACTCCATCTCATGTTTAATTAAGTGAAAACAAACTGCACGGCTCTCTCTTCTCGCTGCACCTGAACATCACAACAGCAATCATAGGAGATCTGTGTGCATGCCATGCATGCAGATGACAGATTGTTTGAGTTACTTCATGTATATAAAAGTCAAAAATATTGTGTGTGCATATGTGTTATGTGTTCATTTGTTGGTTCTCTTGGGTCTGGCAGCTGACTGCGTTTTGTTTGGCATGATAGTGATTAGGTAGCCTAAAGAGGGCGCTGTTTACCTTAGAGATGAGCTCAATGCAGGACCAAAAGCCAAAATATTGTCTATACAGTGAATGATGTGATGACATTTTTGTTATTTAAAGATGCATTAATATGCAATTCGTACAGACAGTCTTTAATTTCTGCTCATCTATGAGGAACGTGTTTTCTGTTTTTGAATTATAAGTAGAAGTAAGTAGATTAAATAAATGATTGCAGTATAGTATTATGAGTGTCTCTAGGTTTATAGGTTTTCAAATATTATTATTTGAAAAACCTAAAAAAGGAAAAAAATGTAGTCACTATTTTCAAGTATATGTGTGCGTTTATTAACTATATTAATTATATTTCGTTTTATTTTTTTTTATTTATAATTGCCATGTTTATTTACTGCTTGTTTTCTTTAAAAAAAACAAATATGCTAGCTCTTCTAATGTTTTTGTATTCTATTTTTTTTTCTTTTTATTTATTATACAGTTAACAAAAGCAAAAAGACCTCTATCACCAGCTTTTCTATTCTATCTGTTTTATTTCTATTTATTTAAAAAATCTTGCTACATGCTGGACATTTTTTAAAGTCATTAAATCATACTTTTTATCTCAAATGTTTATCTCTACTCAATCTGTATATTGTTTTGCTCTTGACTTTCAATGAGTGGCCTGTTGAATTTTGAGCATGTTACCATTCTCGAACTGTTGACCTGTGCATGACATGGTGGAAAATAATAATAAACATAAACATAATACACCAAATGTGAAAACAAACACTGAAGAGATATTGTTACATCCACTGTAACCATAGCAACTCTGCACTCATATCATGTGTAAACAGATACAGATTTTTATTGAGTTGAACTGTGGTTGATAGCTGTCAGGCCCACAAGGTCATCAAACCGATATATAGGTCCTGAGCAGATTGCTTGATTACATGAGCGTCAGAGCAGGTCCAGACATGTTGAGTCCACAGTTCAACATCACTCGGGTCAATATTCAAGAAGGAAGACATTGAGATCTTCAGAACCGCTCAGGCCATAAAACACAGTTCATGTGGATCAGCAACTACCACTGTGAAGAGATTTACAATAGAAACTCTAAAGAAAAGAAGAAAACAAAACAAAACAAAAAAAACAGCAGACATTTTTGGATGTGAATAGTCAAATGTATGACGTTGAGGCTGTGAAGTATATCAAAACAATCAGAACAGGCCTTTTATTCTGAGTATTTTTCAGATTTGAAGTCTCATTCCTCGTTTAATAACTTTTTTCAAATGGCAAAACACATTTCCATCCATCATGAGGAATGCTTTTCCTTTCAATAGATCAGGTTCAAGTGGAATGTCAGGATGGTCTGGGATTCAATTAATAAATTTGCATAACTTAATCGATTGGTCTGTTAGGTCTATAGAGTACTGTTACAGCTGGGACTATCATTTTAAGATGGATCAAGATGATGGTGACCTCTTCAAGAGGGTTGGGCTGAGAAATGGGGGGGTATGGGGGCACAATAGATCTGTGTGATTCAATGATTTTCATTTTTTCTGGTCCACATGTGCCTCTCTATAAACAGAAAAGTGAATTGCCTCATGCATGAGAGTGTCTAATGTGTTTCTGGAGAGCAAGAGGGGTGACCTCAGAAGTTAGTGTTTCATTTCAGGCCCAGAGATTAACTCTTTATATATTTATTTATTTATTTGCACTAGATCAATTGAAGATCCATTCGCACATGGCCTTCTCAGCCCAATGGACAGAAGAGGGACCTTCAGGAAAATAATAGGTCAGCATTTCTCATTCACCAGATTATAAAGCTCTCCAAGCTACCTTTATTCTGTTATTCCTTCATATCCTTATGGGTATTGCAGTTTGCTTTGAGAAAATCACAATAATAAAAGCATTTACTGTGTGTCTTTTTTTATTGTGGGTTTACGTGTTTATGTCTGTTCGCTTCGGGGGACTGGGGACATTGCCAGTGCGGTGGTCAATATATCACTGAAATTTCCATTCTCATTTTCTATGAATTAAAAATGGCAGACAGTTTACATTTGACATATTGACATATTTTGTGTGTGTTTTCACCATGATAAACAAAGGTAAGATTTTAAAGTCTCACCAAGGCTGCATTTATTTTAAAAAGTTTGTATTTTTTCTGATGCATGATCATTAATAAAACAGCGTAATGTATTTTGTATCGGCAGAATCTGCTATGCTGCTATTGTTGGTTATTGTTTTTGTTGTAGATTTTTGCTGCTGCTGCAAAACAAGTAGAGGAACCTGCTACTGCCAGTGCTAATACACATGTTGATAGCTTGTGGTGAGTATTTAAGACATACTGCTGCTGTACAAACAGAGTATATGCATATACTGTATATATAATACCTTATAGTATGTGGTGACTAAAAACTGGAGAAGGTGTGCCGTTGTAGGCATTCTGGAACCGAACTCCCACCTGTAAATTTTCCGTACTCACAACCACATTCTCGGAACACACTCTGTGTCAATGGAACAGGACTGGACAACTGGCTGCGTTCACACTGCAGCAGAATAATGTTGTAAATCCTGTATTTGGGATTGACAACCGTATTTTCTTTGCCATCTCGAAATGTCTTGTTCACACAGAGCTGCTCTCTCTCACAGTGAATGACGTGACAGACAACTAGTTGTCCAGTCCTGTTCCGTTCACACAGCGCCTGTGTTCTGAGAATGCGGTCGTGAGTCCGGAAAATTTACTGGAGTGAGTTCGGTTACAGAATGCGGTTGTCACACCCATAAATAACCGAACTGTGTGTGGACGTAACCGTATTAAGGACTCATAAACAGGATTGACAACCCTATTCTGCTACTGTGTGAACGCAGCCTAGTTGTCTGTCACGTCATTCACTGTGAGAGAGATCAGCTCTGCCGCAGGAACGCACGTTTATCATGCAGTGCGTGTTTTTATGTGTGTTTTCGGTAACTTACAGTGACGGAGAAATAAGCTGAGTGTGATTCCACCGGAGCCGCTCTCGATAAGACTTTAAGTTTTATGGACGTCGCCATCTTTGATATTACTTCGGTCACTGTCGCTATGGTCACTGGTAAGGAATATGGGCCTGACTCAGACAGAATTCTAAACACAACCGAAAGCTGCTGTGTGAACGAGATTTCGAGACTCACACCGGTAAACAAAATACGGTTGTCAATCCTTTATACAGAAGTGCCATACTCTTTGTTAAGGACTCAAAAACAGGATGGACAACTGTATTCTGCTCCTGTGTGAACGTAGCCGATTTGGTAGTCGAGAAACATTTATTAGCAATGTTGAATTTCTCAGCAACGTTAAAAAACAGTTATACATTTTTGTTTTCTAATTACTTTATGAACAGAAAGTTCAAAAGAACAGCTTTTCATTTGAAATAATAATAAAACATTGTAAAATGTATTTTAGATTTTAACTATCCATTTAAAGGGATAGTTCACCCAAAAAAAGAATTTTTTTTTCATTAATTAGTTACTTTTTATGTCCTTCTAAACCTCTAAGAGGTTTCGTTCATCTTCGAAACACAAATTAAGATATTTTTGATGGAATCTGAGAGCTTTCTGACTCTGCATAGACAGCAAAACGGTCCTACCAAACTCTTTGCCCAAGAACATCAACAAAATAATCCATGTTACATCAGTGGTTCATCCATAATTTTCCCTTATGGTAATCTTTAAAATGGTGCTAGGGTGATGCAGAGCTGAAGAACTGTTGTACAAAGTTGTTTACTCTTTTTGCACACAAAAAAAGTGCTTGAACTTGATCTTGATTGTAATAGTACCCTTGGTGTCAATGCAGGGTCAGAAAGCTCTCATTTCATCTATAATCAATCTTCATGAGCTCATATAAAAATGAGTACATAGCACACTACTGTTTCCCTACTCTTGACATGGTGGCAGCTTGCTTGATATGCATCACTGCCATGGTTCCACACCACTAAATCAAGAAGAAGATGTTTTAACAATTTTCTTTTCCTATTATGATACACCTAATTAATTTCATAAAGCCACCCCTTTGCCAATAGACTTAATTACTGCCTATTTTCTACACCTTCAGCGATAGGCGGAAATGCACACAAAAATTCAGTCTTATGTGACAAGGTGCTAATTTGGTCTATTAAGCACAGGTGCAACCGTACGTGTTCCTGCAATCCTCCTGGTGAATATAACTCCTCTGTAACACTTAGCCGCTGTGTTTCAGAGTGTGAGAAACCCAATATATTCACACTTGTCTATTTTAGTTGGTGAAAAGTTAAGCGAAATAAGAAAGTCAATAGCGTTATGGAACGTTTAAGACTGGAAAAATTACAAAAGACCTTGCATCTGCATTGGTCCATGAGGGGTTGTCAGGTGCAACATAAAATTGTCACATTAAATGCTAAGATAATGGAAAAGAGATCGAGGACAAGTGCATTCTAGTGCCTTCCAGCTTGAATAAGCAGATATAGAATGACAGAGGTAGAGTGATGTCTGTGGGTCATATTATTTACAGTGTTGCATCAGACTCCTGGTGCATTAGATATGAGGCTAGGTTTTTTTCATGCTCTTTAATCCTTTCAGTAATGCTAGATTTAGCTTACATGCCATTATAGCTCTGTGTCACAAACATTTTTCTCCTTCACTGTCCTTTGTCTCAGCGGTGTGTCCGTACATACAGCCATATGGCATTCATTATTTGGAATGATGCAGCTTGCCAGCATTGACTGGAGAAATATTCCCGTATGCGTCTATTCCACATGTGGTTAAGATAGAAAGGAAGGGTGCAGCTGTTTCTCAGTTAACTTTTCGGATGATATTCAGCATTGCTGAATTCTTAACGTTAACTTTTAGTTCACTCTTAATGGAAGCCAGACAACAAGTAAGTGGTTAACGACATCCTGTCTTCTAAATGACTGCGGATTTGATTCCTTTCAGACGTGATCTGAATGATGCATCTGCTTGCTTTAATGCTGGCTCTAACCGAGAGTATTTCTTCACAAAATACCCATATAAGCAACTGCATTTCACTTTTGCATTCTGTCTTCATGAGTAAGTGAGATTATTTTGTATTTACCTTGACAGGCTATAGAGTAAAGCAAAAAGAATGGGGGCAATCTGTGCTCTGCATCCTTCTATAGCTGATTATCTATTGAATTTGTTATTGAATAAGTCCATTTTGTCTCTCAGTGCCAGCACATGGAGGCATGATGGGTTTGGAATCTATGAGCAAGCAAGTGGCAACATTGATTCCTATGTGAATTAAGTAGAATCATTTAAGTAGAATGTCTGCTTAGAAGAAAGGGGATGAATTCACACAAAACCAAAGTTCGCTAACATATACTATTGATGAATATACCGTATTATAGTATATACACTGCCTATGCTACACTCTCATAAAAAAGGTGGTGCAAAATTTGTCACTGGTGTGGTACCTTTTCAAAACATACAAAATTTTAGGTATGTGCCATTTTTTTCAACCATGTCTTGCTTTGATTCAAAGTACCTTGAGGGCATTTTGAAAACATAAGAAACTGTTGTCATACACCGATCAGTCTGCTCATGCAAAACAAAGCCAAAATGTAGATATTTTAATTCATATACTAGTGTGTACACTTCAGGTATTAATATGTACTAATATGCTCTATTTAGGAGTAAATGAGGTACAGAATATACCTTTTCAAAGGTAGTGCTCCAGTGACAGCGTTTGTAGCATTTCTTTTGAGAGTTTATTATGAATTAAGCCTTAATTCAGTACACTACAAATTCACTTTGTGATGTTGTATTATTTGTTGCAACCATTCATATTTCTTACGTTTTTACATAATAGTAGGCTATAGGTTGTGAAATTACACATTTCTTGTGCTTCCTGTCCTCCAACCAATATGGCCCGTATTGGTCGTTTGAACAACAGCAGTGAAATACGACCTGTCAGAGCGTATACTACAATTGCGCCCCTATTGGCAACAGGACATTTGCATATTAATGTTTTGTACTATTTTACCTGCCTCGCAATTAAGGGCTGGTGCAGCTCAGTTTGTAGAGCGACACGTTACAAGACGAGACATAATGTGATAATGTGAACTCGAATGCACCCTAAAAATCATGATTTTGCACAATTTTTGCAACGGGTAGGTTTATTAATCACCGTGAGATCAGTGTAAAAAGTCCACACACTGCATTTAAACAAAACACGCATTTTGATTTGGTAATGACAGTCATACGTCATGACGACAGACGCAATACGACACTGTCATTATTTTTACGCCCACTAGAGCCTTTAAAATGTAAATATAGGTCGTAATAAGGTACTTGCACAAACGACCTATAGGGTTGTTTTTTGTTGGCGGACAGGCTCGCTTTTTTAGTCAGTTTAGGTTTTGCTAACTAGCCTATATCCTATATATCCTACATACGTTTTAACTTACATGTTTTAAGTATTTTTGCAAAACTTGAACAAATTGCCAAATTTAAGACGGCTTTACACCAAATTGTATTGAACTTCTAAATATAAACATTTTTGTCATGTGACAAAATGTATACGGTTTGGCACATTTTTGCACACACACTCTTAGAAAAACCATTTTAGGTTCCCTAAAGAACCTTTCAGTCAACAGTTCTTAAAATATATATTTTTTTCCACTATTAAAAATATTTTGGGTAATTGACAGTTTAACCATGACATAGATGATTCCATTTAGATGATTTCATGATTTTACCTTAGACGCCAATAAAGCACCTTTATTTCAAAATAGTATGCAGTAAGCATTATGCTGCACAGCTTTTGGAAAGTAGTATGCTAGAATTCCATTCCGAACGCAGTCAATGAAAACACAAAAACAACCTGTCTTCATATAGCCAACCCTCCTTCTTTGTTGTGTCTTCTCCCCCCACCATGTGGTTAATTAAGCCATTTTCTGTTGAATGGGCAAACCCAGGGAAAGATGGATGCCGGTACAGTTAAAGCGCCACATAACTGGAAATTAAAGGGGAAAATCTAATGTTTCAGTGGGAAGCCTTTGGTGACGATGACCCCCCATTGCGACTCCACGGTTTGGACATGTTGTACAGACACATCGATTTGTTCTCGCCGTCTCTGCTGAACAGTGTGAGTGCATTTACACTAGGCCGTGCCTGCAGCACACTGAGTGGGGATCTGCAGGGGTCAGGTCTAGACAAGCAGCCATGCAGACCTAACATACATGCAAATCACACCTTCCATTAGAGATGTTCAAAACTGTAACCTTCATTTTATGGTTATTTGTTATTGTTTGGTTTGAGACGCTGTGCTTTAAATTTGAGATTGGATTTGCTTATCGCTTGACACTTATCTCATGTTTTTTGAGGATGTGTAAGTCATCTGATTGGCATGTTTATTTAGCGGTATAGACATAGAGGACTGCTAATACTGTAAAACGATAGCAGTGGTGCACATCCAGGAAATGTAAACACATCGCTTGCCAATGTCAAATATACACTGGTAATTTGCATTCAAATAGGAGGTCAGATTTGCATATCAGGTCTAAAAGCAGCCTATTATGCCATTCAGTCGATGGGAAATGTCTCTGAATGAAATTGCACGTTCATCGTTTTCATCGACTTCTGATACTAATCAAAATAAAATGCTTTTGGATTATATATATCTGTTTGACATCGTTCACGTACTTAACCTCATACTACATTCTACATGACATACCATGTGCAAATATTATTTTTTAGTAATTGCTTTGTGTATAAGCTATAAATACCCTCTGAAAAATCTCTCTGACTCAGAGGTGAGCAGCAGCGTGTGCTTTGAATATACAGAGAGAATATAATAGGTAAACATATTAGCTTGATAATAGAAGTATTATCAGATGGACCATACATAAGAGAACAGGCGTAAAGATATTATTGTTCATTAAAATTCAGTAGAAAGAAGAAACAATCCCATTATATCCCACTCCCATTATTCTGCATATGTGGTGTTTTTAATACAAATTTAATTTAGTATCTTGTGCTTGTATGCACACAAATACTGGGTTGTTGTTTTTTCTGTTTTATTAAATTTTTCTAAATAAATTCTCTAACCTTAACATGCATTTTTTTTTATAATCAATCAATCAATCAATCAATCAATCAATCAGTAAAAGAGAATTTACTATGACTTATGTTTTTTCCATGAGAGCTGAAATTTTATCCCCACAAGCAGAAAGTTATTTTTTTATTGGAAAACACAACATGATTTTTAGAAGCTCTTTTACGTACAATAACAGTTCAAATAAACAGATAAATGCTTCATATAAGCAGTTTTTCTTCGCGTTTCTTTTTTTTTTGTGTTCCACAGAAGAAAAAAATCACAGCAAAAAATCACAGCAAAGACATGAGGGTGCGTAAATAATGACAGAATTTTAAGGAAACGATTTCTAAAAGCACAGCGATTAACCCTAGGATTCTCTGGGTGAACTGTCTGATAATCAAATGTCTGATGATTTTTTTGATATGCTGATTTCTCTAAGTATCTAACTATAATCCTGTAATCCTAAATAGCAATGCCCTAAGACTAACCTTAACTTTAATGTATTCCTTATTGAGTCCCATGGAGACAGAGTTAGAATTAGTGAAAGAGAGCAGAGATAGGGGCTGTTTTGTGGTTTTGTTAACACAGGATAAGTTGCTGTTTGACTGCTGTAAAGAAACGAGTGATGGTTGGAGGAAGCAACAGAATGAACATTTTCTTTCTCCTGCAAATAAATGGGGGCTGTGTTTATAATGGAATCACAATAGAATGGAAATTGTTTTTGTAGAATACCATTATCTTGGGATCTTGGCTTGTTTTGCATCTAAAAATAAAATGTGCTGATGGTGTAATCATGTGCAAAGCTGATAGTATAATTCCCCTAAAGAATGAAGAATCTCTGCAGTAAACACAGCCTGCTCAATTAATTGATTTGCGCAATTAAAACATGTAGCCCTGCTATTCTTGCACCGTGGATTGTAATAACTAACTCTTGCATAACATCAAGGTTCAATAAAATATTGTAAGCTCCAGGTGCACCCGCCCCCGGTGTCTAACAATTATCATTGATTCTTCTTTCATGAAATCTATTTCTCAAGCTAATATTATGTCTGCATTGCAAATTATTATTTCATTGGACACGTTTTAATTATTCAACACCAACCTCAAAGTTTTCTGCATTCATTTCGGGGTCTCATTAGCAATTGAAAGTTTTTCAAGTGAAAGTTTTATTTCATGACCCAGAAAACAGATATTATACTGTGTTCCACTGATCTATCAGCACACAGTGTTTATTGCTTATGAGCGAGTGAGTGTATTTCCCTTTCCCTATTATTCCTCTCCAACAGTGATCAACACACAGACAGATGGGTGGACAGAAGGATGGATGAAACCATGGATGAATGGATACACAAAAGGATGAAGGGATAAATTGATTTTTGTAGAATGCAGAACGTCACAATTAATAAATGGTATAAATCGATATAAAATATGCGATAAGTTGCTCCAACCTGACATTTATGCTAAACAGCTTTGTCTTAAGAACCTTTTGTCCATATATTAACTTGCCTTATGTACTTTATGATTTTGTTTTTCTCTTTTTATTATTTGTAACAGTTTGGTGAATTATATTTATACAGCAGAAATATTAATATCAGCTATAGTGTGGAATTCCAAATTTAACTAAAAATACTGCAATAAAATACAATACAACACTATACTACTGTATATAAACCAAATTAAGAGTCACATTAAATTGCACACCTATAAAGCCAAAAGCATTATAATCAGTAGCCTATTATAAAATATGGATATTTTACTACCAGTGTTGGGCAGTAACGCCTTATTTAGTAGCGCGTTACTGTAATTTAATTACTTTTTTAGTAACGGAATAATTTAACGCGTTATAATTTCCAAAACAGTAATTAGAGTACAGTTACTAAGCTTAGGTCGCTATGCGTTACTGTCGCGTTACTTTGCTGACAGAATACAGTGTTTTATAATCTAGATTGTAAAAAGGGTGTAGCACACGCACTGTCAAGGTCAGTGGCAGTGAACACCTGTATGTATAACACCTGTTTGCGGTGTTGAGCAATAGAGTGCTGAAATGTGCGTGCTCACGAATCCTCTCGTTATAACACGAATTACAGACATTATGAAAGATTCATTATGCATTTATTTATTGTGTTATAACAAATATTTATCGGGAGGCTGTATGCTGGATTTTCAAAAAATTTAATGGAGAAAAAAGTAATGTAACTAGTAACTAATTTTTGAAATAAAGTAATCAGAACAGTAACGTAATCAGTAACTTGGTTACATTTTCAGAGTAACTTGCCCAACACTGTTTACTACATATCAGGTAACACTTAATGTAATTGTTTAATTTATTGTAGCCTACTTTTTGGTACTTTATTGTAATTTATTGGTATTTTTTTTCTTTGTTAATGTCATGACGTAGGCTACTAATTGACAACATAACAATGTCCATTACCCTCAAAATCAACCAAATGCGTTATTGGCAACCTAGTCGTAATTTGATTAGTAAGTGACCAACTGCTAGTACGGTCACAGTGTTGGCAGGTTATACGATAACCAAATTTCAGTTGACTGCGTGTATGTTTATAGGACAACTATGTGCTAAAAGCAGAAAAGTTTTTCCTTTGCGGATCCATGAAAATGACTTAAAACGCTGTATTATATCAAGCCTGGAGATGTCACTTTGTAAAGAAACACTTAGCAAACACGCATGTGCATGCCGTCATTTTTTTGGTTGAAACATTCGTGTTTTTGTCATTTTGCCTATAAATGGAGTAAAAACATGTATTTTGATTTTTCAGATGTTTACTTTTTCTGCCCCCCAAATAGAGTTAGGCCACAACACACACACACACATCTAGTCAGCTATCCTTGTACTCTGCATAGGTGTAATTTACACTGTAAAAAACACATTTTCTATCACCCTGCACCAACCCTACACCTTACAGGAAACTCTGCATTTTTACTTTCTCAAATAAACTCATTCTGTAGGATTTCTAAGCTTTTGTACCCATGGGGACCTCAATTTAGGCCCCCACCATGACACAAGATCCCATGTGTCTGTGTGTAGTCAGGTCACCAGGACATATAAACCAAACCACACACAGAGAGTACGTTTAAATAAATTAAATAAAAGGCTAATTAAAGCGTCAGTCACAAAATTGAAACAGCACAGAATTATAGAAGACATAAATTATACTGGCGAATATTGGGTTTAAATAAAAATATAACGTGGGTTCATACTATCAGTACTTAACATATAGTAAAATGATTGTGTCTTGTGTCCTGCAGTGGTCCATCTGCAGATGTGTTCTGGCCCTTTAATAAAGTTGTGTGGCCCAGCTCTGTATGTTGGGATAACACACTGCTGGAGGCTGCTCGGGAACTTCAGGAATGGCGCAAGACATGCAGCTCCATCCGCGCAAAATACTGATGCAAACACCATCCACACATGCCCAGTGCCTTTAGTAAATGCTCGTTTGTGCCGTGGATCATCGCTAAAGTGGGTAATTGTATAAAGACACCACGACTGCATGATTTGTGAGAGTTTTCAACAACTCGTCGCCAAAGTTTTTTTTTTTGCCGCTAACCTGCTCGCCTCTCCATATTTTATTTGCCAAGTAAGTGCAAAACAAGTTTGTTGTGAACACGAAAATACTTTAGGTGTATTTATAGTTGTTTAACGTTTGATTTCGGTGCATTTTCTTGTTTTAAGAGTGTGCAGAGAGTTTAAAAAGTGAAAGCGTTGTCACCAGAGCTAACCAGTTAGCCATCTGAGTTCAGCAACAGTAAACCCTACGCTAACCATCTTCATCCAATAAAAATAAGTCATCAGATATAAGTGCACAAAATGTATTTATATTTTGATTAAAAGTTAGTGCACGACTCTTTAAGTTTCCCACCAGCTGTTGCTATGCAACGTACAGTGTCTACCCAATCATCAACATGCTGTTTTATTAAACAGTTTAGTAAACACTGCTTTCTAGTTCGTAAACATCTGACGTTTTTATTTGTTTTTACTAACAGTATTTGTTTTCCTTTCTATAGCATCATGTCATCTAGGATGCTGTAAAGTTTTACGCAGAAAAACAGTTTGGCTGGAGATACACAAACAGACACACACCTGCTGCTGCTGCTGCTGCTGGAGTTTGTTTAGGGACACATCTGGATTAATCTTCCCTTTTCTGGATTGAAAAATGAAAGTGACAGTGACTTTCGGAAGGACTGGTGTTGTTGTCCCATGTAAAGAAGGATGGACAGTCCGGGATCTCATCCAACAAGCCACACAGAGATACAGAAAACTGCTAGAGCAGGTGAGTAACGTTATACTACTCGTTTTTTGTTGATATAAACCCACATTATTTGCTTTATTCCACTGGATACAAAAAGTAGGGATGCACGATATGTTTGCGCAGTAAACCGATAAGTTTGTCAGTAAAGCCGGTTCTGTAATCAGCGGTAAATGCCATCATGTGCGTGATTTTACATTGAGCCGCATTTACTACACAGAGCCGTTCGTTTTGATTTGGAATAGCCTAAATTCTCTTATGCTCACTAAGACTGTTTTTTTTCCTTTGATACAGTGAAGACAGTAAAGAACAGTTTTCTAATTGAATATATCCTACTTTAAAATGTACTCTTGTGACGTGAACAGTTTTCCATTTTTCCAGTTTTCTAGTGTCTTCAGTATTCAGTGTCACATGATCCTTTAGAAAGCATTCTATTGTCTTGATTTGGTAAAGAAATTAAACATTTCTCATTGTTAATGTTGAAAACAGCAACAATTAATATTTTTTTCAAAACTTCTGGAAAGAAAGTTGTATAAATTTATTTAATAAAAAAATTTTTTTTAACAATGCCACTGCTTTTAATCAAATTAATGCATCCTTGCTGAACAAGTGTTGATTTCTTAAAAAAAATAAAAAATTAATCAAACCTGAACTGGGTGACCAGATTAAATAACAAAAAAAGGCAAAGAGTAATATTTTGTAAATAATGTGTTTTTTTAATTTCTTTATTTATTTATAAATGAACTATTCCTTCAAGGCCTAAAATGTGTTTTGTATCACATCTTGTACATCTTTTAAAAAGGTTAATAATAATTCTGGGATTTAATACTCCAGTAACAGTATTCAGAATAGTGTCAGTTAATTAAGTCTCACCATTACACAGACTGGCCAAAATCACAATGGGATTACCACACGCTACATTACGTAAGTTTTAATATTTGGTTTTACATTTAATTAGAGGATGATCAAAAATGTATGCTTTACCTTACGGGATTGAATGAACTGTAAAGACCTTATTCATTAATTTCAAACTTGTTAGTCAAAATCACGTGCTGGGAGCCTGATGGGAGCTGAAATGTCGACCTTCACTCTTATTATTGTAAAATTTAAAAGGAGTTCATAAGTGCCTTTCTCTGATGACAGGAAACCGCAAAGCTGATTTTATGAAGTCGGGGGCAGATGTGCCTTGTCCAATTTTTCTGTGTGATAAATGCAAATCAGAGTTAAAATGTGGCAGCCGTTCTATCCCCTGAGCGCCGACCCTTTGCCCCCTCATCAGATGTTTCCCTCATTGCTGCTTGAGCTTCATTATTTAAATAGTAGCCTACATCAGTTTGAGTGGCACCCATTTTCACCGGCTTTCTCGAGTCTCCCTTGGACCGATGGGGACGTGGATTCACTACTCTCCCGGCACATTAGTGTTTAGGCGGGCTCCTAATAAACAACAGGCTTTTCATCCTGAATCGCTCCAGGAGCCACCAGCCTCAAATGAACCTGTAGATTGCTGCGAGACTTCCTCGCCTTACAATTTACTGCGTTATTGCTTTGTCTTTAGAGTGGTCAATTTGACTGATGGGAGACGGTCTTGGTGTTTTGTAGTGATCAGACCCGTGGTGGCGGTGGCCTTGTATTGCACCCTGTCGTGCTTGAGATAGTAATATCATGCGATGGATTTGGCAGGTCAGGGCTCTGACACGAGATTGCCAGTCGGATCCGGGTATTGCTTGGTTTTATTATGCGATCGGCGTGCGAGATCTTAACAAGCATTTACTCTTGGCCCAGACGATTTTTTTTCTTTCGGGTGGGCACGTCCTTTCACTCAGACACGTCTATGTGCATGCCTAGCCTTTATTTGTGTGTTTGTTATTCCCATCAGCTCAGTGTTATTGGCTGTTAGTCTCAGGGGAATTGGCGCGTGGGCTGGTGACGCACACGAGGCCTCGGCGAGGATGGATGGAGCTGTTCGAGGGATCCTGATTGGCTGCTGTCTCCAGGGCCTCATTTCCAGGACAGGGTGAATGTCTGTTTTTGGCCCCTGCAGAGTCTCCTTGATCTGGCTTTATTCGGTCAGGGTCACAATAAGAAGTAGTGTTTGCGCAGTACTAAATAGTGGACGATATTATGATGTGAAGTTAGTAAGTTAACTTGTCAAAACTACTGATTTGCGGTTATGTGCTTAAGTGCTGCTCACACAGAAGTCAATTTTAAAATGGGTAACTTTTTGTAGGTCAACATGGTGAGTTCATGTGACCAACTCAAGCATGAGTGAAACGTGAACTTTTATGTGGTGAAACCCCGATTCGTATGGATTTCTATTGGAGTGTCTAGATTTTGTTCAGGAAAGTTTTCTAAGAAATTGTAAATGTGAAAGCACCTCAAGGGTCAATAACACTGAATTTTGCTGCTGGATCTATTAAAAAATGCTCTAAAGTGAAATTCATACCTGATTTTTTTTAAAAACAAAATTGCTTTAGTGCTTCTCAGTATATGAATTTTTGTTGTCATATGGTGTAACCAACATGCAAAGGAAAAACAAATATAAGCTGACTTTTTTATGATTTCACAAGTATTTATGAATTAGAGTATGAGTTAAAGTATTTATCACAGTTTTTATCAGGACAAACAGACTTGTTTTGTGAGATGTAAGGAAAACTATAAAAGATTTTCTCTTAGTTTTATCTGAATTTTATTATATATATTTCATGTTTATTGTTTGTTTTTATGTATTAAATGTTGAAACAGTATCTGCCGTTAAATATCCAGTGACGCTAATGACAATAAACTCAACACAACATGAATTATTAGTAACTGACAAAATTCTTTAGCTAATATATTTTCTTATATTTAACTGATTTTTAATTAGTTTTTAAAAAAATGAAAAGTATTTAAGATGCAAGGAAAAAAGGTAATCCCATGACATTTTAGCACAATTAAACGTTTCTTTATTGTTACCATAAGTAACCAGGATGAATATATATTACATTTCTAGGAACTTGTGACATTAAACATTTGTTTCCTTTGTAATGGACATTCGTGGCACTGAGCCTTTATTTGTAGCGCAAGATATCAGTTTACTATCAATTGAAAAAGCACCAGTGGCTGCTATTGCATTGGTATTGCAAATTTAACCAGTGGCAAAATTGTGGTATTTATCTAACCTAATCCGAATAATAGAAAGAGTGTGCATGAAACTAGTTACACAATTGAACATATTTACACACTCTCACACAATATGATGGATAATGGTATTAGCTTTATGAATAGTACTATGCAGCGCAGTAATATTAGGTTTAGTTGTGTTCTGTTTATGATTGCAAGCGCTGTAGCGCAGTATGGTTTGTCAGTACTGAGAAGGCGGTACAATCGATCTTTGTGATAGATTGTTTTCATTACTTGGTTCTTTTCCCTTTGAGACTGTATGATTCAGAGCTGCTGGTAACTAATGTCCTTCAAGTTTCCCTTGAAGTTTCATTAATAGAGTTAATAATCATAATGTTGCATTTATTCATGAATGCAGGGAGGCTTCACAAATCACGTCTCAGCGCTTTCAGCACAAAATGCAGAACAAACGGAGCATTATGTTTGCAGGAATACTAACTCCCTTTTCAATCAATGTGGTTTTTGAACCTTTCTCGAACTTCACGGCTCTGCCACGCCATTTAAAGCTTGAGTTCAGTGCCAAAATGTTCAATATTTGCCAGGAAGTTTTGCTGAACACGCGTGGATGATTTGCGGTTGCTGTGTCTGATAGCTTACTCATTGATTACCATAGACAAACAACAGCCAAGCTGAGCTTGCTTTGGGTGTTTTTCAAAGTCGCCTACATGCTGGAGAAAGCTCTGACATAGTTTTGAAGGATAGAAATTCATAAGATGTGTTTTGAGACTGTGAAAGAGCTGGGTGAGTTTGAAATCAAGCAGGAGTACAGTGAATTGGTCAAGTGAAATACAGCAGGCTTTTGGTTCCATTGACAGATCATCACATGCACAAACCCATGCTTTTTTCCCATTATGCCGTCTCTACTGCAAATGATAATTTAGCCTTTGGGACTTGTGATTTTTCAATTACTGGTGTTTAGTGAAGGCCTCGTCTGATCACACCAAAAAAGCTTACTGATAATGAGTTAACTGCCTGTACTTGTCTGTTTTAAATGCTTTGGACATTAGGTAGTGTTTAGTGGTAGATTTTGGTTTGTAGATTGTTGGATCCCTCCTGCTAATCTAATAGACAGAATGGTTGACTGAGACTGACTAGTCGATCTAGAATTGTTTTTTTTTTTCAATTTTATGTATTAGCACCATTTCTTTATTTATATCCTTAAAGGGTTAGTTCACCCAAAAATGAAAATTCTGGTGTAACGTGGACTGTTTTACCGGTTTTACTACGTTTCTGGACCTGGATCATTGCAGTTGTATTGTTGTCTATGGAGGATCAGATGGCTCTCTGATATCATCAAAAATATCTTAATTTGTATCCCAAAGATGAACGAAGGTCTTATGGGTTTGGAACGACACGGGGTGAGTAATTAATGACAGAATTTTAATTTTTGTGTGAACTAACCCTTGAATGGTGATACACTCTGTGTTTTCTGTAAAGCATAATGTTTAGTTTTCTTTGAATAAAGGCTAAGGGGAAAAAATAAATGTATAAATTCTGAATCAATTCTAAAAATGAGTTAAAATGCATAAAAAAAGTTGTGGTTAATTTTATGACAAAAATTGCTTATGTAAATTGGCTATTGCAGAGCCTTCAGTTCTGCAAACAACTAGAGGATTTGTTTTGGGTCAGATCTTTGCTTCAACCAGCTATAATAAGCACAGTATATTTCACAGTCATGTGTCTGATAACAAAGCAGAATATACACGACTGCCCACGTACTGTTAATGCAGAACTTTCATTAAAACATTAAGCCTCAAACTTTGTGAACTTTGGTAAACCCTGGAACTATCTTGGATCTTAGCAGTCTCCTAACTTATTTACAAGTTAAAACACTCTGCGAGTCACTACTGGCACTTTATATAATATATAAGCCTAAAGAAACAAATTTCTTGTTTTTTCTTTTGTGTTTTGAAGGAAACTTCTGTGGTTGAGACAGATAGTATGACCTTTTTATTTTTATCTCTAGCCATGAAATGGTTTTCTTAATTAAAATGAGATCTTCAAGATGTAACATCAACATTTAATTTTGAAGTATATAATATTTCAATGCTTAATCCAAGCCAAATACACCCAATTTGGGCTAAGCCCCAAATATCCAATGATCCTAGAGCCACCCCCTGACTCTCAAAATGCTAAAACTCTTTCAAAGCATTTCTTGCATCTTTTAATTTTTTCCTGCAAAGCACTGCTTGTTTGGTAACCAAATGTGTTTAATGCTAATTTTCAAGATCATTACTTTTGGACTTTTAAATAGTCCACTGCAAGCACAACGTCCCCAAAGAATGGAGATCTAATTATACAGAGCTTCATTAGGGCCAACTAGTTGACTAATTGATTAGATTATGTAATGACTACTTTGTCGTTTTCCAGAACCCTTTTCTTTTGTTTCAGGATTTAATACGGCACATCAAGTTAGCAAACCCAACAGAGTACCAAAATTATATTTATTTGTACCTTGCATAGTTCTTTTAATGGTCACATGACCCTTGACTTCAGCAACAATACCTTAGGGAACAGTTTTCTGCTCACTTTTTTTTTAAAGCTGATAATCCTAATTATTTTGCTATCCTGTGGATACAAATGTGGCTATTTGCATTTAGCATGGTTTTCCCAGCTGTCTGTGACCATACCAGAACAGACCTGTCACCATTTTTGGTCATGACCCATAAGTTACGGACAACTGCTCTACCGAATGTTTTCCTTCATTCACTTTGGCCTAGATTTATGGACAGGCTAATTGCATGTAGGCTTTGTTGCACTGAAGGCTCTCAACTTGTCCAAACGCCTGTAAGTTAATAGAGGTTAAGCTGTAGCCTTACTCTCTGCGTTTCATATTTGTGGACAGTTCGACCTCTTAGCTAGCTGTCACAGCTTGGAACACAACTACTTGGCTGTGCGTTATCTCGCTCGTGATAGAGCGGCGAGAAGTGTTGTTAATTACCAGATTTCCTTCTCCGCCATTGAAGTCTCAGCAGCTCACAGTCTTGCGTTTTTTGTTATGCTAATCTAAAACATTTTCCTGCAGCTGTGTAATTATGCATTTAATGCGTTTCAGGATTAAAGCGAACGAGAAATGACCTAGATTTAGTTGCGCTAATCTTCAGCCTTTTAAACGGTGCCATACATCAGCTATCACTTGAAAAGAGCACGGTTACCACTTTGAGGATTTGCTGTCTAATTTCTACCATGTACATACTGCGGCCTTCTGCTTTGTGTATTGCTTTGTGCTCTGTTATATTCAACGAGGTGTTTTCCATTGACCCGGACATGTCAGTTTCCAGCGGGAAGAAAAGACGCCTGTGATCTTCAGCCAGCGCTCTCAAGAATGTTCCGGACTGGGAAATGTGCTTGAGTCGAAGGCCATACATACTTAGCATGTCTGCAAGCCTTTGTCCAGAGGCAGTAAATTGTTTGAGGGAGAGAGAGAGACCTTAAGCGGAGGAAGTGCTTGGGAGTCACTCAGGAAGTTATCAGTCCGTTGAAAAAGGACACTTAATTACCCAGGCAGACGTAGGCTGGGGTTGTGCTGCTGTTTTTTCATTAAGCACAGGAATGCCAGATGCACAAGTGCTGAGCTGGCTGCCAGAGCAGCTGATATCATGGAAAAGCCTGGACTTGTGCCAGAAAGAAAACAATTAGCACGCCTCACCTCAGAGACAGAGTCAGTTAGCATCTGCTCTCAATGAGAAGCATTCCAAACTAGGTGTGTTGTTCGTGATGGAAAATACCTCTGGACCTTAAGATGTCCTCGTGAAGTACCTCTTCAGCTTTCAGCGATTTAGGAGGTTTTGGCAGCAGAACTCATTCTCAGAACCCTAATGTGCTATTTTCTGTGGATCCACATCCGCTGTTGTGGTTTTATTTGTCTGTAGTCATTGTTTTCAGTGACTGTTGGAGGCATAGTGCTGTCTTTGAAGACATTTCTTGGAATAAAGCAAATAAACACAACATGTACTTAGGCTTGGAAGTAACCCTGTGTTTTGCTTTTATTTTAGCGTAGGCTGTTATGAGTTAGATTTGGGTTGGGTTTTTGTGCCTTTCTGCTAAATATATATATATTTATACACACACACATATACATTCTCAGACACACACACACACACACATATATATATATATATATATATATATATATATATACATACATACATACGGCTACATTATATATATATATATATATATATATATACA
>JAUMHE010000056.1:5913803-5942231 GCA_032359235.1 Enteromius mattozi
TATATACACACACATATATTTATAATATATGCATGCTTTGGCTATCACTTTGCCAAATTATTTTACTTCTAATATGTTAATAAAATACCATTTTACCATACTTTTTCAAAATGTATTTATTTTTTTTTTCTCAAGCCAGCGTGCTGGCACTGACTAAACTACCATTTTTAGTAGTATCTAATGTACTGGACAAAATTATGTGGACACCTAAACCAAAAACACAATGCCCTTGCACTATACTGTAGGTTGAATAATGAGGTTGTTAGCTCGATTTTTTTTTAAAATAATTATTATTTTTATTCTTCCCTAAAGCTGATCGTGCATCCCAAACCGTAAGGTCTAGAAAGCTGAAACTTCATCAGATGGTAGTACTCCTCCTCGCTACTAAGGCGCAAAGAACCGGCCCAAACGGCCTAACGGGGGCACTACAGAGCAAAAAACTAATTTTCTGACATTTTTGGCCATAGCTCGTAAACCGTTTGTCGTAGACTCAAAATTTTCACATCGTTGCAATCCTTGCATTAGCCGAAACAAAAGTGCACAGGCGCTATTTTTTTTTACTCAAACCACTGCAGTAATAATCTATGGACTCTCTAAATTAATAATTATCAATAAATGTTGAATTTGGTCCTTTGGTTAGCTGTAATTGGCTCATTTAGAAAAGGGTTGTGGTCAAGTAAACCAATAAGCCTATAAAATGTAAAAAAAAATCTAAACTTTACGAAACTTGGTGAAAACATGTCATAAGACTCTTAACAATTATGCAAAGTTTCATGGAGATCGGACCATAGGTGGCGCTATAACAGCTAAAAATGCCTCAAAAACTGTTTTTCTATACAAAATAACCTCAAATTTTAGAACATGTTCATATATTCACAGAAACATTAAATCTTTATATCATATTCTCTGGACTCTCTAGATTAATAATTATCAAAAAAATCTTGAATTTTGTACTTTGGTTAGCTATAACAGGGTCATTTAAAAAGGGACGAGACCACATATACTCAAAAGCCTATAAAACCTTAACAAAAACACAAAACTTTATGAAACGTGGTTAAAACATGTGACAGATGAGAAGTCTTAGCAAGCATGCAAAGTTTCACAGAGCTCAGACTATAGGTACCATTATAACCATTAAAAAGGCTTCAAAAACACAATATTTCCAGAGTAAATGGAATCCCTCATACATTCACTTATAGACTATATCTTCATATAATATCATAGAACTCCTCGTTCTGAACAACTTTGCCTCTGGGAGTAATGATGTCAATCAAACAGTTTTGACAAAAAATACTATAATAGTTATAACACTTAAACACAGTGTTATATAAGAAGTTGCAATTAATAACCACTAGATGGCAATGGAAGACCACTAATGAGCTGATTAAACAGTAAAACAGTGCTGTTCATGTTTGCTGATGGAGACATTATAAAATCTATATTATAACCTTTTTGGCCATATACGTTTTTACAAATTTGCCAGATAATCATTACAGTGAAACTAACATTTAAACTCTTTAAAAGTGAAGACTTGCAATAACTGTCACCTTTCATTTATTTCAAGTATCTAAATTTGCAACACAATGTGTGTGAATGTATGCCCGTGTCTGTGTGTTTGCATTAATATAACAGTTTAACCATTTCATTTCTGTGTCTCTGTGTGTGTGTGTAAGCATGCTTACTACCATTTCATTTCTGTGTGTGTGTCTATGTTTGTATTAATATAATAGTTTAACCATTTCATTTCTGTGTGTGTGTCTGTGAGCCTATTGTCCATTTTTGATGTGCTTCAGTGTCAGCCATACATTCAGGTTGCCTTATAGAACCTCAAAGGCCTTGCAAGCAAGCAAGCACTGCTTTGTTCATAGTTAGTATATCTACAATACAGACCACTGCCACCTGCTGGTATGGAGAGTATTTCCTCATATATTCATATATTTGCAGAACATACACTAATTGGCTGTTGGGTGTAGTCTTGTTTGGTGTGTTCATGAACTTTTTGGTGTGTTAATTTTTTGCTCCAGACAAAGGCAACGTGTGCTGACACTACAGTCAGCTTCCGTTGCTGCTAATTCTTTAATGCTGGATTGGTGCGTCTGTACCTTTAATTATCCCACTGTAAGAAGTAGATTAAGACAACGTCAGGTTAAAAACAGCCTGCTTTTAAAAAAATGACTTCTGCATTTGAGGCCCCTGCATTCTGTATTATTGTGCTTCTAGCTGTTCTTAGAAACCTGTCTGATTGGAGTCAGATATAGAACCAGGATTATTTCAAATGGCTATCCTTAAGATAGTCAACACTTTGTTTAGCCAACTCGCTGTCTAGTCATTCTCTAGTGTCCACTTGCTGTTGGCCATTCCGTCTATACTGTGGACAAAACTGTGTGCTTCAGTCTTGTAGGGTGTGTGTGTGTGTCTGTATAAAGCATATTAATATGGTATGGCTTCCTGATTATTGTATTAACGCTGCTGATATTTATCAAACACAATACTGGAGTAGGACTGGAGAGTACAGACATGCTGTCTGTTCAGGACTCTTCCTCTGTCTCTTAGTCTCATTTAAGTACTGATTACCCACATACATAGCCCTTCACATTGGCCTCTGTGCCCAGGAAATATTAATTTCATTTGTGCTACCATATAAAAAAACTATCTCATTTCATTCAGGCTATATTACAGTCCATAACAGAAAATGAGGTGTGGGTCAGAAAATGGTATGTTTATTAAATTCAATTCACTGCAAAATTGGTATTTTCATATTTGAGTAGAAAGTGCAAGAATGCGGAGGTGGAAGATCGTTCTTCGAGATGGACAACGTCTTATTGCATCATTATCATCACCATCATGATCATCATTACTGTTTATGAGCTTGGTAATGATGTTAGGCTTGGTAATGGACCCTGCACCAACAAAAGCAATCGTAAAAATACGGCAGGAGCCCCACTGCTCACCGTCATCAGGGTAAAAATTGCAAAATGTTCTAGAGATTTCCATCGTTTCATTACTGCGCAGCCTCGCTATCTCCCGCTACACTTGTACCCTCATTCAATGGTCTCATAGCTGGGAATAGCTGGCCTTAATGTGGCATGTAATACAGCATTATTCCCATAGACTGGCAGACTGTCACTCTTTGTTAAATGCCAGAAGCTGACACGTTCATGGCCTTCGGTTCACCCTGTGTTACTGCTAGCATTCAAAAGATCAGGGCTCATTTAGGTAAAATCTGGATTAAACAGGTGCGTTGGCTGTCAAATGTCATTTTGCTCATGGGCTGCGTAAGATGAGATCATATGGGATCCAGTGTCATGGTTTTATTGTTTAATAAGTGAAATACAAGCTTTTTGTGACTCATTGTCTTGATCTTCAGTCTTCTAACATGACACTGATGCCATAATAGGGAGGCTGAAGCAACATATGGCATAAAATAGTATGTAAAGGGTGATGGGTGTAGAAAACTCACTTGGCAAGCTTCCTTAGTAAAGCCTACAAGGACAGCATTGTAAAGATGGAGGAGATAACATTTTTCATTGCTGGAGTATTGTTTTGTCATGCTATGAATATAAATTTTTTTTATATTTTATATTTTCTTTCATCTAACATTTAAACATTCTGAGCAGCACAACTGATAAATTATTTACACATAAAATATGTCCAAAATATAATTTATATAATTTATATAACCAAAGGTTTATGCTTAACGCAAGTGTAAAACTTTCCAATGCAACAAAATGAAATACATTTTCGTGAATGTAAATCTTACCTAGTTTTGGTTCTTTAGTAAATGTATCGGTAACAGTTTGCAGTAAGGTTCGTTATTAAATATAAGTTAACAACATTAGTAAACATGAACTAAGAATGAACAATACTTTTACAACATTTTTTCATCTTAGTTAATGTTGATTTCAGCATTTACTAATGCATTATTAAAATCACAAGTTGACTTTGTAAACATTAGTTAATGCACTGTGAACTAGTGAACAACTGGATTTTCATTAACAAACAATTAACAAAGAAGCAGTAGGTCATCCGGGTACTCCTCGCATACTGAATTTCGAATGCTATGAATTCGGACATACTACTCGCCTCGCATACTGTTTTTCGCGTACTATATAGTAGGGAAGTAAGCGATTTCGGACGCAGCATTTGTTAATTTCCCTGCCACCGTCTCTTTAAGACAAACGCTCTCAATTTTTTTTGTTGGAAAGAGAAGACCTTAGTTTAGCCAGTGATGTGCTTTGGTTAAGTCACATGACATACAGTGTTTTTCTGTGGCGCGATTTCTGAGTGAATTGTTGCTAAATGCAAAATAAAACGTCACTAAAAAACAAGGATCAACTCGTCGCACCCAAAAAAAAAAAAAAGAATTTAGAAAAATCACCTCCAGTAAGTTATGATGACACATTCACCACTCAAAACAGAATGAGATAGGACAGTTGATAAAGGAATAGTTGACCCAAAAATGAAAATTACACCATAAACTACTGACCCCCGAGCTATCAAAAAAAGTCATATACACTAGGGCTGGGGGATTTAATCGCTGATTAATGCAATATCGTCTTCAGAATCGGAAGCGATTCATTTCTGATTTTGAACGCAAAATTGCGTAGCTCGTCAGTGATCTACGGTTCAACTGTATCAACTGCCGCACATTTTAAAAACAGCTGATTGAGATTTACCACTAATCAAAGAACCGGCTTTACTGACGAGATACGCATGTATTAATCGATGATTAAATCCCCCAGCCCTAATATACACCTAGGATGGCTTGAGGGTGATGATTTTTTTTATTTTATTTTTTTTTGAACAATTCCTTAAGAGCAGTGATGGAGAGTTCAAGTAAGTTAGCTGAGAGGCAGATAAGACAGGTGTAGTATAGTAAACAGTGTTATTTTTTTATAGGTCTATCATAATGCATCCAGTAGAGGTACATTAACTAATGTTAATAAATTGTATTATTGTGTTATTGTAAAGTGTTACCAATGCAACAGTGTACTCTTGTTTTGAAAATTTTACAGGAATTGAGAATTCACAAAGACTAAACAAAACTCAAAACTTAAATCCCATAACAAATGTCACTGCGGTGATATAAAATCAAAAACTCCATCTAATGAATATGTAAGGAGATTTCACCTCTCACACTTTATCAAATGCTGAACCCGCTTGAGATTGTGAACTCGTTAATTAGACTGCTGTTTCACAGCAATAATACAGAAGCATATTTTATGCAATTATAGATAATGATTATGACACGGGTGTTCAAGCGTAGTTTTTTCCAAGAAGTACATTCGATATTACCTCGCTTGTTCGCCTATATGCTTGAAAAAAGATAAAACTGGTTTTGTAAAGGTACTGTAAGTGTAGACATTTATGAATTGGTCAGCTCACATTAAACATGCAGTATATATTTAGAAAATATTTGCAATATATTTGTATATACAATGTATGTATTTCTTTCATTCATATATTAATATATAAACAACACATTTTCTTAAATGTATACATGCATGTGTGCGTATTTATACATAAATATACACGGTACACACACATTAGGTGAACAAAACCTTATTTTTGATGTGATTAATCGCAATTAATCATTTGAAAACACTAGTTTTAATATGAATTTTATGTTTTCTCTGAATCTGGTTTGGCATAGTAGAGTAAAACCAAAACTTCTTAGTTGGTGCATTTTGCCTTTGTAGGACAACATTGATGGATCTGTAGATTTGGCTCTCTACAGTCCAAGAGGTCTAGTTTTCATTCTCTTTCATGTTAAACATTGTATGTTTGTCTAGGTCTTGTATGTGTTCATGAATGTCAGTATGTACTGAGAGAAGGTCAAATCTTCTGATCATTTTTTTGTAGTCCTGAGAGAGTGGGCTTTACACATTGTGTAAATATGAGCCATACACGCAGTCTCCGTTTGTCTGGTAAGAACTGACAGCTCTGCTATCCCACAAAAGCCAAGATAAACAGGGTAGGCCCATATCAAAGGTTCAGGTTTCACTCTATCAGTGAAGTTTTGCTGTTACTTTATGCCAAGGCAAATACTGTTTAAGCATACCATACCTCCCACTATTACTTCCTCTACTTTGCTACATGGGATTGCCTGACATCAATCATTTCTCACTTGCTTGAGTAAAGTTAGAACGCACCATGAATGCAGCCAAAAAGTGAGATGTAGTGACATAAGATCAGGCGCAAAACAGAATTAAGCCATTTGTTGTGCAGATGCCTTGTTTATACCTCACTTCTTGGCGTAAGCTGAAGTTGACATTTGGAGCTAAGATTTGGAGTTACATCACTCCAGTCTCTGGGACCTGGTTTGCGGCAAGTGTAAGCTCACAAGGATTTGATGATTTGTGGATGTTGATGTGTTCTGCTATGTGTTTTGTCAGGATTAATCAGAAAAGTCCATTGGGCCCATGATAGTGCCTTGTGGCACTCCTCCTGTAGGAGATGGTTGTAGAGGAATTGTGTGGGAAGAATGTCCCGTGCTGCTTGTACATCAAAGTGTCCTCATATATGGTGCTCTAAAGTTAACTTAAACACATTCCCCCAGTTTCACAGACAAGGGTTAAGCTAGTCCCAGACTAAATTGCATGTTTGAGCTGTCTCAGATGAAAATATCTTGCTCTGACATATCTTAGAACAATGACACTGGCATGTTTTGTGTTAAGATGCACACCTGTAATATTTTCTTATAAGGCATTTTTGTAAAGGTTGCTTAAATATCTTAATTTAACTAATGCCTAGTCCTGGCTTAAGCTAAGCCCTGTTTATGAAACCGGGCCATTAAGTACTGTTAGCCCTGATGGCTAGGCTCAAGTCACTGCTTTTTTTTAGAGAATAGTTACAGTTTAGACATCACCGTGGGAACCCTTGGTAACTGATAAGTCTGAGGTCAGTACATGTTTTTTTGCTGATTACCAACTCTGACACACTTGTTTTGTAGGAGGGAGATTTCCATGTACGAACCCACCATGTTGAGTACTGTGACGGGGGAATTCTGGACCCTGATGATGTGCTGACAGACCTGGTCGAGGACAAGGACAAGGTAAGGCTCAAGAAAACAGTTGTGTATTAAAATTAATATCTCTTAAAAAACAAAACCCCCCCCCCCAAAAAAACAAGTTCAGAAAAACATAAACATTATGAATTGCTGAATCACAGACCTCTAAAAATAAAAAAACTGTTTGTCAATAATTGCTAATTGGTGGTAGTTTAGAGTATTAATTTGGCATCCACTTAAGAACGCTGTGAATACTTTGTGATGCATATATAAAAACTTATAATGGTTGCGTTTTTGAAATACGTTGTGTTGTGTTGTATTATTTTTGGCTGTAGCCAGTGAAGACACAATAAAAGATGTGTTGGTTTTATTTCATGTTGTGGTTTCCGGTCCTTCAGTTCAGGCTGGAAGTTTACATCTAGAATAACATATGATTTCTTTTGCTGTGGTGCTGTAGCTCCAGTGGTGTAGTGGTGCAGGAAACGCTGACCTAACTCATAAAGACATCTGCCAAATAGAAGGCTTTCATTGGCTTTGTTCAGTGTGTAGGTGTTTGGTCCAATAGCAATGAAATAATAATACTGTGAAGCGTTAGCATGGGTACATTGGCTTTTCACAGTATTTGATATATTGCTAATAGTGCCATTCTTTGGTAATGTCATTTATTCCAGAGCAACAGAACGGCCTAGGAAGGAACACCAGAACACATTTACTCTCACAAATGTGAGAGGATTTGTTGAGAAGTTGTGAGAAAATGTGAGAATTTATGGAAAACAATATCACATGAATATGAAAAATCGCAGGTTAGGTTACAATGCCATATGCGCCAAATATATGTATATACTTTGCTGAGTGTGAAGTACTTTGGTGATGTTTTATAGAGGTTATGATAAAAATGGACATGATGGTCATTCTGTGATGATATGGAAACGCAGCATACGGTTCTCGATTTCAGAAGGAAAGTGCATCGTTGACATTTGCTTGAGAGGAGGCCATTTGGACCACCCTCTCGGAGGAAAGAGTGGTCTCTCCAGTGAGCCCTCGGGGTATTCTGTTTGTCCTTACTCTGTATGGAGGTTATTATATTGAGCTGTGTGGCCGCTCCTAACTCGATAACACAAAAGGGCATTTGCCTCTTAATTGAATTCTCTCAGACATCAGATGCAAAGCTTTTGATTTCTGCTCACTAATTAATAGAAGTGAAGGCACAAGGCATTATGGGTTGCATGCTCTCTCTCGGAGCTAGATGATTTCTGGGATATCGCTTTATAATCAAAGTGTGGAAGTGTTTTATAGGCTTTAGCCACAGGGAATGCAGCCAATTTCTGAGGAAAAATTTGCATATGAAAGATGAAAAATTGTCATGATTTAAAGATTATGAGTGGGACTATTAACTTGAGAGATGATGGTGCCCAGCGTTTCAGCATTTAGACCTTCTGTAATTGGTCCTTACCATGTCTATAAAAAACAGTACTATTTTGGTATCGTATTTTAATTTGGGGCTGTTGCTTCGATGTGTTAATTTAATACAGTTGAATAATAGTTAAAGCAGTGGTTTAAAAAGAAACAAATGCATTTAATCATGCTTAAATTGATTAAAAATGTAACCACTTGCCCAACTGAGCCAAATCCTTAACTGTATATAAAAATTATTTCAGAAAAACATTCTGATTTCATGGTATATGAATTAAAAAGGCATTCTTTTCAGACAGTAGATTTACAAATCAGATAAAAGTCTGATTTCCTTTCCAGGTATGCTGTAGATTCAGTGGTGGAGTTATTGTAGCGAACACACTGGAGCTGTCTTTTTTTTTATTGAACGTTAATTGGTGTTAATATTCTGTGCCGTAATTGATTGCATTTCATGTATGCTCACACAGAGACACACATGTGCATACACTTAAATAAAAGCGTAAACTCACTCCTTCCCATGTCTTCTATACTCACACTGGCACACAGTCCCTTGATGGTATTGTGCCTTTATTCTGTTAGAGCGGGTGTTTACTCATAAATCCAGACCGGGATGAGGAATGAGCTCTCACTGTAGTGATGTTGCCATGGTGACAACTTCCCAAATGTCACAGCCTGCGTTACTGTATCCTGGTGATCCAATAATTATTCTTTGCTGTTTATAAGCCAGGAGTAGGATTTTCTTTCCTTTCGAATATTTCTTTACAGTGCTGCAGCATTGGAGTCATTTCAAAACAGCATTTATATAATGACTTTAAAGCAGGTATGTGCTGTTGAATGTGCTTTTGAAATCAGTTTTTCAGAGCTGTCACATATGGTGCGTGTTTGCATTCGTGGAATGTGTCAGATCTTCCTCTGTCAACAAAAACACAAGTCGTATTCTGGTAATTACTGCGCCACTCCCTCTGTAATGAAGCTAGCATACCACTGATCAACACACAACCTGAAGGCACATTATAAGATGTACTTGCTCTGGCATAAGTATTAAACTACATTCTGATTCAATTATGTTCAATATTCTAGTATTTACAGTAATAGTTCACCAAAAATTATATTTGTTGAAAATGTACTCACCCTCAGGCCATCCAAGCTATAAATGAGTTTGTTTCTTCATCTGAACAGATTTGGAGAAATTTTGCATTACATCACTTGCTCACCAATGAGTCTCTGCATTGAATGGGTGCCGTCAGAATGACCAAGCAGCTGATAATCCACAAGTAATCCACACAACTCCAACAATGTTTTGTGAAGTGAGATGCTGCTTGTTTGTAAGAACAATCCATCATTAAGGTGTCCCTTCTGGATAAAATACTACTCCATAATCCATAATAACACCTCCTCCAGTGGAAAAACTCCATCCCCTGTTGTTCTTTCACATCTGAATCCATTTCTTATTGATGGATTTGTTTATTACAAACATGCAGATTTTCACATCACAAGATGTAATTGATTGACAGGAGTGTTGTCACTTACTTTATTTGTGATGTTTTTATGTTTGAACTCTCTTTCTGATGGCACCCATTCACTGCCGAGGATCCATTGCTGAGCAAGTGATGTAATGCCAAATTTGTTGTTTCAATAAAGAAAGAAATAATCTACATTTTGGGTGACCTGAGTAAATTTTAAGCACATTTTTAGGTGAACTCTTCCTTGAACTACTTGAATATTCCTTTCTTCTACTAAACACAAAAGGAACAAATTTGAAGAATAGTGATGGAGTTTCGTGTATGATAACAGCATTTGGTGAGCACGGACTGTTAAGCTTCAGAAAGGATTCAAAAACACCATAAAACCACAAAAGTGGTCCATATGGCAATATTCAAAGTCTTCTAAAGTTATACAGGTTTGGAAAATAAATTAACAGTTTAAATAATTTGGCAAACTAAACTTCTGTTCCTCAATCAAAAGTAAACGTTCTTTAAAATGTCTTGGAAATATCACAAATAAAAACAGTCAAACATGTTTAAGAACCAATCTGCTATTTTAGTCCGGTGTGAAGATGTGCTCCGCTTTTATTGCTGAAGCTGTAAAGTTTTAAAATTTCCGATTTACTTTTCTTCTGAAACATTGCACAGCACTCTCAGGCACGCTCGCATGCTCACAGATGCCTGCATGTGTTAAAGATATGCTCACAGCTCTGATTCACATTCAACTGGAGGCAAAAAATGGTACATTAGTCAACACTCTCATCAATATATGAACAGAGAAAGACGTTAGAATATTCATCTGAATCTGTGCTGCCGACTTGCTTTCGGCTGGAGTTAGCCATGCCTTATGGTTCGGGGGCCGACCAGTAGTGCAGCACACTTGTTCCTTTCTGCCCTCTAGAGGTCTTTTATAGAGTAGACGTTACTTCTTATAAAGATTTAAACATCCTGAATTAGCCACGTGTGCAAAAACAAGATTAAAAGCAAGCAAAAAGGGCAAAGCATGAACACTCCTTTATAGATTTTTCGCTAAACTTTCTACACAGTATTTACAATATTTCATTTCTCATGGTATTTCAAAAACAGCCCTAAAACTGTATCTTAAAGGTTACAGTGTAATGGGAGAGCAGGGAAAATGGAGTAATGCGTGTGAATAATATTGATGTGTGTGCAGGAGGTTAATTAAAAGCTCCAGTCATTCATCACGGACCGAGGGCAGGCAGACGGTCTGACCGGCCTCAAATCAATCACACACTCTCGGCTCGCTGTACTGCTGATACTCACACACTCTTGTAGCTGGCTGTGTTTTGACGGGTTTGCTAGACTTTAACTCATGTCCTTTATTTGTTATTTTTTATCTTTGTCTGAGCGTGTTAAGATATGTTTGAGATTGTCTTGGTCTAGTCTTGCCTGAAACCTGCATAATGTTCATCTCACACTGAGTGGAGTGTTCCAACTTTTAAGGCGCTTGTCTTTTGTGTATCAGTCAATGGCATTTTCAACTTATGCTTCTCCTGCTTTACTGAGGCTAGCATGAGTTTAAGCCGCTCACAGTGACTTCGGTTTTACTCACTGAATATCAAAGCAAAAAGGTTGCCATTGTCTAAATCTTTGTAAATTTGTCTTGTGGTCTTGTCTTGTGACAAATCTCAGTTTACACTTGTAAAAGGAGTGTGAGGATGTGTTTGTGTACATACAGCTAAGTCTTTAGGTTCTGGAGCCTTGTTGCATTTCTGATTTGACTGGAGTGTTCTGCTGTTTTACTTGACTCTGAATTTTCTGCGGCTGTACATCAGTTTCTTCAACCTATAGACCAGAACTGATTTCCTTTTGAAGTGTCCGATTAAGTGCTTGTTGTTATTTTCATTAAAGACGCATTTAAGGCCAAAATGTAATGTGTGTTTTCTAACCAGAAGTGTTAAAAATATATATATATATATTTTTTTTATTACTAAGGGTTTATTTTTTTGGCTAAATATTTATTAAATACTTATTATTATTATTATTATTATTATTGTTATAATTAGTATTATTATTACAAATTAGTAGTAGTGATAAAATATGCTGTAAAAATGGCATATTCCAGCCTTTTATTTGTTTACATCTAGTTACTATTAATACAAATAATTATATTAATAGTAATAATTAGTTGAAAACAAACAAACAACAAAATAAATAAATGACGTCATAATATTATTAATAAAATAAATATTTGTAAAAAAAAAAGTGTATTCACGCCATTGAATAATTTTTTTGCATGAATGCTCATTTGTAATAATATACATGCTCTAAAAATTGTGTATTCCAGCTATTTATTTATTTACAGATATTTACTACTAATATTAATAATTATATAATAGTAATACTTGTGGAAAACAAACAAATACATAAATAAATGACATGTAACATAATATTATTAATGATAAAAATAAATATTTGTAAAAAATGTGTATTCCTATCATTTAATTATTTTTTGCAGTTAATGCTAATTTATCATAATAATAATAATAATAATAATAATATAAAATATGTAAAAATAGTTTTGTCACAAAATGCTTGTCACATGTATTATAAAATGCTGTATGATTAGGTGAAAATCATAGCAATACATTTCTCCATCTCTGATCATTTAACAGTTAAAAAAATGATTCTATTTAGTGGCTGTATCATTTACAGATCTATGTCAGAATTGTCTAATTCAGCTTGCAGAACAATTGTAAGTCTGTATCCATTTAATAAATCATTGATCAGTAAATGTCTAAGAGTGTTACAGTCCTTTGATAAAAGCTGCTGCTAAGAAAAAAATGTTTTATCCTTAAACGGCTGCATGCTATCTGTGCCCCATATTTATGTTGAAAGATGTGCTGTGTGCCGGTCTAGATAATTTTTCTATGGTATGTGTTGAACAAAAGACTTCAGTAGTGTGCAGAAGTTGGTTTGCATGTATGTGGCCCGAGGCGGTAGCGCTTCGACAGTGTATGTGTGTATATGTGAGTGTGTAGCCATGGTAATGGTACGCTGGGAAAAATCTCCGACATTTGGAGGGATTAGAACGTCTGTGTGCTTCATCTGGAGTAATTAAACACTTCATAGTACCACAAATCAGCCCTCTTCAGGGCTAGCGAGATTGCGTGTGCGTAAAAGATAACACACGTAAGATGAGAGCCCTGTTTCGTCACTCTCCCTGTTCTTTGTCGGGTTTAGATAGGGATTGTTCTTTTAAACTGATTACAGTGAGGCCTCCTTAAAATCTCACTTAATGCTAATTAAATAGGTTAATCAAGATTAATTAACAGCCATTCTTGCTTCTCAGCAGTGCTGCTGTCTGCTCTCTATAGAAGCTGAGACGTGAAAAGCAGTGTGATTTGATTACCGTACTCCCCCTCATCCAATCGCCATTAACCCCCAGCAGGCTCACTGCCCCATTGGTCGGGCCGCTTGCACGAGCTGATGAATATTCAGCGGGAGCTGATGGATGAAAATAATGGTCTTGGAGCTGGCAGGAGCGATGGCATCTGAAACCCAGGCCCAGCAGGAGCTAACACCGCACAGCCGGCCTGGACCGGAGAGGCCATCTCATCTCATCCAGTCAATTTAGCCGTGATCTTCCTCCCACAGGCCTCTCATCATACTGCGGGGTTCACCTCGACCGTAAATTCAAAGATTCCTAAAAAGCAATCGGCTGTGAAGCATCAAGGGTGAAAAACGCTGTTGAAGAGATCCTGACCCCCTGTGTGGTCCGTAGCTTATAATTTATAGTCGTTTAGGGCACTTGTGGATGGGTATTGACTCTGCTCCCTGCTCTCTTTTCCCCCGATGTTGTTGTTATTGTTCTGAGGCTTTAATTTATCATCAGCTCAAGCGAAACAGACGTGAGCGATTTGGGAGGGACTCGTGAGCGTGACTTTACTCTGGGCTTGAACTCTGATAATGGAGCCGGTATGATATGGTCACGGTCTAGCAGTGAGGGGAATGAATGGAGGAGACCCCCTCCCGTTCCTCCTCCTCTCTTCTACTGGGCTTGAGACTTGAGGAAATGGAGCCATCTTAAATGAAGTGTTGTGTCAATAATAGTGTGTTATGAAATCTATTTGCGATCGCTGACAGGAGTCGGGTTGTTATGATGTGCGCAAATGTGTAAAATGATGCATCAATGAAAACCAGATGAACACTGTAACTGGATAGTTGGTGTCATGGCCTAGCAGTTAGCACATGTTCCTCTGTAGCAGAATTCTTATTGAAGTTCATTTTACCATCAGTGCATTAGAATATACTCGGTCAAAATGCACATCTTTCAGATGTTTTAAAGAATTACTCCACCCTAAAGTGAAAATGTTGTCATTAAAGGTGCAATAGAATGCATTGATACAATATTTTAAGTAGTTCTCTGATATCTAAATAGAAGGTATGCGGCTGAAGTACGAGCAAAAATTCTAGCCTACACGTGCATTTACAACCCTAGTATTTCTCCCTAGAATGAAATGGTCTGTTATTGGCTTACTTGGAAGAGTCATGAATAATAATGTTGAGCTCTGCTCTGATTGGCTGGTTTGCAGTACGGCTGGATGTTGAGCTCTGCTCTGATTGGCTGTTTCAGAGTGCAGCTCACACAGCAGGAACATAGGGAGGAAGATATATATTTCATTGCTTTCTCTTGCATATATATCGTCAGGTAATTATACTAAAAAATAAAATGTGGACATCAGGAAGCTGCTATTTATATGCTGGGCGCTGAAACTGCTTTCAAACGCACAATTGCTTTTTACTTTCACTTTCGAGATTCACAATTGTATACACTCTGTTTATACTATGAAGCATCAGTACTTACCACACATTTTACAAAATCAGATACTTTTCAGTGGTGCTCAGGATGTGTAAATCATTTGCCATCATCCTCAGTCATCTCTCCTTACTCTGTTTATGTGGTAAGGGAAATCTTGTGTACTATAATGTAACAGGCTACTGCTAGCAAGCTGACCTGGGCGTTTATACATTATGCAGATGTTGGGGTTGTAACTATTAGTGATCCTGACTAACATCACAGTCGGTGTTTTGTTCTGTTATGTTTGCCTGTTTTTCAGTGGTCTTTTTTATTCACGAGATTTACACAAAGAGGAAACAATGGTGTTTAAGGCTCACGGCATATCATTTCCATGTACAGAACTCTTTCTGCTGGCATTGTTCAACTATGCCAAGGTAAATACAGTTTTCCATTCTATGGCACCATTAATCCCTTTACCCCCATGTGGTTCCAAACCCGTAAAAGCTTTGCTCTTCTTTGGAACACAATTAAATATATTTTGGATGAAAACTGGGAGGCTTGTGGTTGTCCCATTGACTGCCAAACAATTACCACTGTCAAGGTCCAGTATTAAAGACATCGTTAGAAAAGTCCATCTGCCATCAGTGGTTCAACCATAACATTATGAAGCTATGAGAAGACTTTTTATACTGAAAGAAAACAAAAATAATGATTTTACGATGGTCACGGCTGACACAAAACAACATATGCTATTTGCATCCAGCGGATATTTTCCAAAATGGGGCTACGGTGGTGAATTGTTGAATAAAGGAACTTTTTTTGTTTTGTTTTCTTTCTGTATAAAAATGATTGTTTTTTCCAGTCATTTCCTGGCCTGCCTGACTTAATCAAGTTTAATTTAAATTTAAAATAAAAACTCCTAAAAAATATAGTGTTTGCTTCATGAATGCAGCATTTTTTTTTTGTTTTTGGTAAATTCAATCCAGCAGTGCTTGTCAACAGTGTTTCTGCTCTTCTGAACATTGGGAAGTGATTCGCAGAGTTTAGGCCGTAGATAAGTGTCTCGCGTCTGGCAGATGAGTGTGTGGGACATTTGGTGTAGTGGATCTGGACTGGACTCAGCACTCCAGGGCTCCGCTGTAAGCAGAAGTATGAGCTGGCATGAGTTTGAGGACTCAGGGTGTATGTGTGTGTGTGTTTCTGAGGTCCGCCAGACGTCTACACAGAGAGGAGGGCTTTATTCTCACAGGCTTTTGTCTCAGGCCAAATCCTCTCTACATTGCAAACACTCTTTCCGTCTCTCTTTGTCCACTGCAGAAGATCAGAGAAGTTTTTAAGGGCCGAGAAAAAAAGGTACACTGTGACGATCAACATTTAGAAAGTTCTACACAATTTGACTAATCGTGTTTTATCAGCAAGCATGTGCTAGTTTCAGCCAGGGTTATTATAATTAACTAATGTAATATAATCAAAATATAATTAAATATAAAACTTCATTAAAAAATTTATTCTAATTTACCTAGCAACATGTTTTTGTTTAATTTAACTTTTACTAATATACGTAAAACTTATAAACTACAGTAAAACTAATAAATAAAAATAAAAAACAACATATAAACATGTAAACAAAATACCAAATGAAATGAGACACACACAAAACAAAATGACTAAAACTATACAGTCTAAGCAGAATAAAATGTAATTTGATTTATTAACATAAACTATAATATTATATCAGTGTTTCTGAACACTGCTTTCAGCTCTGTTCAACACATTTTATCATATTCATTTTATTTCACATATTTCCTTAGATTTTCACCAATACTATTGAAGATAATGCCAAAACATTCAGAAGACTTGTCTGCGCCTGGTGTTGTTTGTAACCCAAAGGTCCACATTATTAAAATATATATATACACAGAAGCAGGTTTTCTAGTGCTTTTTTGATGAAAAGGCTACAACTGGCCCATTTGAACCTCACATTCACATCTTTATTATTTTGACTGAAATGAGTAAGATTCTCACACATGGCAAAACGCTTAGAAAGAATAAAACCTGTTTTTCAAATACGCAGGTGACACAGAAAATGGCTTCTGTCCCGCTCAGCTTTGAACAAAAAAAAGGCATAAAATTAACTCCGTTCATCCGTGTTCCTGAGTTGGATCTCTCTCATGTGTGAGAAAGAAAATAACTGTAATTAAGAAATTAGAAATGTAATTTCACAGAAATGCTTTTGGAACTGTGGCCCTATCTGAGTGCTCCACCTCTCCGTATGCGCCAGTTAATTAGTGAGCACCGCAGCCGTCGAGGAAAAATGATGCTGATAATTTGTAAATAATAGTGTGGCGTTTTGTAGCTGTGCATCAAAGGTTTCCATCTTTTTCTCGACTAAGAGGGCTCCATATATCTTTGTCCTGCTTGTAAAGTATACCTCATAAATAATGCAGCGCTCGTGTTAATTAGTGTTAATATAAATTAGCCCATTAAGCTTTGGGAAAATGTTCGTTTAGTGAGGGTGAAAGAGAGGAATGTTCATGGCTTTGGGCAAATTGATTAGAAATCTGGGAGTCATTTTGTTTTAAAAGTAGTTAGAGTAGTTTGGGGCATATCCCAGACAATAGATTATTGGTTTTAAAGGGGTCATATGACATTGCTAAAAAAACATTATTTCTCGTATTTGGTGTGTGTTGCAATGTGTTTTAGTATTTGGGGTAAACTGTTCTGGAACAAAGTAGTTTTACTTTCACAACAAAACACAGCATCTCCAGAACATGGCGCTAGCAGCAACACTACTATATCGAGAATAGTTTTGCCTTCTTTCTTTGCATAAGTATTTGTGCAGTGTTATGAAAATAAACCCACACAGTGATGTAGAAAAGTAGGGGCGTGTTTAAACAAGGTGTTTTATTGTTAAATTCATGGTAAAAATGACAGATGTGGAACGGCAGTTGTAAAAAAAAAATTATGTGAGAATGTTTCAGGTATTCCATAGTATGAAAAAATATATATACTATGGAAGCCCATGGCTGCTGTCAACTTTTGGATAACCAACATTCTTCAAAATACTTTCATTCAACAAAAGATAACTCATAGAGGCTGAGTAAATGATGACAGAATTTAAATTTTTTGGCAAACTATCCCTTTGAATAAATACAATCATATGATTTGTTATGCAGTGTTATCTGGGAATGCCCTTTTACCATTTCCACTGTAAATGTTATATGCAAAAAAACATACATTTGACTTTGACTTTGGAGTAAAACTTTTTAACTGTATGTTAAGGTAATTTTTTGTATGATAATGCAGATTTTACTGAAATTCTTTTTTTCTTCTGTGAAAATATTTACAAACTTTACATATCTAATAAACAAATATAGCTGTCAGCAGGAGTAAGTATTTCACTGGAATGGATAGCAAGCCATCTCAGCCACGGTAGACCGATAGCTTGGAGCCTGGATCCATGTTCACGAGTAAACATTTGCCAAAGTCGTTTCCTGAAACTGATAACCACAATGACTGCTCAGCAAGCCATTTCAGCCCTGATAATCCCAGTTAAAAATGAAACAATTTGTTACTTTAACTTTTGTTAACCATTTGGCGTTTTCTCGGTGGGTTGGGTCATTTTACTTATTTTTATTGGATAATTAATGTTGAGGGATCATGTTTTTTGAATGTTTTTCTCTGTCAAATGAACATGCTTGTTAAACAATGCTAGAGTTGTATGCTGTGATGAAACCTTTCGGTCACATTTTTTTGAAAAGTGAAAATGTCTTTCTAGCCACTGAATAAGCAGTTTTTGTTTATTAAGATTAAAGGCACAATATGTAAGTTTACACCACTAGAGGTCGCATTTTCAAAACAATAACAGAGATGAAGTTTGAGGATTCAGTGACGGAGCGTGGAACATTGGGAGATGTCGTTTTCACAAATCACGCTCATGGATGAAAATCTCATTTATATCTGTTTAATCACCTAACCACCTGCACATGACTATTACTTGCACAATGAATAATATATATTTGCTTACCTGTCTATTAAACACACGTGAGAGCAGAGTCTCTTTCCAGTCCGAGGTTTTTGCGATGCTCTCTCCATTTCGGAAACGGCACGCCGAAATTTGTTCTCGCTTTATTTCGTTGACTGTTCCAATATCTTCTCGCCTCGCTTTGTATACATCTATGTTTTTTGGGATTGTGGAGAGTGTAATCATGATCCATGATATGGAAATGCACAGTAAATAACTACCACTTCTGCATTTGTCCACGTGTGTTGCCGTAGTATTCATAGGCGGAAATTGCGTCATTGATAGACAACAAGGAACAGGGACGGTTCATTATTTAAATCTGGAATTTCTTTGAATTTACAAATCCTGCAGAACTTTTGAGGTAACGTAAGTACACAACTGCATGAAATATATAACACAGTGCAAGTGGTTTTTGGATATTTTGTGCCTTTAAGCATATAAATGTAGGCCGATTATCGTCTCAAGAAATGATGCACGATGATATATCACTGGTATTTTTCCTTTAAACAAAGCTTATTTAGCACCTTAATAAACATCTAGGTTGGAGGTTTTGGGTGGTATTTTTTGCCTAGGCCCTTTTAAAAAAATCCACCTTTTATTTTGTGCTTTGAACCTGAAAACTACCAAACTACCAAAATGCCACCTTTTGATTCAGGAGCACAAAGACTCAGTACTGGGTTTGATGTTGGGTTGTTAAGATAATTCAGGTAATTGTCGCTCATTTAGGAAATGAGTCCTGTGACTAACTCTCTTCATTTCTCCCTTTATCCGTTGCTCTGAATAGTCGGTATGGATTTTTATCCTGCTCTCCTTCCCCCCTTCATCTCCCGGCGGGGGTGCTTGGAGGACCAGGGAACTTGTGGACACACCAGGATGCTGAGAGGCTGTTCTGTCAGGCTGAGAATGATGATGGGGGAGGCAGGGAGAAGGGAGCGCTGGGTAATTGGCCTCTTCATGAGTCTCCCCTGAAAATAGACATAATTCAGAGAAGAGAGAGTGTGTGTGGAAGCCTTCATGTAGGGGACCGTGTGGTGTTGGTCTCATTTATGTTGGGCCCCACATGTTCATTTTCTGGAACAAAAAACAGCATGGATGAGGCTGAGAGCTATAATGAGAAGTATTATGGCAATTATCGAGAATGCCACATAATTTCCTTCATTTCATCAGGCTCGCTCTGTTGTTATTGGTAGTACGCACAGTTGTTTGTCTTGTATTCTTTCATAAGTAACTTTAAGATGTTTTGTTTTGTTTTTTTTTCATGTTCACTTATATAATTGACAGTTTTTCTTATTTTTAAGAGAATATGTTTTGGGCATACACTAACAATCAAAAGTTTAGGGTAGGTTTTTTTTTTTTTTTTTTTTTTTTAAAGCAATCTCTTATCACCAAAATGGGCTATTGCAAAAACAGGAATATTTTGAAATATAATGTGCAATAAGTGTTTTGTATTTTATTTTGACAGTGTTGTTTTAACAGTGAGTCTCTGTGTCTGTTGGTTGACCATCTTATATATATATTTTAAGCCACATAAAACTTTTAATCAGTCACAGAGTGACATTTCAATTTAAATTTTTTTTTTATTGCTTTCATAAATGTCTAGAACCTTCAACATTATGGGTATTCTGGGCGTAATGTGTTGTCCCTCATTGTAAATGGTCTGTAGTTTGGCTCTACTGAGCCATTGCCAATGAAAACTAACTATTCGCCATGGGCAAAGCAGAGTAATGGCTTAGTGTTAGTCTGTTGTGCTGGCTGAACCTTTCTTAACCCTGCTGTTGATTCACAGAATTAGACACACATGCTTTAGAAGCAAGACATATCTTCTATTTTTACTAACAATGCAAATGTTGCAGATTACGCTTGCATTAAAATCCCAATTTTCTTGTGGAGAGACTCTTTATAAAGCAGCATGTTTCTTGTTATTTCCTCCTGAGTGGGACGTTATGTTCTGGGTGACTATTGGTCTTATTAATCAACACAATGGAGCACATGGCTCCGCCCCTTTTGACCCGTCGTCGTCGGTGGGTTGCGAGAGTGGGGGAATACGTTCTTCTGTCTAATGGCTGCGCTTTCAAACCATGCTGTTCATTACGCACTAATGGAGGGAGATGTTAGAGGTGAGCGGAGCATTATCTCTCGCTGAGAGTTCATCACATTGGAGTTCAGCGCTGTGATTTTAAATGGGCGGAGAAATATGTGTCACGCCACCTTCACCCGAACGTCTATCTAAATCTTTTGAATTGCATTTTATGACCGTAACTTTACACGCTGAAGACAGGGACCGTACTTGACTTTTAGATTCAATTGTAATGTTCCATTACTTTGATTGCTTACGTCCCTGCATCTGGGGTAATAGCAATAAAAATAAGAGGAAATTATATTAAATGGAGGTTTTAATTCATTGTGCTAATTCATGGCCCCATTTTGTGTTGGGTTTGCCACAGGCAAGGTGTTTTTAATTGTGTTATGCACAATCCCGGAGCGGTGAAGTGGAATAATTCTTAAAGCTAATTTAATTTTGTGTGAATTTTAATGTTGTGCAGTTACTTTCACTACCCTGAAAGTGACTGAACCATCTGGTTAATGCATAGAGCTGCATTTACACTACAGACGTTTGAATCTGTTCCAGTAATTAATGATAAACACGTTAAAAACAGGTGGAAAGGCAGAGCTCAGATGGGAGTTAAAACAGACCTGTTAAAGTAGAACCAGAAATGAGCAAATCTGTCCTTTTTCATTATATTTTCACTTTACTTTATTCCGGGGTAAATTTATATTGAAATGCTTGTCAGACATTTTTAGTACTTGTTAATTTTCTAACATTAAGGTAACGTTAAACAGTGGATTTAATCTTTTTAAAAGCCCTCCATGTTTGTGAGACTTTGATATTGTGTTGTCTGGTTGCTAGGAAGCTGTTTGGTAGTTGCTAGTGTGTTCCATGTTGTTACTGTATTGTTGCTGGTTACTGCACCAGTGACTGCTCTACGATATTCTATATAGATTTGTTGGTGTTTTCATCATTCTGTCATCATTTACTCACACTCACGTCATTCCAAAGTGGTATTGCTTACTTTCTTCTGTGGAAGAGAAGAGCAGGTATTTTGAGAGAAGTCTCTTGTCTGCGCGATGGAAGTCAATGGGCACCAAAATGGTTTGGTTCCTACAGTTCTTTTGTGTTCCACAAAACAAGTTTCGAATAGCATGAGTGAATAAATGAGAATTTTAATATTCAATAATTGTAAATACATTTAAATAGTAGTAAATGCAATATGGAAGCTTACTTCTGTATGGTCTCTATCTACCTTTGTCAGTGTGTTCTCTCTCTGCACTGCTTGTCCCTTTTCTACCCTTCATTAATGACTAAAATAATCTTTAAGTCACACTTCTTGAGAGCCGTAGGCGGGAGGTCTGTACGATGCATGTGACCCTGTACCAGCACACAGGGTTAATTGGATGAGTGAATGAAATGTTAAAGTGAGACTCTTTATGGTCTTTCACCCTCAATTAAAGAGAAAAACAGCACCTGGGACCAGGCCGTCCACATTAGTTTGAAAAGCTGGCTCTGTTGTTATTATATTCATCTCCCGACGGCTCTATCAAAGTAATTAATTACCTTAATGAATGGTTTCACCTGATTAGATGGTTGCCTATCAGAATTGCCAGTTTGAATTAGCATCTCTGGGGTGTGTAAGGCATATTTCTTTGTCAGATATGCACTATCCACAAATCCGATTCCTTTAAAGAAGAGTTCTTTGAAACACAAAATGAAACAAAAAAAGATATTTTGAAAAATATGCTGGTTGCTCTCTTTTTTTTTCATTCAATTACAATAGATTGGGGCTTAATCTTTCACATTTCAAAAAAGGTGCAAGAGTGTAATCAAAAAAGTGGTCTGTTGGCTCATATGATAGCTTTGTGTGCAAAACCGATCACATTTGTGAGCCAGATCAGTAATTCCTTGGGCAAAAATATTGTCATGAATCAGACATGGCTGGCTTGAACAAACCAAGGCAGGTGGGAGATCTTAAAGATTTTCAATGTATAATGACTTTATGTCTATGAAGTCTTCTATATGTCTCAGTCATATAGACCTTTATGATATTTTTATGGTACTTTTGTCATTTTTGACCTTTCGTAGCCCCATTCCCTTTAATTATTTTCAAGAGTGGCCAAGATATTCTTCAAAAATTCTTTTTTTGAAACTTTTATGTTTCATGAAAGAAAAAGCTCTACTGGTTTGGAATGACAGCAGGGTGATTTTTAAACCATGAATTTCTATTTTTGGCAGAAATGCTGTATTTCTTTTAAAGCTTATGTGAATTATATATCATGCTCTCTCTTGATTTCCATAGGGGCTTTGTGGAAATTGAAGAGAATCTCTATCCAGAAATTATTTTACCAAATGTATTAATCCAAGGCTTAGACAGACATTTCAGGTTTGTGGTGCATAAGATGACAGGCCATTCAGTAGTCTTCTATATGAAAGGGTGAATAAAAAAGCTTGGAAAATGAAGATTTGGGGTGGCAGGATCCAGTTTAAATGTAGCAAAGAAAACCTTAGATTAACATACATTGACATGGTAATTTGACTCAGACAGCCTGATGGTCTGAACCCTTTTAGTTGCATGAGCGATGATAACAGGGTTTTCTAATTGCCTGACCTCAGATGGATTGCCCCTGAAGATCCAGCCCATAATTCCTGTCATTCACCTTGAGGAAGGCATGATTTTCTGGCATGTAGGCTGAAACCTCACCCTCTGCTGCGGATCATGAACCAGTTTAAAGGTTTCTTTTTTAGGTTTCACACTATCAGAGTTTTTGCAGCTTTTACCTGTAATAATCAACTCACCAGACATTATTACTCAAGATATGCTTTATACAGACGGATGGACTTTGTTTCCCAGGTTTGCTAAGTAGCAGTACCTTTAAAAATGTGAAATGGCATTTCCACTTCATTTTGTCTGATCAGTGCCCTAATTAAAAGACTGCGGAGTGAAGGGTAACATCTAAAGGATCACCCTCATTACCTTTCTCTGGCTCCCCTAGGACCCAGCTCTGCTGTTTTTCACCTTTTTAAAGGACTGACTTAACCAGCACACAACCCCCCCTCACCAATACATTTAACGGTGATGTGTTGAGTTGGGAGGCGCGGTGAGAGAATTGTGGTCGTGGTGAAACTTGCATTATACAGTATAAATCCATCCAAACAAAGTAGTACAGGAAATTAATAAAGGGTTCACCCAGTGTGGCTTCAAGCCTGAGTTGTAAAGGATAATTTTTTTTGAAGAAACTTGACTCTTTTTATGTGAACAAATTTAGAATCTGTAAGTTTTTTTCGTAAGTCTCTTAATTATGTTTATTTCAACAGAAAAGCAACAGGAATGTTGTGAAATATTAGTACAATTAAAAAAAAACCAACAAAAAAACAAAGCTGTTTTCTATTTGAATTTTTTTTGTTTTTTTTGTCACATGATCTAATATGCTGATTTGCTGCTTAGAACACATTTCTTATTATCAACGTTTAAAACCTTTGCAGCTGTGGAAACAACAATACATTTTTTGGGGGGTTTGTTTGATGCATGAATTTCAAAAGAACTGCATTTATTTCAAATACTAATCTTTTTTAACATTATTAATGTCTTTACTCTCACCTTTCATCAATTTAATGTGTCCTTGCTGAATAGATGTGTTAATAAATTGCATTAAAAAATCATATTGACCCCAAACGCTTGTGTATCTCACAAAAATAAGAGTATGTGGGTTTGGAAAGACATGAGGGTGAGTAAACAGTGATAGAATTAAAATTTTTGGATGAACTATGTCTTGAAAGTGAGTTATTTGGTTAATTGTGCATATATAAGGCTGTGTGTGTGCAGACAAGTGTTTTTTCCAGCTCTGTTCGCTACAGTTGTAAACAGCTGGGTCATGCTGAGTGGTAAACGGGAGTTTTGTTCACCATGGCAACAGACAACGTGTGGAGGTAAGAAGGATGGCAGGGTTAGGAGGCCATCGCTGCAGACGACTGTGAATAAGACAGATCATAATTACTCCATCTCTCATTGTTTTTTTTTTTTTTCTTTTAATCACTCCAGGCTGTTTGCAGCATTTTATTGAGATTCATTTCAGTGTTTCCCAGGTGGCTTCATATCCTCAGTAACCCTGGAAGAATTAAGATCTACACAGGCACACAAATCCCTACAGTGTTATTTGTGCTCTCAAATACCTTAGTACCTTAATACCTACTTAGTGAGCAATGTGGCTGATATAATGCCTGTATTTATACATCTTTGGCTGTTCTGCCACATCTTAATGTTTTTAAACACTATAGGGCGTTTTTAAGATAATGGCTAGTTAAAAATAGTCATTTTACTTGCAAGGTAACGGGTCAGTGTCCGTTTCAAAATGATGGACCAATCAGATGAGTCTTGGGTGGGACAGTCATCTTTAGGGTATTGATTTGGCAATTGGAAGATATGGCCATTTTACATGCAGTACGCTTACAAGATTGAAATTATCTTGCGTTTACCATGTGCCATTGACCTGAAAAACGCATTTCATTTTATTGGTTGTGAATAAAGTCACCAATTGGTTGAAGAAAAACATGGTAGAAAAAATACTCGCCATAGCAGATTTTTCTTCTTTCATTTTATGAAGAAATAAATGACATTTTACCATGTTCATTTTATGTTAAAAGGGTAATATAATGCGATTTCTATTTTTCCTTTTCTTTAGTGTGGTTTGTAGCTGATTGTGCATGTATAAGATCTGCAGAGTTACAAACCTCAAAGTCTGTCACAAAAGGTTGATCCAGACCAGGCTAAAACGCCTGATTCAAACACGCCCCCACATTTTTACACCACAATGTGGTAATATTTGTAAAATGCTTGCCAAATGGTCACAAAAAAAAGAAGGCGTGGTTTCAGTAACCGAAGTAGTGTTGATGCAGCCATGTCAGAAGATGCTGTGTGTGAATTCAAAAGCACTTTATTTGGCCTTCTGAAAGTAGATGCAGTTAAGAATCATTAAGATTATTTATAACAGCAACATTTATAAAATTTGTGCAGTGCATTTTATGGATGACTTTTTTTTAAATGGGTCATACAGTGACTGTATGTGTTGTTATTAGTTTTAAGTATTTGCTATTGACTGTTTAAATGTGGTATTTTGCGTAGCAAATGCAAATATACATTAATTCATGTATACACACAATAAGAACAAACTGTGCCTTTGTAAATAAAGAAAACAGAATGTGCTTTCAGCCGTCTTGGTTTTCTTAAATTTAAAGTGCAGCTAAACATATATAAAAAAAAGTTAACTGAAGCATATTTCATGTAGATCTATTATTTTATGTATGCACATTCAAAACTAAACCACTATAAAGAAAAACTTTTATTTTTAAAAGTCACATACACTTATCCATTGTGATTTAATTTCAATCTAATTTAACATTAAAATTTAGTCCTTTAATGGAGAATTAGCTCAGTCAGTGAAGAGTAGGCTGTATAAACACACAAGAATACATTTTAGACTACCTATAGAATTGGTCAAAGTGGACAAACTCAAAACTATATAGACCCTGTCACACCTGTATTCAGCAGTGTCATTCTAGTGCGTTTTTATGTAACGCAGTTCATGATTTACTGCACATCACATACTTTTTAAAATGGTCTTCAGTACACTTTTAAACACTGTTAATTTCAATTGCGTTCTCTAGAGGTTTTTAACGTAAGTACGCGTCCTGTGTGAACGGCCCCTTAAATCTCGAGGTTTTCTCTAGTGTCTGCGAATGAAAGCACACTCTCCTGCCGGCAGACTTTGATAAGGAGTCCCAGAACGAGCCGTGGCCTTGTCTCCCCTCAGGGCAGAAAAGGAAGAGATGGAGAAAACAAAAGAATGAGTGAATAAGCGAGAGGGGCGAAAACAGAACGAAGGCAGATTCTAATAGTCCTAACTACCCAGAGGGAGTTTAAAAAGATATTAAACGTTTGAATAATACATTTGGAATACATATGAAAGGATATTAAAATGGATTTGCTATTAAGGCAGTTTCCAGGCAACATGGGCCACTGAAAGAGGGGAGACGTGAAGCGAAGTGGACTGCACTCGCTGAGCTCTCTTCCCTTTTTGAAGCATGAATACTGAATGCCAGAGCTCGCTCTCTGAACAGCTGTTGGCTGTAATTTCCCCACTCGCCTTGATCCTGATCCTGATCCTGATCCATAATTAATGCATCTATATCCTGATTAGTACATTAAAGACTGTTGATATAAATGGATACGGAGAGTTTATTACGAACTGTTACTCAGCATATATTTTGAATGAGCTCTTTTAATTGGTTATTTTAGGGTTCAGCTTGTATTCATGAGCGTGAGGGCAATTAGAGAGATTGTTCATAAGATTCATAATGCTTCGCTCTGTCAGTTTTGGTTGGATCTTTATAAATATTTCACCTCAGATTGGTCCTGTGCTCTCTGTGTGGCTCTGAAGAGACTCATTGTGCCATCTGCAAAACAAAATGACAGCAGTTGTGGGCCACATAACCTTCGCATAACCCAAGTGTTTGCTTTGCTTAAGTGTTACTGAAGCCAAGAGATTTAGTATGCATTAATGGAGCATACAGTTTCAACACTGAGATTAGGAAACAGCGGGTTACACATTTGGTTTGTGACAGTACAGCTATTTTGGATGCCTGTCAAACTTGAATGATGGTACCCTTGCAAAAGTTATTCTTTCTTAAGAATTTGCTAGGGCAGAGAAATATGCCAGTCAACAAAGATGAGTTATGATAAATAATTGTGCCTGTAATTGCGTATAATTGGTTGGGAAAAAAACAAAACACTGAAAGTCAGAAGTCAGAAAGAGCTTTTCTGATCCTCCCATAGACAGCAAGGGTCCTTACTATAGACTGTAAAAAACATGGATGTAGTGTCCGTGACGTCACCCATAGGTTTCTGAATAGCGTTTTTGAAGCTCAAAGTGGGCGAATCAAAAATGGGCAAATAGGCGGGAACTCATCGATTAAACCACACCCTTCTTGCCAGACGGTTGTGACCGCAGCTGCAATCCACCTGTCAATCAAGTCGCCACGCCCTTAGTTATGCAGAATTTTAAAGCTTAATATGATTTATACAGAGTTCTAAAAAATTTCACCCCTCTCACAGTTGTCATGAAGGGCAAAATTAGCTATATAGACCAAAATCATTTTATGAACCAGGCTGTCAGTTCATAAAATGAACTGCCAGTCGATGAATACAGTTTTAGTCACTTCCGTGTTGGCTTCACGAGAGAGAGCGGGAGGTTTCTGCTTGGTCCTTGGTCCACATTTAAGGCCCTGAAAGTAGTCCATGTGACATCAGTGATTCAATCGGAATTTTAATTTTACTTTTTTGGCTAAAAAAACCCCCAAAAAACAACCACCAAAAATCATGCCTTTTTCTATATTTTCTTCTCTTACGCATCTGTTTTGGAAAGTGAGGAAAAAGTGTTTATTGCGTTTGAAATATGGATATTTATCTTACAAAACCGCATGGATTCGCTATCGTTATTCACCTCCGAAGCCATGTGAGGGACGTTGTAAGTTTGCGTGCACTTTAACAATGCACATGCACAATGATAGAGCTTAGAAGTGTCAGGACAATTTTTAATATAACTCTAATTGGATTAATCTGATAGAAGAAAGTCAGATGCATCAAGGATGCTTCGAAGGTGAATAAAAGACTAATTAATGGAGAAAAAA
>JAUMHE010000056.1:5942331-5961746 GCA_032359235.1 Enteromius mattozi
TATGTGTGTATATAAATAAAATAATATTATTAATAACATTATATCTAACATATCCGCACATTGCCTACTACAACAAAATTGTGCATTATTGGACTGTTGTTGCTAAACATTTTTTTTCCTGCATGTTGTTGTTATTATTATTTCATATTTGTACTTTCTTATCATGATTGGCTCTTATCAGGCCTGTTTATTTTTGGCTTAGGAACAATTCATTCTGAAATCCAAACAAAAATCAGACACTGGAGAAATTTGACCATTTGTCTTTTGTTTTCAAAAAGGTTTTTTAAATCAAACTTGACAAACTTGTGAAAAGAATCATTGTGCTGTTTCATGAGAAGGGTCGGGTCCTTGTAGACAGCTGGATTCATTAAGCCCCAAAGACACAACAATCATCTGACCCCAGAGGAGACACTGCACGCATTCAGGGATTAGCACTGCCAAGGTCACCCAAAACAGAGTTCATGTGAACCAGCATGGACAAACAACAGAAGTTTTTATCTCACTTATTAAGTCTTCTGCAGTTTAAACACAAATATTGTTTTGACCTGTTGACCTGTTGAAGTTAATCTGCCTCAGTGTTATTGGTCAGGGGGCTGTTAGGGAGACCTGGTTGATTAGCATCAGGTGATACAGCCGAAGTCTATTGATGGAGAGAATTCTTAGTGTTGACCTTTAGCACTGGAGTGTTTAGGCAGCCAAATCCATAACAGTATTTATATCCGTCTCCCCTCATCGATAGACTAACCACCCAGTGTGCCGATCAAACAGGTTGGCTTTCTTTTCATGAACACGGGAAGAGGTTTTGTTTGCCTTACTGTATTTGCACTCAAATGGCTAAGAATAAAAGGCAAAGGCTAGGTTAATGGCGTTCTGGTCTGAGAGCGGGGCTGTTAAGCGCAAATACGACAGTGTTTGTTTATGTCTGAGCAGCCAGACTGCCTAATGCCTCTAACCCCAGCTCACCTCCATCATTCTCAATAAGGGTCCCGCGCTGATGGCCTTTATGGTGCACACTTTGGTGTGAACTTTACAGAGTGTGAGCTTCCACGGAGAGGATGCTGTGAAGTGGCTTTAGGCGCGTCTGGGTTTGATGGCATATGAAGTGTCATCATCTTTTTTGTTAATTGTTGTCTATTTAAGAAAGTGTTGTTTATTTTTAATGCTTTTCCTTTATGCTAATATTTGCTACTCTCATCTGATGGATGATTTTTGTAGATTAGCATTTCTTTTTGTGCCAAAGCTTACCATGTGGTTGGGTTAGATTTTTTTTTTTACATATTTAAGGGATAACTAACTACAGTTTGAAAGTTTGGGGTCAGTCAGAAAGTTTTAAAGAACTGAACCATTTTTTTTTCAGATAAAGTAGTTTAAAAATTACTGTAAAAATGATTCAAAACTCTTATGAAGCACTGTTTTCAACACTGATAATAATATAAATGTTTCTAGAGCAGCAAATAATCATGTCAGAATGATTTTTGAAGGACCATGTGACACTGAAGACTTGTAGTGGCTGCCGAGAATTCATCTTTCCATCGCTGTAATGAATTACCTTTTAAAATATATTTCACTGGTGGTCTCTACTTATTTTAATTGTGTGCAATCAATAAACTGTTTGGAACGCATCTCTTTGAGTTTGTTATTGGTTGTTGTTTTGATAGACCAATGAGTGTGGTGATGTGAATCTGATTAGACAGCTTTGCAGTTTCAGCTTTCACTAGGTTGACATTTTCTAAATGCATTAAATGCATTCATCTTCCTCACATCGTAGACATATTGAGCTTATGACAGTGGGGAAATAGATGAAGTATTGGTTGAGCGTAATGCTGACGGCTGTTGGACTCACTCATTGATTGGCCTTGGAATGATCTCTTTTTCACATTGACTTATGATACAAAAAAATTTGATGAAATGTTAAATGGACTTTTATCAGGTTTTTGGAAATTCGTTAGTTTTGCTGGCTGGATTCGTTCTGTTTATGCTTTTAGGTGCATATGCTACGTTTTTGAGTGATGCTGAAGAAACTTGCTGTTTACAGTAAAATAGTTTGAAACATAGTTGAGTAATAAAACATAAGATACATAAGATTCGATACTTCACAAAAATACAGGGCCATGACCCAGTGTTGTCATTAATTAAAACTGAGGACTATATAAAATGAATAAAAAAGAGACAAGCACATGAAATTAAAATGAAAACTAAAAATTAAAGCTAAAATCTACATATATTTAAAAATATCAGTAAATACAATAATAGTATTAATTAAACTGAAATATAACTAGTGAAAACAAACAGTTGATTAAAGTGGTGAAAAAATTTCTTATACATGTATATACATTTTGACCACATTCGTTATTCATATAGTTATTTTTCAGAGTCTTGAAAGGCCAACACAAAAGAGGATGAGGCAATTGGAGCGACATTGAGAAGCACCTGAATTTTGGCAGCCATCAGGCATTTTTGGATGAATATGTAAGCACTAACAAGCTGAGAGTGAGACAGAAAAAAGGAATCATTTACTTATTAAGAGTGTGAATGGAAAAATAGAAAACTAGCATGAGCAATCAGCAAAAACAGCCTAAGGACTGCTGGGAACGACTTGTCAATTACTCAATGGCTAATAAGGCTTTTTTCAGCATCATAAAGCAGCCGTACTGCAATAACAAAGAGCGCTTTCCTCAGGCGCTTTGCACGGGCACCCCGTGAAAGGACCTCATTCAGACTGCCGGTGTCCTACAGGTTAGGGATCAGCTCTGGCTACAGGTTAATCACACATTCCATTTTCTCCTTCCCGCCCCTGTGGATGCGACCCGGTGGAGTTGGAGAGGGGCCGAATGAATGAACAAAGAAATGAAGGGGCGGAACTGGAGGAGCGGAGATGTAGTAGGGTGTGCGACGTCTTCGCTGTGTGGCCGTGATGAATTAGGGTGGGTTGTGTTTGTGTGAAATGCACAAAATAAGACCTGCCGGAGCTCACTACGCCTCCTGGTTTGTGTGATTTATGAGGGGTTTACCTCTCGCTTTTATGAGTCATTATAAATAATCACAACAGCTGTAATGTACAGCAGTTAACAGCAGTGCTGCATCTAGTGGACATGAATTTAACAGCCTAACAAGAAAAGAGCGACCGAGATAAAAATGGTGTAGAATAAGGATGTGTAAAACTATTTTTAGTCTTAACCATGGCCAGGCATTGTTTAGATTCTGAATTCGAATTTTGATTTGTTTTGATTCTATTCTGATTTTGGTATAATTTTCGGATGAAAGAAATTCTAAAGGTGTAATCACATTCAGTGAAATTTTGGGTGTAAAAATACAGGTGTATTGTCTTTTGTTAGTAGTAGCACAGCTCACACAGAAATCACTTTCAAACCTGGCAGCTTTCTGTTGGATCATCTTAAAAATTAGAGAAATCTGTGTGGGCAAATGTTCCTCCCTTACTCAAAACTTCCAACTGTGAATTCCTGTTGGGATGACTGGATTTCATACAGAACATATTGCTAAGTAATGGCAAATGTCACCGCACATGATGCTGTAAATTATACAGGGAACCGCCTTTATTTCACATTAGGACATGCTAATTGTGAAAGTTAACTACAGGGCCCAAGTTGTGTAGTTAACTTGATATTTAAGTTGATATGAGATTTAGTCAAATGGAAAACTTCTCTGTGGATACTCAAAGTGTTTTATTTTATAGTGCTGTCCTTTTACACAAAAATAACAGTTTTACGCAATAAGTGCAGTTTAGATATGGAGCAGAGAGTTGTGTATAAAGAGAATCAGAGTGAAAGCCTTGGTATAAACAACACATGGCATCCGTCTACATCCAAGCACTTTGGTGTTTACATCCCTGTTTATTGCAGTTTGTAAAATTGCCATACGCCATGTATTTTAATGTGATTATGGTTACTACGATGATGAGCTTAATCACGTTAGTTTGATTCCAAAGCACAAAGTATTGCGTTTACATGAGGTAAAGTTTAATCAGAATATTGGCAAAATCCCATCATTATCGCATTATGAGGCTGCATGTAATCAAAGTCATTATTATTCATAGATGTTTTTTTTTTTTTTTAAATGGAACATGTGGATATATGAAAGTGGTGAGCAATGTGTTTAGCCTGTTTATGTTAATGTGGAGTATGTTTAAGGCTACTGATCATTAGGATCTGGTCAATGTGACTGGTTAATGAGTTATGTTAATCGAATCTATTTCAACTTGACTGGATTGGTTATGTTGACTGGTTGGACTTAGTTTAGCTGGAGACCCTGGTTTCAACCCAGACACTGATTAGATGCGTTTTAATGAATTCCATTTACAAGACAAAGACATGTTACTAGATGGGTTAAAGAAGTTTGGGGCAAAGCACCTTTTCATAGACTTGTTTTCTGTCCTGTCTAATGAAAAGAAAAGGGAATCAATGAAGGAAAGGCATTTCTGGAGATAGTAATTGTGAATGTGGCAGAAGCGCTTGACGTTGGCCTTGTGTAGGAGACCACAGTGACATGGAACCATTGATCTTCTGCTTATGGTACAATCAAATATCTGACCTGTTCATGCTGGTGCTAATGTGTAGTCCTTCAAGGCACACAAACTCACACAGAGGACACAATGTGAAACCAGATTTATAAAAATACATGAGCAACCTGTCAGTTGTCAGCAGGCTAATTATTGGTTGTGAAGCTTATTTGTCTTTGGTATTTGTTGGTTGTCTTTCCTTGGGATTTATCTCATGTTTAATATGTGTTTGAGTTAATCTATAAGTTACATGATCAGAAAATGCATGATCATTAAGTATATTGCTTATTATAATACAGATCTATTCAGTAATGCAGCAAAAAAATGCTGACAAGAACAATAACATGATACTATCACAGATTTCTGGATGTGGTTCTGTGGCACTGCCGCATGTTTTTAGAAGTTAGTACAACAATATTTTCTGCAGAATTCATATCATACCTGATTTTTAAATAATTTAACACCATAATTGCTGTGTGTCTTTAACCATGCATTGTCACAATCAGTCAGTAATTACACTGGTTTAAGTTTCACAAGTCCTGAAGTGTTGATTTGCAGTTTGTCAGGCTTTTTGTTTGTTTCTTTCTATTAAATGATGGACGGAAAGAACCAGCTTGTGGTTTCATTTGACTGTGAATCAGACTACGCTGGTCACACTGTTTGCCTTTAAATAATTAAAAAGAACCGCTTCATAAAGGCAGTTTCAAGACCAGCTTGAACCCATTGTGAAATGTTTGGGAATATTTTGCATGTATTAATGGAATTCCTGGATTTTGCCCATAAACATTTAGTTAAACAATGTAAATATGAATGCACTTAAAAAAGAACCACTTCTTGCTGGAATGGACTACATGTTTGTGTGTCTATATGTCTATGAGGACAACTTAAAGATTTGTTTCTTCAGTTTGAGATTCAACAGTAGTTGGGTTCAGTTGATTCAGATGCTGGAAACATTGGTAGCCTGATAATTACACAATTTTTGGACACATACCATGGAGTACTATGAAAATAGCATGCTACATGAATATGGTAAAGGTTTAGTATCATGCATATTAAAGTACTATCTGCATACAACTGCACAACGTGTGAAGTCTCAAGTAAATAACCTGGAAAACATAGCCAAGAAAACGAAAGTGTGAACAAAAATTGGCAGAGCAAAAATCACATCAGTGAAACCAAAGGAAACATTATTTAGTTTACAGTTGTTGAATTTCCCCGTATGGTTTTCATCTGTTTTCAATTTTATTATTCCTGTTTATGAATAGAATCACCATAAATATTATCGTTGTACCCTGTTACCTCCACAGTACCTTTGTAAGGCATCTCAGAACCCACCAACACAGCCACGTCTAAGAAATCCAAATATAACCATCTCCAACCAATATTTTCCGTTTGCCTTTGCATTCAGCCTGAGTGAAAAAGATCCCAGCGTACAGTTGAAAGCTCCCCACACAGTGATTTCTGACTGCAGGGTTTATACAGGCGCTGTAGGATACGCAGGGATTGTTAAATGCTGTGTACAGTCAGACAGCGTGGTAATTACACTGGGAATGATGTTCTTTGTCTATGTGTGTGTATGTGTGCGTGGGTTTACTACAGGCTGTGTCGGTCCTGTCAAGGAGGTTCTGAGGAGAAAAGGAAACACTTTCGAATTGACAGTTAAACAAAAGCAGAATTGAGGCATAAAGCGGCAGGAGGAGTATGTGTGTGACCTCCCATCAATCACTGACAGAGAGACAGAATCAAAGGAGGTTTTGCTGTAGCGCGTTATGATTGCTACAGGATCCCTTACAAGAAATGCTCTTGCAGTAACAGTGATGTATAGTATTGGGATGATGGGTATTGGGACACCTGATCAACAATTCCCTTTTTGCTTAATGGTTGCTTCCATTCAGACAAAGAAAAGAGCATGAGTGAAGTCTTATTGTTGGGCAATAGACGGTCTGTGTTCAACTTAATCCCAAAATCAGTGAGTACAATGATCACCCTCATGTCATTTCAACTTGATTTGTTCTGCAGACATCTCTTTTATGCTAGGCCAAGTTAAACACTTTCATTTGGTATGTGTGTGTGAGAGAGACAGATGGAGAAGTGTGTGAGATGCAGTTATCCCTTACAGAAGCTAGGTGGTGCTGTTAATCTATGCTCAGTGTTTGTGTGTGTGTGTGTGTGTTTGTGTGTTTAGGTTTGAACAGTGAGCTGGTTTTCCTCATTGACTGGGATCCAACATCTTTATTTTCATGTAAAAACAGGTTAAAGAACTGAAAGAGACGAGTGAGTGGCTTCAAACGAATATTGAATATCAGTGAACACTTATTAGTGTTACATCATACGCTGATTACACTTAGAAGGGTAAAATGTGTTTCTTCAGGTTTTGAATGAGCTATTTTTAAATTATTTTTTATGTGAGTGTGTTTTCCACCCTAGTGTTAACCTTGTAAAGCCTAATGTATCTTATTGGATACACTAATGCCTCTGAATTATTAGCATTATCAAAATTTTCCTGTTGTGCAAAACATGCTGCATGCTTTCTGAAATCTAATTGGTAGTTTATACCTGATTTATCAAAAAAAAAAAAAAAAAAAAAAATATATATATATATATATATATATATATATTTCATATGTTAGGCTTTACAGAGTTCAGTTTTTTTTTTCTCTTATTTAATTTTCCCTAAAAAAGCAATTTGTAATTCGATTTCTCAGAAAAGTTTGTCTGACCAATGTAGTATATGGTGAGGCAAGTGCCACAAAATATATGCATTTCAACTTGGAGTTTGCCACTTGTAATAGACACAAGATAGAAAATGATGGGAAAGGGTGGGATTAAGCATGGAAAATTTGGATTTGAGGTCTTATGCACTAAAACTCATGTTGGAGCACATGTGGCAACTTCTAGGCCGTGGCTTATGTAGCGTGACCGAGTTTAGCCTAGACAAGCAAACACATAGCTCACTTTCTGTTGGGCAGTGTCTGTACTCAGGTGTCCCTAATACATTCCTTTTGATTTTGTGAGAGCGTGTAATTCACGGACCCCAAAATTGATGAGAGTGGCCTGGGTTGGCTTGTGTTGGCTTGATTGATGTGTTTTCTTTGGCAGATATGAAGCAGACACTCCGATGTCAGTAAACATGATGGAGTCTGGTTGTGCTGGTCGAGTATTACAAAGTTAAGATAAGCAGATTTCATAATAAACACATCTAAGAGATTTCCTGTCCTTCTTGAAATTATAACAAACATGAAGATAAACACGCAGACTTATTTTTCAGTTGTGATGAATAGCCGAAAAGTCTGATTTGTGAGAAGCTCACATGTAAAAGAATGCTGTACATTAAACCAACTGTGGTGTTGTATTTAAGAAGGATAATTTAGTTTTTGACTAGCTTGCTGTCCATTGTTTAGCCACCAAAATGCATGTCAATATTTTCTGCAAATAAAATATAGTATTTTGCACTGTGACATAGATAGTTAAGCAGAAAAATATCTTTCCATAACATTTAGCTGATAATTTTGTACTGTTGTGAGTTTAGGGATGTTTTATACCACTGCATTGATATTTTTTGTATTTTGTCTGCTGAAACAATAAAAATACATCTTTCCAAAAATGTTTTACTGTTGTGTGCCTAACCATATTTTATAATTTTGCGGACAAAACATATTTTGGATCTCGGCAAATTAAAAAAAGAAGAGGATAAGAAGTGTACGGCGTTATTGTTGCAAGTGTTTACATTTGTTATAATTTTGTTTTGAAGCACTTTACTTGTGAACTTCTCTCTTTTAAATTGATGTGGAGAAAATGAGCCTAAACATGTTATCTGACTGGAAGGCAGGTGCATTTATCTCAGTTAAGTACTTTCCTGTTTTTTTTCCTTCTCTTGCTGGACCTATTTTGAATCAGATACTGACTTCTTTAGTAATGAAGTAGTCACTCCCTATGCTGACTCCACAAAAGCCTGAAGCGGCCTGATTCATGACTGCTTTATGCTAACTCTGACTGCCTCCATTCAGCACTAAACAACAGAGCAGCATATTTAAGAGTCTGCACTAACCACCTGCATGACACTACATTTAGTTGATTAACATTCTATTGATTGGGAAAGGGGCATGAATCAGCAATAACCAGTTTTGATTAGTAGGAGGATGAAGTGAACACACGTTTTATTGATGTTTGTGGGAGCAGGCCATAGGCGAACTGCTTTCTTATAAATGGGTCTTTCTACGCCTCAGTCGTGAATGTTCTGAGGGGGCATCTCATTTTTTCTTTCTCGTTTTTAGCAGCATCTCATTTCTTTTTTCTCTCCTTCCAGCTCTTTTTTTTTATGTTTCTCTTTTATCATTTTTATATGTTACTCCCTGGCTTGGTTCCAAATGTAGTGAGTTGCCTGCATAGGCAGCATTTTAAAGGAATAGTGCACCCAAGTTTGCCAACATTTACTCACCCTTGTGTTGTTACAAACCTGTGTAAGTTTCTTTGTTATGTTGAATACAAAGATATTTTCAAGAATTTTAAAGAACCAAAGAGTTGTTGGTCCCCAATGACTTCCATAGTAGGGAAACAAATACTGTGGAAGTCAATGGGTGTGCTGTATTCTAGGATGCTTTTTTTTGGCTAAATCTTAAAAGGCAGTATTCTTCAGGGGGAAAACAATCCCAGAATGCACTGAAAGAAATGTTGATCAACATTAATACATTCACTAGTGATAAATCTTCATTTAAAAAAATATTTTTGAACAGTAATTTTATGTTTGCGTGTATTTTATTCTTAAGTATTTGTTGTTAGCGTAGCATGCTAACACCAGACTTGCAAACGGCAAACAGTTGCCACTTAGTGTTCATGGGGTTACATTTGAGTTGGGATGCTGCTGTGTAGAAGGCAGGTGTCTGTAGACAGCAAGGCAGCTCACTAGGGCACTAGAGTTATGTCTCTGTCTGTCTCGGGTCTGCAGGATGTAGTGTTGTCCAGCATGCTCTGCCAGGCTGCTGTGTTCAGAGCACTTTGCTGCATGTGTTAAACACATTAAGACGGATGTGTTTACGACACTCTGGGGTATGGGGTTCAATGAGAAGGACCTTTGCCACACCACATAACACAGCAGCTTTAAAGCCCAAGAGAGGGAGCATGGGATAGCAGTTTAGAGGTGGAGAGACAACTAATTGTCTATACAGTACACAAGCTATATGTTGTAACACACCGATTATTTAGCCATTTTGTTTACACTGGAAGTTCCCCTTGTTATTGCGTTTAGTTGATGGACGTCCCGTTTCTGTTTCTGACACACAACAGCTATTCCTCCGTTATTATATTAACATTAACATTAACATTATTTTCTCTGCCAGTCTGAAGTAAAATTATTTTATTTATAAATGCCATAATTCAGCCAATATAGTTGTTTGTTGTCTGATGCCAATACTATGTTTGAGAGAAGGCTGGTTGATTTAATATTGAGAGAGAGAGGGGAAAAAATCAACACTTAATTTAATGCACAATATTTACTGTTTTATAAAATTCTCATTAAAACGGTCCATCTATTGATGGATCCTTTGAGGCTGAATTTAATATTTCAAGTTTATTTGTTAGATTAGACTACCATTTAAAAGGTCAGGATTAGTACATATTTTAAGGAAATTTTTAATTGGCAATGATGCATTAAATTGATCAAAAGAGACATTGAAGACATTTGTAATATTACAAATGTTTTTATTTAAAATAACTTTGTATTCATCTGACAATACTAAAATAATGTATAATGGTTCACTCAGAAATTTTAAGCAATACAACTGTTGTCAGCAAATAAATGTTTCTCAAGCAGTAAATCAGTAGATTAGAATGATTTCTGAAGGATCATGTGACACCGAAGACTGGAGTAATGATGCTGAATGCAGCTTTGCATCAAATTATTAAATAACATTTATTTCTGTATTTTGGATCAAATACATGCAGACTGGCTTCTTTCAAAAATGTTTATGTAATCTGTATCTAAGCCAGCCAATAATAACCCAAAGGTCGCGGGTTTGAGTCCCAGGTCCGGCAGGGATTGTAGGTGGTGGGAGTGAATACCCAGCTCTCTCTCCACCTTCAATACAACGACTGAGGTGAGACCCTTGAGCAAGGCACTGTTCCCCCAACTGCTCCCCGGGAGTGTGTGTGGTTGTTCACTTCTCACTGCTGTGTGTGTGCACTTGGATGGGTTAAATGCAGAGCACAAATTCCTAGTATGGGAAACCATACCTGGCCACATGTCACATCCTTTCCTTTCCTTTGTTTCTAGCTAGACTTGTTAATTAAATTTTTTTGTTCATATAAAATGAGATTTGCTATTTTTACAGCATATTAACTGCGTATTCCAGGCAACCTTTTTATAACACCAGTTCACCAAATTTTCTTCTGTATTTCTGAGGTTTTATTTATTGCACGACAGTGCTTCTAATGTGGATTATTTTAACACGACGCTGCTCATGTCCTGTGTTGAGTTAAATAGAGGTTTATATGAGAGATTTCATGCTCTCTCTTAGAAAAAAAAGTATTTAATACTTTCTCAATGCATGCAGGTTGCAAGATTAAAATGTTCTTTTCCAGGGATATAATGGTTAGTTTTAATAAGACTTAGCCATGAAGGCAGAGGGGAGCAGATGATCTATCTGACTTGTCATTCTAACAGCTTTCATATCCTCCCACAGGCTAATTTAGGTGCTGTCGATCTGATACAGACACAGCCCACATTAAAGCATGCACAGATAAATCTTTCAATATCAGTCAGTAACCCATAAGGGTTATATTGTGCCATTGATAACTGCTTTGTGTTTCAGAGCCGTCTCTGATACTCCACACTAATTCATCTGCTGGAATCCATTAGATGAGTTTGAACTTTCTCTGCAGTGTCACAGGCCGTCACTAGCAGACCTTCTTAGAGGGAGGAAGCAGCCCGCCATTTTCCTCCTTTCTCTTATTGTCTCCTTCCACTAATAGAGTCGCTTTTGTTATTGTGCTTGACAGGTTCTGATTCCGCTGTCAGATGTAATTTGCCATCGATCTCACACCTTTTACACACCTGTGTGAGTGTGCTTGTGTGTGTGTGTGTGCTTGCTTCTGTCCCCGGTCCATGTGACCGTGTGTCTGTAACCATGTCCGTTTCAGTTTCAAACTGTCATATCTGTAATTAGCGCCTCTAGACTGCTGCAGAAATAACAGTCATCAGTGTTCAGACAGCGACTGTGCCACTCAAACCCCCGCTGAATGAGGAATCGATGAACTAGCGGATAATCCATATTCAAACACTCGCAATTTGGGCTGAGAGTATGAACAGCTCTGTAAAAATGAACGTTATGTTGTTTAAATTGCAGGATGACAAGTAAAATGCCGATGTCTGGTTTATTGTGAGGACTCAGACTACCTAAGGACAGAGAGTAAGAGGAGGCTATTTACCCTGTCGAGCATTTTCACTTGATAACAGACCATTGATCCAATTTAGAGTCTGAATGCTTCAGTATTGGTTCCTCGTGAAGCCCGAAGGTTGTCGAGGGTAGCCTGCACTTGTAGGAGTTTGTGATTCTTGCGTGGTAAAGTGAACTAGACCGGGTCCAGTGTGCGCATGATTGGGTAATCGAGCTGATGGATTTAACTCATTTGGCTAAAGTAAGTTTGGACACATTTGTTCTCCTTGTATAGAGGTAGTGCTGTGATTAAATAGGCAGGGTTAAAATAAGTGGCAGTATTGAGTTGGCTCCTGCTGCAGGCCTGTTCCTTGGCCCACGTGTCTTAATTTCCTCAGGTTTGCTCAGAGTTTATCCAATTACACCTCGAGAAACAAGATGACTTCAGCTTTTTCATTTCGAGCAAGGTTTATTAGTACTATTAGCTATATTGAGTTAAAACAAAAGCTTCGAAAATTTGCGTTGAGGTTGCTTATCGTCTCTTGTGCTCAGTCATGTAGAGCTTTGGTGCTCAAGCGAGTCATGTATTGTAGGTTTGTAATGTCGTTCCTCTAATTTATGTGTGCAACGACACAGTCAGAACTCAGAAAGCTTGTCAATATACAGTTTGCCATAATTTACCATGGATTTACTGTAGTAACACTAACTGGACCATATTGTGGCAGAAACGTGAAACACTCATTATTTCAGTAAATCTCCATCACCTGCTTTCAAATGGAGTGGCGTTTACTACACAGAGCCTTAAGTTCACTGACAAGCTACGCAATATTGTGTTCATAATCGAATGATTAAGATGATTAATTTGAGATTTTGAACGTGATAGATTTTGCGTAGCTTGGCGAGATGCACATGATGATCAAATTCGATTGTTTGCACAGTCCTAATACGTAGCTAAAAGCCGTGTAGTTTTGGATAATAAAGATTGACATCTGCATTCTAACTCAAACTACTGCTATCAGTTGACCTTTTGGTAAGCCCCTCCCTTCGAACACAGATGAGCCAATGACAGTCGAGTATCAGTTGGAGGAAGAGTGGAACTCGGACATCTGTAGGTTTCAGCGCTATAGAGAAGCTCACATTGTTTTTTATGGGGTTTATGCTTCAAAAAAGGAAAAACGACGTGTCTGGGGTTCTTCTAACACTGATTCCAGGGATCCTGAAATGATAGGCAGTAGAATTTGTTATTCCATCTCCTGAATCCAAACAAAACAGAGCAAAATGTCCCTAAGCTCCTCAACCTCAATCCAAATGAAGACAAAAACATTAGTTTTCTGGTTGTCATACACTCATTAAGTTACAATTTTCATCTGCTCAAGCAGAACGTTAAAACTAGAGATATTAACGTTAGTGAGTCCGTGCTGCTTTACAAACGTACAGAGCAAACTGTTCTCAGGTCTTGTACAAAGTAGGTCAAAAATACAAACAAAGGTCTACATTTCACTGTGTCTTCATATTAAACTGGTTAGATGTGTAATAATTTAATTGCATTCTGCGATACATGACCTGGGATGTTGTCATCCGTAATATGAGACTTTTCTGCTTGTGTGGTGATCTGTAAACCCTCGCTTCAAATTATCTGCGTATTTATTTTTAAATATTTTATAAATAACTCCATGGAATATTTAATTCACATTTGGTGTCCAAAATTGTGCAAAAACATGGTGGGGCAAGGTTTTCAGACTGCAGCTGTCATTGTGAAACAGTGAGGGACTCTGTTTGTTCGAAGGAGCAACAGTAACTAAGGGGCTCCCAGGCTTACCGATAGGTCAGTTGAAGCTAAGGTTAAATGTGCATTTCTAAGGGCCTATTTACACCTAGACATTTTTTGTTGAAACGTTTCCATTTTTTTGAAAAATCTAAACTCTGATTGCTTGTCAAATTATTGTAATAGCACACCTCTTAAGTTGATTTGAGATATTGATGTTTATTGCACAAATGATGTCACTCTCTCTTTATCTTTAATGCTAATAGTGTGGCAGATTTTATATGTAAGTGTTTGGTATAATTTTAATTTTTTTTTTCGTGTTTGTTTGGTGGTAGAGGACAGTGGTGTTAAAGATGAAACTGAATTGAATTCTGTCTGCTCTCATATATGTGCAACTCTTACACATGTTTCCCTTCGGACGCTAGCCCAGCCAGTTTTATTGGAGGGCCCGAGATTCTGCTAGAAATAAATGAGACATCACACAGAGCCAAATAGGAAGGGAGACAGAGAGAGCAGGAAAGCGAAATATTAGCGTGAAACCCTTTGCTCTCTTTTCTGCTTCCTTCTCTCTCTCTTCTCCCAGGGTGAGCAGATTGATGACATTTCTAAAGCTCCATGCTCTCTCCTCCCTCTGGTACAGAGGAAGTGCTCCTCTCCTCTTCTGCCTCTGTGAATAAATCAAAACCCTTCCTCACTGATCATGCCCCAGCCCTTCTGCTGCATGCGTGTGTGTGTGTGGAGAGGTACTGGCCATGAAGATCTGTCAGGAATAGCAGTGGGCCTAATCAGAAATAAGGGTTTTGGTCTTGGGAAAGGAATGATAGCAATCAGTGACGGATGGATGAATGGATAGATGAGGATGTACTGGTTGAAGAGAGGTGAGGATTGCGTTCAGGGTAATGCTGCGTGCCCTTAAAAGTTTAGAAGTGAGAGATTCCTACTTGATGGCTTTGTTCCAATACCTAGTGAGCTGCCTTGCTGTTTCCTTCCTACTTATGCAGCATCCTAAATGAATTCAGCCCCGAAAGGGACTAATAGGTGTACATAAGCTGCGTTTTCACAAACGATTAATATATGACTTACTAAGCTAACAATGTGATACTCTAAGAAGCAGAAAAATATAAAGCACATAAATATTTTTGATAACATTTTATAATTATGTTTAAAATTTAATAACGCAGTTAAAGGGATAGTTCACCCAAAAAGCTATTAAACAAAGTCATTATTTTTGTTTTCTTTGCACACATAACAGCATTCTCATAGCTTTATAACATTAAAGATGAACCACTGATGCCACATGGACTATTTTTATCCTTACTACCTTTCTGGGCCTTCATGGTGGCAGTTCCCTTGCTGTCTATGCATGGGCAGAAAGCTCTCAGATTTCATCAAACATGTTTTCATTTGTGGTATGATGATGAAAAAAGTATGGGTTTGGAACAACATAAGGGCGAGTAATTAATGGCAGAATTTTCATATTTGGTAAACTATCCATTTAAAATCAACTTTCTCTTAATTCGCTATGAGTTGCATTTATTTTTTCACCCAAAAATTGTGCAGGACACTGTTTTAACTTTAGGAGTTGTTTGAAATTCAGATTTTAATAATTAAGTTTATCTAGGATGATGAAAGATGTGTTTTTTTTTAATATGCTGTTCAAAGGCTAAGAATTAAAAAACAAAATTTTTTTAAGAAATCTTTTATGTCCACGGCTGTATTTTTTAATTAACACTTTAATATTAATTAGCATTACAATTGTGAGATATTATTACAATTACAAATAACATAACATATATTAATAATTAAAACTTTTATGTAATGTACTCCTGTGATGCAAATCTGAATTTTCCGAGACAATGAGATCAACAAGAGAGCAACAATATACAAGTGTTGTGACAACTCTCATTTAGTGTATCCCAGTGCACATAGCAAGGATTTTTTGAAATAAATAAATAAATTAGACCAAAATGAATAGAGTATAACAGAATAGGTAAATGCTAGTATTAATTGGTCAGGTAATGGCAAAAAAGATTTGTCTTTAGATGTGTTTTGAAAATGGCTAAAGACTTAATGGCTCAGATTGAGATCTAGACGGCTGGGGACAGTCCAGGAAAAGGTCAGTGAGACTGATTTTGTGCCTCTTTGAGATGGCACCACAAGGCGTCGTTCACTAGCTGAACACAAGCTTCAAGGTGCGTAGGTCTGAACTAGCGAGTTTAGGTATATTGGTACGGTGCCAGTGGTTGTCAGGCAAGCATCAGTACCTTGAATTTGATGTGAGCAGCTATTGTCTGCACTGAAGACTTCTAATATGCTGATCTGGTGCACAAGAAGAATGAGAGTTAAATATCCCCAGTCTCATAAGAATGGAGATGATGATTAAAAATGATGTATAATGCTATATCATTGTTGGTAAAGAGATATGTTGTATTCTGAATATAACACTCTCTTAAGTCACTCACTCACTCTTATACACACACACACTTTTTCCTGAATGTCAGTGTGTGTATTGTTTATTTATGCGTTTACTCTCCTGCTGCCTCTCTCAGGCAGGAAGCCTCTGGTTTTACCAGCAGACTCCCCTTTCTGTCCCTGACTGCATTCATTGAGTGCATTCACTCTCATATACATATGCTCTACATGCACAGACGCACTCATGTGGAGGCCGCTAGAACAGCAGTGCAGCAGAGGTCTAAGTGCAGTGTCAGTGACTCTGTGAATAGGGATGGATGCATGTATTTAAATGTGCTGATGAGACCAGCAGGCCTCACATACACAAAGTGAAGTGAATGGATGTCATCGCATACTGAGATCAACCCATTACAGACTAGCCATGCTGGGCTCTTTAGATGTCCTCTATAGCGTCCTGATCCATAAGGTAATAAAGGCCAATGTGCATTGTTTGTTTGTTTTCTTTTTTGTTTTGGTTTTTTATATTTAAAATACAGCCTACTACGCCACCATTCCTATGTGAATTTTATTATTTTTTTTTTTTAGAAGTCTCGTATACTCACAAGACTGCATTTATTTGATCGAAAATAAAGTACAACTTTAATATTCTGGAATATTTATGCAGTTTAAAATAACAATACAATGCGAAGCAGTACATTTTAAAAATATAATTTATTTCTGTGATTTTTAGGATAATTGCCTCAGTCTTCAGTGTCACATGATCCTTCAGAAATCATTTTAATATGTTAATATGGTGCTCAAGAAACATTTATTATAATCAATATTGAAAGCAGTTGTCATACTTGATATTTTTTGTTAAAACCCTGATACAGTTTTTCAGGATTCTTTATGAATATAAAATTCAAAAGAACAGCATTTGTTTGAAATATAAATATTTTGTAACAAAGTCTTTGTCACTGGATCATTTTGTTGCTCCCTTGTTGTATAAAAGTATATATATTTTTTTACAAAAAAACAGCAGTCTATTTAAAAAATGTGTTTTGCAATATAATGAGAAAAATATGCATATTGGTAATGAGTATTTTTAGACATTAACTTAAAGTTAATGGCAAGTGTTTCATCTTTTTTGACAAAGTAATTTGCTGGGAACATTAAGGTTGAAGGACTGTACACAGACAAAATGATATTTTGGTTGATGGTTCAAATATTAGTTTTGCTACTTTAGGGGTGAATGAACACACATCACTCCCTCATTTTCATGTACTTTATTGTGAACTGCTGTATGTGGTGTTTAGTCTAAAGTAATTGAGAGGACAAATGAGAAATTTAGATACAGGCATTGTGTGATGCTTGTAGAGTTGTCTTTAAACAGCTGTTTGCTTATCACCCAGATAACTCAGAGGTTATTCTAAATAGTAGTTTCAAAGAATCAAGTATGATTACATGTTTTTTTTTTGTTTTTTTTTTTGGCATGGTTTGTGATATGGTCATTGTTTCTTGAGTGTATTAGTCTGTGCTATTTTATTTATTTTTTAAATGAAAGCTAAACTTGATTGCATCGTTCGTTCGCAGTGCTTCATCGTATTGGTTGGGTGATTTGCTTGTTAAGATTCTCTGATTGATAGTTTTTTTGCATAATCATGGATAATACAGGTTTTTTACACCAGGAATTAAGCCGTTAAGCATGATTATTTGAAAGATTAAGCTGGAGTAATGTGCATTGATTACAAAAACCAACAATTAACAACTTTGGAGCTCACAGTAGGTTGGTTTCTAGGGCTTAAGTTATCATGAAAAATCAATTTGTCTGTTTTTCCCTTTATAAAACCCGAATCTTGCACTCTGTTCCTCTATAAGCATTTCTTCAACTGTACATTTCAACTGTAGCTGACCAATCTTCTCTGAATTGTACTGCTCTGCTGTGTGTCCCACAGCTGATCGCTGTATACGAGGAACAGGAGGCCCAGCAGAGGGGCGCCATGAGTCCCGGGAATGGAACGGGGACAAGAAGCAGCCTAAACGGACAGTCCAGCCCAGAACCCTATGACTCTGAACTCGCCTGCTTCCAGCCAATCAAAGGAGGAGAGATTGAAGTCAACTCATCTGCTCTCAATTCCAGTATGTATCCAATAGAAAAGATGATCACAATCTGTAAAAAACGATATTGCTACTATATCCATGTTAGAGAAACAGAGCTGTGATCAAACATAAGCTCTTCTGAGTTAATGGTGAGTGAAATAATAGACTGCCACTATGAAAGATGATATTATATGCCATAATCAGGCCCTGTTTTAAGCTCGAATTGCTCTGACTCACTCAAGTAGCTGTGAACAAATGAACACCATTCTTACTGCGTTGTGGCACTGTTTCATATTAAAGTATCACTTTTAATATACAACCTCTGCTTTATATCTTTAAACTGTAATAATATCTACCTGAAGAATTTTACTATCAGAGAAAAAGCAGATGATGCTGAGAAGTATGAAACTATTAAATTAAGACCTACTTTTTTTTTTCTTCATATATTTGGGACATTTTCTCTTAGTTTGGACAGGTCTGGAATACTTCAGTCATTTCATTTCTGTTTTACCGCTCCTCTGGGAACCATGTGTTTTTCATCTGGGCAGGTTTCACCTCTGCCTGATGTCATGCACACTTCCAATACAGAAAACGCACACCTATTTCTTCTAAATGTCACTGTGTGTGTGTGATTTAGAACATGTTTACACTCTGAAATTAAACCCGCAGTGAAATAAGCCAGGGAATCGTGTGTATGTATGTTCGCATGTGTGAGTTTCTTTGAGTCTCCTTGTAAATCTGCCCCTTTGTGTTTTAGGTTTCATTGTAAAAGTAGACATGGGGCTTTGCAAAGTTCAGCGTGCTGGAAAAGTGGCTTTTTTTTCGCAATCCAGGCATTCCTGGGAAGTGCTCGAGTTTCCTCGTCTCTACTTCAAGGTAGAGGCGTCAGTTGACTGAGTGATCTTTTCCTCTTTCATTCTCCACGGCTGTAAATATGCCGTTTGTCACGTCGACAGGGTCTGACATACATCTGTATCTGGATCATTTGTAAAGAAGAGAGATCACACGTGCCTTTGCATATACAGACATGATGGTTGAGTGGGGAAAGAAAGTGTTTGAAAGTGTAACTTAAAGGTGTTCACACATGCCGTATGAACAAACTGGTTCGTGCCGTCTGTCTGGGAAAATTATGGGGTCTCTAGGTGTGTTTGAACACCTGACATGAACATGCGTTTTCAATCGAGTCCTGCAGTGATCAGTGTTGGGGCTAGTTACTCAAAAAAGTAATATATTACATATTACATATTACTCTCAAAAATAGTAGTGCCCTACA
>JAUMHE010000056.1:5962892-5973448 GCA_032359235.1 Enteromius mattozi
TTGGAACAGAAGCTGTTTTACCAAAAGCTGTAATACCAAATATTTATTTGATTTAGTTAATAGAAGTTAATTGATAAATTAAATCTATTTATGGCATTATTTTTGAAAGCATCTTACAGCATTTACAGTGTCTAAAACAGTACTGTAGCTTTGCAAAAAAAAAAAAAAGAAAAAGCCAGACCACTTCTGGAAAAGCATTCTTTGGATGGCTGAACCTGTACCACAATGACAGGAAGAAGAAAGCATGAAGAAGGCTTCATGGCCAAGCCAATCTCCTGATTTCATTCTGATTGTACATGGATTTCGAATAGAAATTCATACATCATTTACTCACCCTAAAATTGTTTCAAAACTTAAGTTACCGAAAAAAGAAAAGTTACAGAAATGATTCAGTTAGGATCACTGAATCACAGTGATTTTCTTGATGGCACATCCAGCCGCAGGAATATTAGGCTGCTGTCACTTTAAGACCTTATGCACAGATCTAATATATACAGATCTACATTATACATATTTTCTTAATCATCACCACCATTGTACACACCATTTTTCACCACCAGCTTTCAAAACTCTTTTAGTCTTTATTTAAAATGAAAGTTTGAGTTAGAATAGTTTGTAAGACTTGATTCTAAACACAAGGCTGTCAGAGAACCTTTGTAGTTTAATTTAGAAACTTGTCAACAACTGCCTGTTTTAAGACAAGTGAAAGCTCTTGAAATATCACAAGGGTTAGGTAGACAAAAAGAACCTTGTTTTAGACAAAAACCATAGACAAAAAATCCATTGGTTTCGGGATGATGAACTTGGAAGTGCATTTTGGGTTTCTGACCTACAGAAACCTGTCGTTCCTGCAGCAATCTACAGTATGATTGCCTTTATTAAAAGGTGCAAATGCATTCTGAACACATGGTGGATTGGATCACTGAACAGGTGCCCAGGAACGGTTTCAGACCACATTCAACAAAGACTATCCCGTTGTGATGTGTTTGGATGATTTTGTGTACACCTCCTTGAAAAAGTATTTTTGTTGAAACTCATGATCCTTGCAATAATTTATCATTAAGGAATAACCTTCCAAATCAGTGAGACACACACCCTGGTATTTCCTCAAATACCCAGAGTATGGCCCGACCCACTCTCTAAGTGGATTATTCTTCCTGTTCAAATGAATGCTCAGCACTCAGCCAACCATGAACACAGGAAGAGCACACGTCGTCACAATCCAATCAGCCACCTTTCATTTAGTTATATGATGACCTGGGAAATCCCTGTTACCAGAGCAGCTCTCTAATACTATTTTATGCTCTGTAGGTTTGTTTTATTACCCCAATTAATTCACAAAGCAGAAAGGCAAAAAAAAAGAAAGAAAAAAAAATCAATTTCAGAATGGATGGGCAGATGCAGAGGAGGAGGGCTGAATTTGATGTAGAGGTTCGCCTTTATGCGAATCTATGAACGCAGTTGCATTTACTGGAGCTATGAACACTTGATTTCATGAAAAGGATATTGCCACTGGGAGTGCTGTCTTGGACATTTGTGTGAAATTTAATGGCCAGTTGTGTGGCCAGTGTTAATTTCTATTTGCAATAAAAAAATAATTATTTGGGGTTAATAAGTTCTTAATTGTTTTTATATAGTTTTTGCTAAAGTTTAATTTATTTGATTATATTGGGAAATATTATTACAATTTAAAGTACATTTAAACATATTTTACATTTAATGCATTCCTATAAAAGCAAAACTAAATATGTATTATTATTAGTTATTTTATAACTAGATATTTATTTAATATTTTTGTGGAAACCTTGATACTTTGATTTTTTTTTTTCCAGGATTCTTTGATGTCTAAAAAGTTCAGAAGAAAATTAAAAATTAAAAAATTAATCAATTTAATGCATCCTTGCTTTTTTACAAGTTTCACTAGTGGTTGCAGACTTTTTATATTTCACTACAGAGGGACTGTATTCGAATCTGCATTTGCGTGTATGGATGTCTCTGTCCTTAGAGTAAAGGGAAATGAGTCATAGTTTTGCCAGCATTTGAAGCTGTTTTTTGGGTATTGGCGTGCCAGAAGTGACTGTTTACATGTTCAGTCAGTGAGTATGTGAACTCATAGATCATTTTAATTTGATTTGAAAGGATGTTGTTTTGGCACTGTGGGCTGTTTAGCACACATATGTTTGCACTAGTGATGTCTGCTTTGATAAGTATGCCCAGAGGTCTGTTGAGACCAGCAGTGTCATCTGGAGTCTGTCAGTGAGTACACACACACACACCCACACACACTTGTAGTAGAGAGATTCCCCATATACTCGCATCCTGCACATTTAATGTGTGATTTAGATGTTTTCATCATATGTAGTTTCTTAGAAGTTTCTCTGCTCTGGTCAGGATTAGACATTAGCGTTTATTCTTTTTGTCTGTTAGTTGTTGAAATGCAGGCTTTCATTCATTGCTCATCATCTGTTTGTTTTTTTTTTACAGCAGACATGCGTGTGGTTGTTCTACATCTATTTCAGCGAAATCTAATGAGACGTGAGCTGTTGGGATGAAGAGGTTGTGGATTTGTTCTGACACAAATTAAACATTCAGCACGCTATATGTTTGGTATTAGAATGCTTGAGTTAAAACACGAGAACGACTTTAGTCGAAAGACTTTAATTAGTTTGTCACACTGGAGCAGCCTTTAGACAGTTCTCATCACTCATGGGGCTCACTTTTAATATTAAGTTGGAGAAACGCTAAAGTTGCTGTGCATTCTTCAGTTGAAAATAGTTGGGATGTTAAAATTGGAAATGCTCATTTTGAGAGGAAGTGACATTGTTGGGCCGCTGAATAATTACTAGTGCAGCTCAGAACTTATGGTTGTTTCTTCAACTATGGGCACTTTTGGGCCTGTGGACTTTTAGAAAAGAAACTCTCTAAACACTTTTCAACTTTGTTTAATTGGTCTGTTAACAATGTCCAACAGAGGATTAATCACAGTGAACACTGAACATTTCCACTAGTGTCATTTCCATCTTGAATTGTGTAATTAGTTTGATAGCATTCTGTGGTGGAAACTACTTTTTTAAAAATGTTTTTGCAGGAGAATGGCCTTTTTACTAAAGCTGATTTACCAGCAATTTGACAAAATTAGAGATTGTTACATGACACAATAACATATTCTGCTCTAGTCATAGTTTAAAAAAATAAGAAAATAAGAAATGGTTCACCCAAAAATGAAGATTCTGTCATTATTTACTCACTCTCATGTTGTTTCAAAATAGTTTGACTTACGTTCTTCTACAGAACATAAAAGAAGATCATTTGAAAAATGTCTCACTGTTTATGTCCAAAGTAGTCAGTCGTTACCAAAACTGTGTAGTCTCCAACATTATTAAAATAAAAATCATAATTTCTTTTCCACAGAAGAATGAAAGTCAAACAGCTTTGAAATGACATGAGTGTTGGACAAGCTATAAGCCAAAGCATACAAAAGAAGACATGTGGGAACACTTCTGAGTGGCAAATTAAATGATTCAGTCAATTATTTATTCATCGAATTGATTAATAAAAAAACAGTCTGAAACAAACCAAATGCCACTCATGAGCAATGAATGAAAAAAATAGTTTTACAAAAAATGTTGAGAGATGTAGCTCAGTCCTTTCAAACTTCTGAATGTTGTTCTCATTGACACTATCTCTAACCTGTCTCTTTGTTGGTCTTGTGGGTAATGTGTCCCTCAGGAGCCGCTGTTTTAAATTACCTCTGGCACTCTCAACCTCTCCCCATTGACCGTGTGCACAGGTCTCTCTCTTCCATCCTGACCTTGCAGTCTGCTGAAGTACCGGCACTGATGGGCAGTGTAAACATCTCCACCGCGATCTCCCGCCTAATCCCAAACAGGCCACATGGCAGCAGAGTGTCTAACGCAGCATTTGTCATGCTGTCAGCCGTGAGATGGGCCAGGGGGAGAGAACGAGGGATGAAAAAGCAAGGAAGCGAAGGAAAGAAATAGGGCAGCATGAAAGACAGACAGCAGGAGAGAGAAGGGAGACTGATTGTGATTTAAGACGAGTCAGATGAAGGAGAGCGGAAGTACATGCTTTAGCTCAGAGGTCTCTTTCCACTGTAGGGCGTCTGGCAAGTGTCACCTGAGGCCTTGTGGTTAAGATCTGTGTCTGGTCTGCGTGTGGAAGTCTGGAAGAAGGGTTATCTGCTATACAGAGGAACCTGTGCACTTTTATCACCTCCGACATGTTTAGGAATTGTTCCATGACATCACTGTGAACTCCCATAGTTCACAGGGCTCTGTGATGATTTGCAGAAGTCTTGTAAAATGGTAAACTAGACTAACAGTACGCACACTCTTTATTGACAGTATTGGAGACAGGTCGTAAATGTAAATGAAGACATCTGTGCATCATCCAAGCTCTGTTGGAAGTCAGAAGCTCTTTCGGCTTTAATCACACAGAACGCTGAGGTGCAGCCGAAGGGCTTTTCCATGAATAATAGCCCACATTTTGTTTTTATGATTTTAGCAGTTGCATTATCACTGTACTACAATTCAAAAGTTTAAGGTCAGTACAGTTGTTTAGAAAATGTTTTGGAAGAAGTCACCAGGGCTACTTTTAGTTTAAATGTAATATTATGAAATAATACAATTTAACAATAACTGTTTACTATTTGAATATATTTCTAAATGTAATTTACTCCTGTGGTGCAAAGCTGAATTCTTAGCATCATTACTCTAGTCTTTAGTGATCCTCAGAAAATATTTTGAAATTATTTGGTGCAGAAACTTATCACATATTGAAATTGCTGCTTAATATTTTTGTAGAAAATATTATTTTCATCAACAGAAAGTTCAAATGAACATCATTTGTTTGAAATATAAATCTCTTAAATCTGTCACATTTGATTCATTCTTGCTGAATAAAATGATTAATTTCTTGCGAATAAATAAATAGATACGTGGACTTTTTCAAGACAATGTTTAAAATATTTTCAGAAGGCATACTTCCACTCCTACTATTTCTGCTTTTTACAGCATGTATACTGTGTTATTACTAAGTTACTAAGTTATTTTTGTGCGGCATGTATAGAATAAGTTGAATATGATTTTATTTCCAAATGGAAACTGCAAATTTTAACATCTTGATTGATTATAAATTGACTTTTGACTTTTAGGTCTTTGCATTTTGTAAAGAATTTGAATAAGGTGATGTATGTAGACTTGACACCTAATGGTTGAACTGGGTATTGCAGTCCAAATTCAAACTATTGTAGAGGGGTCTCCTCCTCAGACTCAATGCATGCACAGGTTGCCAGATCAGTGCTTCCCACATACAGAGTTTATTATATTAATGGCCACCCAAGTATATTTGGTGACACATTTTTGTTTTTATTACTATTATTATCCTCTTACTCTTGTTTTTATCAGCCTGGAATAATGAAACCATCCGCAATCGATCAACAAGTGGAAAATCTCCCAGAACATTTCACACTGCTTGTTCTGACAGACAGTCTCCAGTGTTTCCCAATGTTTTATTTGTGGCGGGCCGCAACAATCCACTGCACGTGGCCCTCAGCTCCCACGACTCGCATGAGCGTGACTATAGCACTATATTTAGCAACTTTCAGAGGCTTTTGGTGGCTTTTTTTCCATAACAGGTACATATTGACAAACCTAAGAACTTTTTTGGAAAAAACCTTAGCTATGGTTCAGTTGAAAGATGTCTCCAGTACTGAGTGTCATCTCTCTCTGCGTGTGTTCTGTGCAGTGAGCAGCAGAGAAACCGTACCGCAGCGGACTCTGCATTAAATAATTTACAAAACAGCATTTTTTCAAGCACCTGTCACCTTACTGACTGTTTGAGCTTTTAAATATGTACATAATTTGTCTGTTAATATCCTCATAGTTTGTTACTTAGACCCAGAGAGTGTGTTGAATGAGCCAAAACCACTGCATAGTCACTTTTTAGTGTACGTTAGATATATTGATTTTATCAGATGATGTCGATTATAAATCAGGATTTAAGAAATATAGTGAGAGTGATTCCTGGTAAACTTGTATTAATGGGTCGTGTTGTCATACTGTTTTATGTGTGACAACAGAAAATATGATGTGAACACACAACAATGGATGAAATGAAATACGCTGTGTTTTCCGCCAACTGGCAACCCAGGGTGGCGAAATACAACTGGGTAAACTGACAGGGGGTGGGTTTCGCAAACCAAAACAGAGGCAGACCTTAACACAGATTTTCAAAGGAGAATAACTGACTCTAGCATTGTTTTTCAGATGAACAAGTATGATAACTTAGCATGTTTCTTAAATATCTGCAAACCTATTATGGTATTTTTATGCTTTAGCAGAGTCAAAAACTTACATACAGTACCTTTAAAATGGAAAATAACCATTTCAGAATATTACTAGACACTACTGAGAGCTTAAAATGTGATTCGGTGAGGTTAAGTGACAACAACTTAAGATATACTCCAGTTAAATGTTTATTGTAGTGTAATGCATTCTATTTCACATGCTATTTTAAAATAATAGCTAGTACGTAATGCACACTATACAGAATGCAGTATGGACTGAACACACTCCTTAAGTGCCAGTTACAGGGATAAACTGGAATCAATTTTATTGAAGTTTTGATCATTTTCTTTGGTAGTGAATATTTGATCAAAATTCTGTTTTGTTCATTTGCTATCACCAGAAAATGAATCATAAGTCTTCAGCAAGGTTATACGATTTAAAATTCCCTCCTGCCCTAAAACACACATCCATGAAACACATTGTGAATAATGAAATTGAAAAGAACATTGATTTTTTTTTCTTCTGGTTTCATCAATAGCTCCAGATTTAAGTGCATCCATGGTGTTCTTTCAATCACGATCAATACTTGACCTTACAAATATTTTTGACATATGTCTATACATTTTCTGAGGCTTGGTGAGACCCCAGGGGTTTGATATCCATACGCCAAGTCTGTACCACTTAAGCATTTCATTATGTCCTCAAAGACCCGTCACATCCTTTTGTCCTGAGCTGGTAGCTGTGTTTAGATGCACGTCATTGACTTTTTTCACTTCTCTTGTGTTTGTACAAACATCCGGCAGTAGATAAGTAAAAGTAACTAATTCTACATTGAAGAGACGGATAGATAAAAATGAAAAGAGACGAGTGATGAGTAAAGACCCTCAGGTCTACAGTTTTAGACCACTGAGCAGAACGTCCCGCTTGTCTCCATCTGCCTTTATCCCGTGAGTCTAAATCTACACTCATCATGTTGCTGACACACCATCAGTTACCCTCTCCTTTAATGGCCTTCAGCTCTCATCCAACCAGTAGGAACCAGAGCAGCATGATCTGAGACTGAGGAATAAGCTGCTGCCAAATCAGTCAAAGACGGAGTCTTACCAACATCCACTGAAAGAGCATCACACAAGGCTAATCGCTCATGACTGAGAGTGATGGATGCTGAGGAATTATGGGGAGGAAGGCCAGTCTTTCTAATTGTGCTTAAGGTGTTCACTCTTGTTCCTTGTCATTGCAGGACATAGCTGCTTAACTCTGATGCTTAATGGAGGGCTGCTGAATTCAGACCCCACTGTTCATACATGAAGGAAGGGTGCTTAGCTTGATTGTCTTATAGATGTTGAACACAGAGGGTTGAAGTAGACTGGAAGTAGACTGCAAAAGTGATTTTCTTATTTAGTATCACTCTTGTCCCAGAACAAATATCTAAATGGCTTTAAATTATTTGCACTGAAGCAAATTTCCTAATATTTTAATTATATAATAAATAATTATATGATAAATAAACATTTTTTCTTTTAATTTTTCTTGCCTTATATTAGCTAATATTTTTTTGGTAACACTTTAGAATAGGTAACACTTGTAAACTTTTAACTACTACGACATTTCCCTCATTAAATTCTAAATTTGCTGTTTATTAATAGTTGGTAAGGTAGTTGTTAAGTTTAGGTATTGGGCAGGATTAGGGATGTAGAAAAGACATTAATATGTGCTTAATTAGCACTAATAAATGGTTAATATTCTAGTAATATGCATGCTAATAAGCAATTAATAGGTATACCTGTAAAATATAGTGTTACCTTTCTTCTTGTTTTATGCAAAAAATGAATTTTAATAAGTCTCATTTTATGAAGACTGTAACTGATTTTTTGTCTGAATACTATTTGTACAGGAAAAAAGGCAATTGAATAGAAGTCTGTTTAATTCTAAGGTTAAAGAAGTGGAGGAATATTATGTAAAACTAAATGAAAGACACATGACCACAATTACAACTGGAGTTTTTAGGACAAAATAATGTACAGTAAAGTGTTTTAAGTTTAAGTGTTTAAACCTAAAACAAACTATAGAGCTACAATATAAATTGTTTCCCCTTTAGAATCAGTTTAATTCCTTGTAGTTGTATTTGCATACTGAGTTGGAATAGGCGAAGTATTTTTACATTTAAAAAGAATTAATTAAATGCCCCACTTCACCTTTAAAGTTGACCTAAGCTTCTTAATAACGATGTTTTATAGGTGCCAGTCAGGCTTTGAATATGATTTTATTTTTAGTGGTTACTGTAAATAGTTGTTCTCATTCTGTTTTATTGTCAGTCTTATTGTGACTCATTTGTTCAGGGTGTCAGTGCTCTGTATTGAAGAGCTTTGATTAGACTGGGCTTACAGCAGAGATATACACACCGTCTGACAGAGACAAGCCCCACAGGAAGGCCCTTTCGACCGCCAGTGGAGATCCTTACAGTTCTGTCTCTGTCTGTTTCTTTTTTCCTTTCCTCTCTTACTCTCGCTGTCTGCTTTTTTCTGTGTGATGATGAGAAAAATTCAGGATGACGGTTTCATAAATCCATAGCCATGGTTCAGTTCCTTTTCACTGTCTTTTTGGGTGATTGCCATCTGAATTTAATTCCTGCTTGAGGAAGAACTTTATTCTTATTACAGGAGAATGAAAAGAAAGGAAATAATCTTATAATACAGGAAGTCATATAGGAACAAAAGAGTATAGTGCGCGGGTTCATGCCAAGAGTCTGCTGGTGAATGTTGTAGTTACACCATCCAAGTCTTCAAACAATATATTTCTGCTTTGACAGTCCTTGTGAAATATGGTGTAGTCTGATGAAATGTGTTCTTTTAAAGTTGTATTACGTTATGTTATTGTCAATGACTATATTCACAGCATAGCACAGACCATTGACAGGATATGATGTTATAATGCTTTAAATGAAATTATAATATAGTATAATTAGTATTATACGTTTTTATGTTTTGAATGAAGTACAGTAAGTCTCTTATGCTCACCAAGGCTGCATTTATTTGTTAAAAAAAAATAAAAAATTGAGAAATATTATTACAGTTTGAAATAATTGTTTTCTATTGCTTATATTTTTAAAATGTAATTTATTCCTGTGAATGCAAAGCTGAATTTTCAGCATCCCTACTATATTTTATTATCAGTGTTAATACATTACTATTCGTTATTATCAGTATATTATCAGTTTTTCTGCTTAATATTAGCATTTTATTCTTTGATAAACAGGAAGTGCAGCATTTATTTAAAAATTATTTTTTTTGTGTGTTTACTACCACTTTTGATTAGTTTAATTTAATAATAAATAACCTTACAGTCTGTAGACTGCAGTATTGTATTGTACTGTGTACAAATACTAAATTTGTGGATTTTTTTTATTTTTTATATTTATAATATTTAATATTGTCTGTTGTATTATCAGTTTGTCCCTAATATATATCATTACATAGATCATGTATCAGAGCACAGTCCAGCAGTTAACACAATGTCCTCTCATTCAGTTTACACAGCTCTTTATTAAACCTGTTTATCTGTATTCATGCACATGAGCTGTTATATTAGGCTCCTTCTACTGGATTATGAAGTCATGCTCCTCTGTTGGGCTGGTTGTTAGATGTAATTGACTGAATGGAGAGGAGCAGCACACGGGCTATCTCTGAACAGCTGGAGGTCTTCAAGAGAACTATGTATTCTTATAGTCGCATTGAAAGCAAGGCCCTGGGGCGGCCTTGGGGCTTTCATCCCGCTAGATCCTGTGCTTTAGTAATCAGCAGAGAGTGAGTAAGGGCTTGTGTGAATGTTCAGGTTTGAATGAAGACCCATAGATGAGTTAGGCTGGACACACTGCTGACCCCCTGCCATGCTAAGGAAAGTGATTTTTCCTTATTGGTGGTGTGTGCTAAGCCGTGCAAAACTATTATAATACACAATTAAACTTTGGTGCGTAGCCTACACCATATGTTCTACAGCCAAAAGTGAATAAAAACAGGTGTCATTTAAATATAGATGTCTTAAATGTAGCAGTTTAGCTTCATTATTTGGTCATGACCCTATTGGTCATATGGCCATCTTTAAGTTTTTGGTTTAAGATGCCTTTACTATCATTACATGCACTGCATCTGATATTGTTAATCTTGTCAAATTAATGGAAAATATATTTTTTTCAAAAATATTCAATACAAATGTAATAATATTTCAAACATAAATGTGTGTATATATATA
>JAUMHE010000056.1:5984876-6011799 GCA_032359235.1 Enteromius mattozi
ATATATGATTGTTTTTTTTGTTTTTTTTTTAATGTAATTTTAGTTAATTAGAATGACTATGTTTTGGAATTTAATTGTAATTTTAAAGGCATTTTTCTTTATTTTCTGAATGGCAAACAATCCTAAAGGGCTCTTGACTAGGTTTTAGAACAGCTTCTTTGTTTCTCTTTGACCTACCATTCTTCTTCATGGTCTTTCACCCATCTCCACCTCTCTCTTTCTTCTTCTCTACTGAGCCTGTCTGCTCTGCGTGTTCTTCCTCCTGGCTGCAGGAACATGCGGCGTGTCCGTAATAAGTGAGTGTGCCTGAGAAATGACAGGGTTAGAGCTCACTAATGCACTCAGAGTTGCACCCTTCTATACTGAAAACCACCAGAGAGGGAGGGAGATGGACAGAGAAAGAGAGGGTCCACACTACTCTATACCTGATTGAGGTAATAGGCCTTTGTAATTGTTCAGATTGTCACTTGCCCTTTTCGGCAGAAGTAAGTGGTTGGAAAAGGGAGAGAAACGGCCCTTGGGTTTGCCCTCGCCTCCCACTGAGGAGCACTGGCAGATATTTTAAACTTTTCAGAAAAATACTCTTCCCTCTCCAAAGACAAAAGAAGTGCTAACCCATTTGAAAGGATCTTAAAAGCCAAATTGGTGGGTGACAGTGATCCAGAATTTCCCGCAGACTCTATTTGAGCTTTCACAGGCCATTATTTTAAGTGATTTTGAGATGTAATTAGTTTGGACGCAACAATTCTTTCAGATAATTATTGCCGTTTAATTCCAGCATTTAGGTGGTCATCTTTAACTAATGGAAGTTTAATCACCACTAAATATCCAGTACATTACCCAGCTTCAATCCCACTGTTTTTTTGTTTTTTCATTCAAACTAACCAGTATCTGAGAAAACTGATATGTTGCTATCCATTTCTAACAAATACTGTCAGCGTTTTTTGTTTTTATGCATTCCTCATTATCAGTTATTTTCAAAACCAAGTCTATGTTTTCACATCTCCTGTAAGTTTTCTGGTCTTATGATCTGTCACATGCATGTTTATTTGTCTGTCTCTGCCATCATTAGAACAGTCATCCTCTGGGAGGATCTCAGAGACTGCTAATTGCTCTGGGAGTATTTTTTCGTATCTTGAACCCTATGGGTTTAATAGTCACCAAGAAGTGATACTTTAAATGTATCACTTGTTTGAGCTGTGACGCCTCTCTTCCTGTGGGGGGTATGTGTGTTTGATGGTAAATAAAACCACGCTTCCTGTGAGGAATTGTATAAGGTTGTATATTGTTGACAGAGGTTCTTACCGTCTTTGCTCGTGGGTCATCTGCTGTGTCGATGAGACCAGACAAGTCTTGTAAACTTTGATCTTTGTCTCTTTTTTTGTCCTACTGGATAAGTTTTAAAGTCTTTGTAGTCTTACGTTTGTTGTCATTGTTTACTCACCATTACCCCTAATCATTTTGTCATTGTCTCATTGATTCCCTGTATTTGTTTTCTTCTGTTAAGCTTACACAACATGAAACTGTACTTGCAAACTCAAAAAGTACTCAAAGCGGTAAATGCAGCTTGTGCAATATATTCCAAGTATGTGAAATCAAATAATAGCTTAATGTGGGGAACAGAGCAAAATTGTTATGCTTCAGTAATGTGTCAAATACTATGGTACTTCGAAGGAACTTAAAAGGTTAGTTTATCTAAAAATGAGATCTCTTATCAGTGACTCTACCTCTTGTTGATCAAAGCCCAATCAAGTTTTCTTCATTTTTCTGTAACACAAATACATATATTTTAATGTTTCTTTAGGGATTTCTTTCAAAACATTCATAGTCTAACTCTTTTCACAGAGTTTTAATTCATCATGTAGTACAAATAATCAAGCTGGTCAAAGTACACTAAACAAGCATAATTTTTAAAGTGAAAGTGAAGTGACTTGTGGCCAGATATGGTGATTAGTGCTCTGCATTTAACCTATCCAAAGTGCGCGCACACACACACACACACACACACACACAGCAGTGAACACACACACACACACTGTGAATACACACCCAGAGCAGTGTCAAAATGAAAATTAATTTGAGCTTCTGTTTACTGTTTTTATTATGCGATGATCAGTGTTTATATATTAATAAATTGTGTATTTTTAGAAGACTTGAATTAAACCACTTTCACCATGTATGAACTTTTTGATGTTTTTGCTAAGCCTTATGTTTTGAAGATGAACAAACATTTTATAAGTTTGAAATGACATGAGGTCAAGCAAATGATTATTATTTTGGTTAAATTATACCTATATCACCATTTCACTATGTCAGACTTCGTATCAATTACAGTTTGCTTCGGTACTCAGTCTGAGACAGCAGGCTATCTTAGAGCCGTGATGTGGACGCTAAGTGCCGAATTTAAGATTGTAGTTTAGGTTAGGGAAATCTAAAATGACAGCAAACATGGAGACATGGTATGCTCTGTTGTGGAAAAGATTCCCAGCATTTGCCAACTGAAACACCTTTTAATTTATCAACTTTTACCAATCGTCAGCAAGAAACTGGGGAGGCCAAAGTCAAGCAAGGTGATATGTCATTGGCTTACAGGTATGTGATGGTGATATGTGATTGGCTCATGTTATGTGATTGGGTGGGTACAACAATGATTTTAAACTAAAGACGAGCCACCCCCCACAAGAAAGTAAACCCTTTTCTATTATGCCATTCCAGAATCTGTCTACGAAGCAAAACAAAGTTGCATAGTTTGGTATTTCCCGGCTACTTTAGCCTAGGCCCAGACTAAAATGCATGTCTGAGCCATTTTAACTAGAAGAAACTTGCACTGACTGATTTAATGTAACCCCTCTTTGTGAAACCAGACTTTAATATTTACTAAATTAATATATTCTAATATTTTAATGGAACTCTACAAATAACAGGTTAAAATCTCCAAAAACAGTGCATTTCCAGATTACTTTGTTGGCCAAATGTTTGCTTATGTGTTTGGTTTGTTTTTTCCAAATCTGCATTGATTTTCCCGAATCCCCAAAACATGCCATCCATGTCATTGTAGGTCTCATCCATATATTAAATGGAGAATTATTGCAGTGGTGTACATTTGAAACTGTTCCGCTCGTTATCTGATAACCATCATCAGCTTGAATGCATAATGGGAGCAGATGTCTTCATTTAGAAAACAGGTGTACGTGGTGTTTGACTTGGTTAAAATGATGAAACAAACACCTATATATAGACAAGCAAACTCTTATAACCCTCTCAGCATGTGGTGCGTATCCCATCATACCCTCCAGTGTGTTTGCTTCCCCTCTTGGCTCTGTCAAGGCTGTCAACTTCTCTTTGTTCGGCACTGTTCCATTACTGGCAGCTCCATCCGTGTCATTGATTAGATGAGGGTCAGCGCGAAGAGATCAGGCACTACGAGCAAATAAAACCGGTGACATGCTCATCAGATCATCAGTCAGCCACTAGATTAATGCTTTTGTTCTTTAATTAGCAACAGCATCAAACCGTGACTCAAACGGCACAAACTAATCATTAAAAATGAGAGGAGAATGAATCACAGGCGCACTCTTGTTTTAATTTTTTATTTTTTATTTTTTTTTTGGTGGGCGTTTATGTAGCTTGTGCGTGCCTATTAAAAAGATGTTTTGCGTGTGTATTAACAAGGGAACAAGCCATCAGTTGTCACCGTTTGGTTAATTGTTTGCGGTGCCTTGTCTATGAAGGTAGGCGTTCTGACATAACTGCACATGCTGGTAATGTCAGCTTTCAGAAGGATGATAGGATGAAGAGTTAACGCTTGTAGTCTTTTCTGGGTCGACACTTGAAGACGCTTTTACCATGCGAACATTTAATTAGTCCCTTAACCTCTGTTTCAAAGCTAGTGTTAGTTACAAAGTCCAAATTATCAAGGGAATAAGACATTCAAGCCTACATCAAGACTTCTTCGTTATAAATACTAAGCTGTCTGCAGATTTACATCTGGTACATAAACATTTAAATGTTTTAGCGGTCTAAAATCTTGCACTTTTACTTTAAGTGTACTTGTAATGTTGATGAAAATCAGTCTGAGAAGACCATCGTTCTCCCTCTTGTTGTCTCTAACGATAAAGGATCTTAGGATAGGCTAAATTAGGATTAAATCTATATGTAAGTGATCTCTGTTATGATTTGACTAACTTTATTGCATAGGAAAAAATTATGAATGAGGTTGGTTTTGAGCTGCTTTGTGTTTTGAACATAAGCATGTCCAAATTGTAGTTATTTACTGGTTTCTAATTAAGAGTTCTGCATAATTATGGATAAAATTGCCCATCATTTAGTTACCCTCAAGTTGTCCAAATGTGCATGATTTTTTTCTTCCGTTTTTTTTTTTCTCTTTTATTTATTATTTTATTTTGTCTGGTGGAAGTAAATGGGCACCAGAATTTTTGGGTAATTTTTGATTTGTTCTTTGCAGAGGAAATTTGCAACGACATGAAGGTTCGTAAATGATTATAGAATATTCATTTTTGGGTGAACTATAATATGTATAGCCTACTTAAATATTTGCTCATATAATTCGTTGACATGCAAGCATTTCGGATTTGTCAGGTACAGTTATGTAGCTAATATATCAGTTTATAGGCTATTTCACATCTGTGGGTATCACCAGCTACCTTACAATAAGTGGTTAAATGATTAATGGTAAATTCCTGTAAAATTTCCTGCATTGCATTTCAAATTCAGTTTGAACTTGATGTTTTTTCTTTGAAATAACTTTTTCTTCTTAGTTTTAATAACTCTTATCAGTTATGTTTATCAGGGTTGTATGTTACATGTAATGTTGTTAAATTAATGTTTATCGCATATTTCAGCTTAATGAGTCTCGACATGATGGTGTTTAGTGTTTGTGTGAATGACACTGAGCACCTTCTCATCACCACCTGCATTTGGTGCTTATCAGTGTATTTCAAAGGAACAAACAGATTTGAGTAGTTTAATAGGTTGGTATATTAACATTATATCAGTTAATGAAATTACGGTATTTAACTGTAAATTTAACTTAAAACCGTAAAACCTAAAACATTTCTGGCAATCTCAGCTGCCAGTTTTTCACCGTAAATTTTACGGGATGTTTTTACAGTGTACTGTATCGAAATATCATAATAACTAGATAGTGAGTTTGTTGATTTACAGTAGCTATAGTCTTAATTCTTAATTTGGAAATGACTTATCTTTGAAAATTGTTATGCTACATGAATGCACACATAAAACACTCTTTTAGGTTATGCCTCATACCTATTGAGGTTTCTGGTTATGTGCAAGAAAATGGAGCATCATTGGGTCGGCCATGTGGTATATTAAACATCCTGATCCTTTCTTCTCAAAGCTCCTGACCTCGTTCCTTAAATCACACTTTTGGCTTTCTAAAGGACCACTTTGAGAGGCAGGGGTTTGATTGACAGGTGCTAATGGGGTCAGAGGTTCAGGCAAGTACATTAGGGCTTTCTGCTCATGCTGACCCCTGCCACACTTTCTGTCAGAGCGGAAGGGCAGCGTGATGCATTTCTGCTGCTCGATACGTTTGAGTGACCGGCCCTTCCCCACGGACGTCACCCCCAGCTCCCCAGCCCAAAACTACATACTATACATTACTACTGTGGTCACTAGACACCTTTCGGTTGATTACAGCAACGTTTGCACACAGTTTGTTACATTCTTCTCATTAATGACCATGTCGGTTTGCACAAAAACCAACTAAGCTTTGAACAACATCCGCTAAATGATGTCCTCGGTACAAACATAGCCACCCAAGTGAAGCCTGACATGCCACATACAATTAATTATTGCATTTCATTGGACACACACACACACGTTGATATGCCTTGTGCAAGTCATTATCCTATTACAAACCGCATTTACACACATACGTGGTACATATTTGTAATTACCGTCAAGCGCAATGCAACACACACACACACACACACTCGTACGCAAGTAAAAGCAGCTACATGACTAATGATCATTCTCAAATCCTGACATGAGATAAATTTGGTGTTTTTCTTGAGAGAAATTCATCAGTTCTGGCACATCCGCTCTAATGGTCTTTTAATGCTCAAATCAGCAGCCATTTCTGTCAGAGGAAATTCCTCCCTTGAGCCTTTGCAACTGGTTGGCAAGTAAAATAACGTCCTATTATGTGGCTCTTTTTCGTAGAGAGGCATAAAGGAGACTCGTTTTCCTCGTCATTAGCTAGCATTTGCATTTATTGCCTGTTTATTTTACCATTAAATGTATTTTCTTTCTTTATGTTCTTTTATAAGTGTTTTTTTAGGGGTGTACAAAAAGAGTATGCATTCTTGCATGCCATCTATGCCATTTAAATTGTGGTTTGTGATCATTTGCATCAAGCAAATATATTTGGTTGTAAAGTCACATGTCCCACCATAAGCAAAGGGAAAATGTTTTGTTTTTTTACTTAAAAAACTATACTTATTTCTATTATTATTGCTATTAAATATGTGTTCAAATGTGCTTTTTTGGGCCTATATGTTTATTCCCCCCTTTTTTCTTGTAGTTTCTCACTGTTTCTGTGTATCTGTCTTGTTTTTGTAGGGAATACACGTACCGACTGACATGGACTTTGCAGCGGAGGTGACCGGCAAAAATAAATCTGGCTCTTTCAGTGTCAAGTAAGAAGACTCTCTGTGTGTGTGTGTGTGTGTGTGCCACACTTTTTTTTTCTGGAAAAAATAAATAAAAAATAATAGTCTAAAAATTAAATTGATTAAACTGACAATTAAGACATTTTTATTGTTACAAAATTGATTTCTACTTCAAATAAATACTTTTTTGGTGAAGTATCACAGTTTCCACAAGAATATTAAGCAGTACAATCATTTTCATCATTGATAATTAGACATGTTTCTTTAAGACATGATAGTTTTCTAAAGGATCATATAAGGCCTGAAGCCCCGTTCACACTAGCAGCGACTTTTGTGTCACCAGGGGCTGGCGATGAGGTCAATAGTTGGCGCTCTTATTACTGGTTGCCTAGTAATGATGACAACATGAGCACTACCGTCTTCATTACTACTGGCCGAAAGTCGCTCTTTATTTGCATAAAATTGAGAGATTCTCTACTTTGTCGCGTCGCTGGACACGCCCCATCTGGTCGCCAACGGTCGCTATCACTCGTGTCGCTGGAAGTCGCCAGCTCTCCATTGAAATGAATGGGATTGTGTCACCTTGTCACTGCTAGTGTGAACGGGGCTTAAGACTGGATCAAATGTTTAAATTTTAGTGATGTTTAGCAATATTACTGTTTTTACAGTGTTTTTCAGCAAATGAATGCAAAAATTTGAGCATGAGAAAAGCATTAAAAATCTTACAGACCCTAAACTTAATATAAAACAGTATTGTGTGTGAAGTTGAATCCAAGTATTAGACCACTAGTCAAAATACTTCTGTTTTTACATTTTCTTGTGGTTTAGTAATATAATTTACATTTTTACAGATTTGATTATCAGCAGAACAGTTTTAAGTTGAATTGAAAAATTTGTTTAAAGTTTATTTATTTATTCATTTATTTAATGATTTATGATTTATTTGTTTATTTATGATCATGTTCTTCAGCATGTTTGAAAAATGATACAAAGTGCATCTTGTGCTTGAGTGGAATCAAGAACACTGTCTGTGCAGCGATGCTCTAACTGACATACATTTACTTATTTCACTAGAATTTAAAATATCCTTTCTTCATTTTACATAACAGTATTTTTTTAGACCTCACTATACTGTATATGTTGTTATTTTTGTTGTTTAATATGTGTTTTTTTTTTGTATTTTTCTCTTTTTCTTTCCCTCATATCATATCATTAGCTAACATCCCATTTTTCCTGCTTCTCATTGGGAAGATCAAGGCTTTGTGGCACTTGCATATAAAATGATTATTCATTAAGCAGCTTCAGAAAGCAGAGGGGAAGGGCTCACACAACACAAACAAACACATGCATTAATCAAGGAGAGAGATGACTAATGAGCCAGTCTGGGATTAGAGACTCTCTCGCCAACCTCCTCTGAATCCCAGAGCGCATCTGAACATTAGAGTCTGGGCTCACTCCCGGCCTTCAATACCTCTGATCAACACTTCTGATGCACTTTCTGTTTCCACACACTCAAACACGCACATCAGACAGGACCACAGTGGTGTGAATGCCACTGAATCATGCTTTCTTTAAGGTAATCTTATCAAGTCCCAAAACAAAACATTTTGTCTTTTCATTTTATTTTACTTATGTTCCCTTAGTGGACATTCTAAATGCTTTTCTCCATTACAATCAGTGATCACTTGCTGGCAGGTTTTTACTAAATTAATTTTTTTATTTAATCTCTCACCCGTACTTTAATTCTGTTGGACGTCATATGTTAATTTATTCCTTCTGGTGATTTTGGAAATGCTACATTCTGTGTTATAATAGATTCTGAACATATTGGTGTTTGAATACAATTTGTTTAGATTATTAAAGTAATAGTTTACCCCAAAATTAAAATTAGCTAAAAATTTGCTCATCTTCAGGCCATTGAAGATGTAATGAGTTTGTTTTTTCATCAGGACAGTTTTGGAGAAATTTAGCATTACATTGTTTGCTTACCAATGGATCCTCTGCAGTAAATGGGTGCCATCAGAGTGAGAGTCCAAACAGCTGTTAAAAACATTACAGTTACCCACAAGTAGTCCTCACATCTCCAGTCCATCAATTATTGCCTTGTGAAGTGAAAAGCTGCATGACTGTAAGAAAGAAATCCATCATTAAGACATTTTAGCTAGGGCTGGGCAATATATCACATGTGATAGTCATGTGTAAATAGTCAGTAAAACTGGTTCAGTACTACACAGAGCCATGGTTCTCTGACAAGCTACACAAAAATATCACAGACAATATCCTTGATATTTTACGTCCATATTATGAAATTGCGCTGTGCTAATGAAAGCTGTTTGCGTAGCTTCTCCGTGAACTACAACTCTGCATGGTAAATACTCCTCCTGAAAGGAGGTGAAAGTACCACGTTAAAAACAAGTTTTTACTGTAAACTTACTTCATTAAGTGAGTCGAGTTTTTTAAATTAATCCTGTGATTTGAAATGTGAGATGATGTGGCTTCTTACATGAAATAAGGCACTCAACGTATCTCATAACATTCTAAGTGTTGATAAAGGCATTGCATTATTAAATACTTAAGAAGTCACATATACCATATATTGTCGTAGTCGTGCATTTATAAGTCGCATTGAATCAACGAAAGCAGTTAAATTATGTTTTCTGAAAGCTGTATATTCAGCTGCAGCGATAGGCAGGGTTGCCATAGGTTCACAGAAAAACCTGCCCAATTGCAAACCGCATTCCGGTGGGGTAAAATAGATTTATTTACTGTATGTATTTTTTGACGGGGTTCCCCTGATAAAAGTCACATTCCAGGGGCTAATTAGCACATTATTGGGGTCACGTCAAACAAAGAGCATTAAATTAGCCCAATTCGCAGGAAAACCGTGGACTTGGTGACACTGGTTTCTTCTTCGTGAGTTTCCACGTGAGAGCGCCCTCTGGCCTTCGGATGAAGATTTCCTACTGATCACAGTACTGTGCTTCACTGAAGGATACACATGGACTTATTGCAGCGTTTGCCTCATCGCGGGTGCAGTATTATCACGATTTATCGAACAGGCCAAACTGTCGCTTCTCTCCGAAATACCAGCCCATACTCCATACTGATGTTTTCTCCAGTGATAAAGTTTATCCCTTGTTGTCCTCTCACACCAAAATCCACCAGTGTATTAGTCTAGCAAGGTTTCAGACCAATTTTGAATATTGTGATGTTTTTGTCAGCTGCTTGGACTTTTGAATTTTGACGGCACCCATTCACTGCAGATTGATGAACAAGTGATGCAATGCTAAGTTTCTCCAAATCTGACAAAAACTCATCTACATCTTGAAGAGCCTGAAGGTGAGTAAGTTTTCAGCAATTTTTGGGGTGAATTATTCCTGTAAGTTCTATGCAAATGAGTAGATCTTTTAAGGTTTTATCTTTGTCTGCAATCTCCTGTTTGCACAGAATGAAGTCAAATATTCGCCTAAACACATTCAGAGCACAGACGGACAGCAAGCAGGGTTGATAGGGTCACATCCTCACAGCGTGACTTCTCTACCAGCCTCTCACCATAGCAACCGGCTGTGCCATCACTGTGAGGAATGCTGTATGCGCTCTGCTCTTGGCAAATGATCCTTGAAATTGAGAGGGAAAAAATGAATTATCACTTGCACTTTGAATATAGAAATTGAAAGTCATAAGTACGGACAGCACTTTGCTAATAACATTTATAGGTTGTAGAAATGTGTAATTCCAAGAAAGTGTTCAGTGGCTTTATGGTTGACCACCTTAAAGGAATGGTTCACTTACCCTCATGTCGTGTCAAACCCATCTGAGTTTCTTTCTTATGTGAAACACAAAATGAAAATTTATGATAAATCTGAACTCATATGAAAGTGACCACGTCTGCCCAGATCAAGAAAGGAAAAAAAAAACCCACCACTATTACGGTACCATAAAATAGTCCTAAAATATTGCAATAAATATAATAGTCTATAATGATGGCAAATAAACATAATAAAATTGATTCATAACTCAAAAGCTTTAATCACATTATCACAGATTTTTTCACTGAATAAAAAGTTACTGGGTGAATTTTCACTCTGTGAGTGGAGTCTGCAGGGATGCATTGTTGTGTTTGTTGTGAGAAAACGATAAAACTGTTACTCATCATTCATGAAACTGAAAAATAAAGAATTTCTATGTAAATCATTGGTAGAACTATTCCCACATAAATTGTTGCTTTGAATTGAATGCGACCGTTTACGTGAGAATTGTTTTAGGAATGATTTACTATGAAATTTACTGCTGGTGTTTCATGATTGATGCCCTGTGTGAATTGGCTTGTATTGTCAACTAGAAAACAGAAAGAGATGAAAAAGTGTAATTTCTGAGCACAGATGCACACTTATGAATCATGTGATTTAATAGGGACACTGACATACACTTGGACTACAGGTAGATATGAGACCGGCTAAGCTAAGTTATGCTTTGTGTATTATTAACTGTGTGTCTAAGCTATGCATAGACTTGCTGTTTGTGCTGTGGGACTAAACAATATAACCAAAAAAAAAAATTCTATGGCATTCAACAACGTTTCCAACCAGAGTTTACTGTTGTAGTGCTTACATTTAGAATTGTGACTTGTTAAAATTATGGTTTATCTTATTAAAAATAAACACAAATTCAAAAATAGATCTTTTTTCTTTGTATTTATGTATCTTTTCATTTAGATAAACCATTTAAGAAGTAGATGCTAGAATGATAAAACAAATCATTAAATTATAAATGAAATCTCTCCCAAACTGTCATTTACCTGCTGTACACAAGATTGGCTGACATCTATTTGTTTTGACTTACATGTATCAATACAACATGTATGGTACTATTCAAATGTTTTGGGTTCAGTACGTTTTTGTTCAGTAAGTGGTATGCTCACCAAGGCTGCATTTATTTGGTCAAAAATATAAAAACAATAAAATTGTGCAATTTTTTTTTCAGGATTATTTAATTGAGAAAGTTCAAAAGGACAGGATTTATTTGAAAATGAACAATTCTAATTGTCTTAACTCTCACTTTTTTTTTTTTTTGAATGGTTCAAATACAGAACGCTCATTAAAAAACTGAAGGGGCATTTTCAAATTGCTTACTCTATCATCTGTAAAATCTTTGTGAAACTATTGTCAGTCTTCAGTATATTTCACAGAGCTCCGAAACACTCTTTTTATTATCAGTCTTTCTGACCCTACCATCTCAGTCTTTATCTTTTTTCCTCCTTAACCTCTTCGTTTCTCTCAGACTGTTTTATATTTCCTTTGTATATGTGTCTCATTTGGCCTTTTTGCACCTCTGTCTGTTGTGTTTCCATCTCCTATCACTTCATCATCTTATTGTGTCATCGGCGTCTGCTGCTGTAGCCCCTTCTACATAAGCACTTCACTTCTCCACCTTTGTTCCTTTCGCCCCTCTTTGCGTCTGTTTTCCCTTCTCTTCCTTCCTCTGTCTTGTGAGGGGCCGCAGACTCATCTGTGTATTCTTATCTGCTGTACCATTGTGCCGTTGACTCCCTGCTGTCAACCCCTCGGGCCTCTTTCACACTGACACCCGTTTATCATCATCCTCTCATCACCCTCTCTGCCAATCACACACACACCCACTGATAACCATCCGCTTTATCAGAGAGACAGTGAGAAAATCTTAAACTCTAACCCCATCAGCGTTGAGCCCGATTCCTCTGTCTAACTCGGCATTTTCTCTTAACTGATCTCGATTCAGTCTGCGGGATAACATTTCAGACACGCCGCCTCTGGGGCTTTAATTTCGGCTAAGATAAACAGCAGTATCAAAGATTTACCTTGTATTAGTTTCTGCCACAAGATTATACCTGGGTGCTTAAGATTTTCTAATAGAAAGCATGCAATCTCTCTTGAATCAATTAAGCGAGAGCTGTTCTGAAGTGAAAGGTAATTGAAGTAATGAAAAGAGGTGGTGCTGGTAATCTGGGGCTCAGCGGTCAGTATCATAGTGGATTAGAGACGCGTTGTGACGGTGTCAGAGCCGCATCTGATCGATACGGTGGTATGATGATGGCGGCGATGGGAGGTACACCGAGAACCCTATTCTGAGCTTAAGCGTCTGACTGACAGCATTGCAGTGAGCAGCTTAGATACATCCTGCAGCTAAATCTGGAGTCTTAAACTTCACAACGTGAATCTCAGATTATCTCCGATTGGGGAATTTTAAAGTTTGCTGGCCTACAGGTTTGTAGAGTATTCACAGAGGTTTGTGGAAGTTATGTTAGAGATTTATGCAGCAGGAAAACAACTGTTTTGTGAGATGGTGGTTATGAATATATATGAATTCACATGATGTGATTTGTATAGAAACATACATATTTTAAAAGAAATATGTATGCACCCCTTAAGGAAACACACCACCATTTTTGAAAAAAGGGAAAATTTTCCTGCTCCCTGTAGAGTTAAACAGTTCAGTTTTACAGTTTTCAAATCCATTCAGCCAATCTCTTATCTTCAGCCAATCTTAGCATAGGTCATTGTCTATGTTCAGGGATTGTTGCAGAAATGCAGTAGAAGGTGAACAGTTTTTAAAACCCCTTTTTTCCCCTCAATGAAGAATATTTAAAAAAAATCTGAAGAACCCTTTTCTACTATAAGACCTATTGTGAATTGAAAAGGTTGCCATAAAGAACCTTTATCTTTAAGAGTGAGGAGTCTTGGGTTTATGACATTTAGAATGGAATACTAAATTACAATATCAAATTGTTTGCATATATTGTTTATGCACCCTAATGATGTTTTAGTCAAAAGGAGAAATTTAGTGAAATGCACATCCATGTGTCGTGGTACTCTCGTGAATGACAGTGGAGACTGACCAGAAGTTATTTTTATTTCTTTGCACACAAAAAGTGTTCTCGTAGCTTTATTAAATTACTGATCACTGATGTCACATGGACCTATTTTAACAATGTCTCTACAACCTTTCTGGGCCTTGATTGTTGTAGTTCAATTGCTGCCTATGCATGGTGACAAAGCTCTCAGATTTCATCAAAAATATCCTAATTTGTGTTCTGAAGATGAATGAAGATCTTACTGGTTTGGAACAGCATGAGGGTGAGTAATTAGTGACATTTTTGAGTGAACTATCCCTTTATTATTATCCTCCTCTCTTCTGTAGCTCTCAAATCTAAGTCATGTGCATATAAATACCGTGTTCCGTCAACTTTGACACCGATGACTTGCGTGTCACTTAATAGTTGTCATTGTCATTGAAGTCAAAACTTGCGCGTTTTGAAAGCTTTTGTGAAAATACTTCAAATCTATGTTATGACTGGGGAAAACAGTAAAAGGCAGTCAGATGGACCACATTTATGTTGCAAATTTTGACTTGCTTTGGACCCTGAGATATCTCTGTACACTTACATTGTATGGAAATAAGGCGAATAAGAATAGTTTCCACTTTAATTGACTTTTGACAGCATCTTTGACATCCTAGGCTCGTCCTGGTGGAAAGAATGTCATGCAAGTACTGATCTGTACTGACTTGTAAAACTGAAAACTCCCCCAACTAGAAATTCCTCCATCTTTATAAAATAATCCCACCTCAAAAAGATGATTTAGACAACTTCACAGCTCACATAATACGTTGAAAACATTTGTTCCATGGATCTCCATTGTGAGTGTGTTATCGTAAGTCAAAATTGCTGCGGTAATCAGACATGTGGGATGCAATATATGCAGTACATGCTCTAGCTGAAAATAATTTTAAGTGGCAGTTAAGATGAAGTGTTTCTCTAAAGTAACCTGCCAATTACTGTACTTTTGTATTTGCAAAGTGATGTTTAATAAAATTTTTACCAACATCTCTATTTATTCCGATGGTAAACAGGTTTAACATTAGTCATCCTTTAATGCTGTGAGTCTGGCGTATTAGCTGCTGGAGACTGAGAGCGTGATTGTACATGCGGTGCTTTCTGCATCCCTGTTGAGTGACTGGATCCCTGATTGTGAGGCCGAATTAAAGTCCTTCTGAATAGGAGGATTATTTCAACCCTGTAGGGGAGCTTTACTCTGGGTTAAACACTCGCAGGTAAACACACAGCCTTGTTCACACCTCTTCACATACATTTTCCATTACTCATTCCTCTCCAACCTACATCAGACATCTCTGAATCCGCAACACAATAGTCGACGCATAAAGAAACGGCAACTGTATTCAAATAGTATTTCATTCAGAGAAGAAGTATCGCGTGTTTCTCTAGGAGCTCACACTCGGCCCATACACAAGCACAAGAGAGACTGTTAATCTGAACCACAGCTCTTATTTGTGCAAAGCTGCTGAAGCTCAGCACTTTGAAGATGGAGAGTTGAAAAGACTAGAGAGCTTTGGTAATTTGCTCTCTTTTATTCCTATCTGCCTTTTATTTCCCTTTTTTTTGTACCTTCTGTCTGTATGGAAGAGAGAGCAGGTAAATAAAGAGGACACCTGCTCAAGTGCCCCTTTCCTGTTTCACAGCCATGCTTTCATCCACTGTCCCCATCTTTAGACGATATGGCAGGCTTTCTTCACCATTCATTTGTTTGCCTATTGATGCTGGGTGTTTAACCAAAGAGGAAAAGTAGGAGTGAGGTAATAAACGAAAGAAACAAGGGTTCTGAGCTCTGATCCAAATCCTAGTAAGTCTGTCCCAACAGGCGTTATTGTGGCTGGGCAGCTTGATTATGCTGTCTTGTAAGATACCTTATTTGGGCCATATTGTAAAATTGTAGCCTTTGTAGAGAAAACAGTCCCAGGATGCACTGTACGAAGCTTGTTCACTGACAAGCTAGACAAGCTTGCTTATTAGATCCTGTAGAGTTTACCCTAATCAAGCACACCTGAACAAGCTAATCAAGGTCTTCAGAATTACTAGGGCTATAGGCAGGTGAGTTTTTTTTTTTTTTTTTTAGGGCTGGAGCTAAATTCTGCAGGACATCAGGACTCCAGCACTGCTGCTAAACCTTTGAAAACTCATACAATATCTAGCGTGTAGTGCATGGAATGAGTGCAAACTGTATAGTACGTAATTTAGGACACATCCTTTTGAAATTGAGAGTGAAATAGGGAGTGCAAGATGGAAGGGTGCTGGGAAGTTTTTTCCCCTCTTGTTTAAGCCTGACTAATTATTTCGGGGCTCCCTGGCCCCTCCTCAAGGAGCTGAGTCTCTTTGAAATTTCTTATTTGAGCCGGCCTTGATTAACAAAACTTCTGGTGAGTTGATGAAACTGCACTTCACAGGATTTACTCATGCTTACCACAGTTTTTTTTCCCCCTCGTCTTTGTTGTTGTTGTTTGCGGTTTCCATCTCATGGTGATTGTGTTTAAACCCCATCTCTCTCTCTCTAGCTCTCAGACAGAGTTATCTGTGCTAAGGTAGCTTATCAGTGTTGAGTCCTCTGAGCTCTAGGCAGACAGCTCTCTCCTGCATTAGCATCTCAACAGTCCCAGCTCTTTCTCCAAATAGACTCTCACACACAGTCAGACACAATCTGCACTACATACCTCAGGAAAAATGAGAGAATTAAAGTCAAACAGGAGCTTGGAGAAGGGTGTATTTATGTTTGCTTGTGTGTGTGTGGTCAGCCTGCTGGAGTCATTACCTCACACACGGGTAAATTATAGGACTAGATGCCTGTTTGGGAGTGTAGGAGCTTAAGGCCTCAGGAAAAGAGAGACTCTCCACACATTCTTTAAATTGTAGTGTTTTATTTTGCCATCTCATGCTTACTCACACCTGACTGGAAATCACTGCAGAGACCAAAGAGACCTTCAAAAGCCTTACACTGTACACTGGCATTACATCAGTGCAACTGATCATTAAGTGGTTAATGTAGATGCTTAGAGAAAAAAGAAAATTGTTTGTTTTTCAGTCTTTTGATGTTATTCAATATACATATGGCTATATATTTATACTGAATTTGTTTTTTTTTTTTGTTTTTTTAAAAAGTACCAAACATTTTAACCAAACAGCCAATTAAATTGATATGAATATGTTTAATTAAATGGCTAAAGTCAATAGCTAACTCAGTTTCACACAGTAGTACCAGTAAATTGCGGTAAAATTACCAGAATGACAGTAAAGCTATTTATATTAGTATGAAATGTTTCTTTATTCCAATAAATTATGTTCTTTTGAACTTTGTATTCATTTAAAGTTCTGAAAAGATTTGCTTCACGGTCTCTACAACAATATATGAGCGGCACAGCTGTTTTAAATGTTTAACTGTCTTTAATGTTTCTTGAGCACCAAATCAGTCTATCAAAATAATTTCTGAAGGATCACGTGATGCTAAAGACTGTTGTAATGATGCTGGAAATACAGCTTTGCCATCATAGGAATAAATTACACTTTAAAATTCAATCAGATAGAAAACAGTTATTTTAAATTGAAATAATATTTGAAATGTATTGAAATAATATTCTCTGTGTTTGCTTGTATTTGTTCCTCGTGATCTGTTTCTCAGGAATCATGACATGTACTTCATTGAAAGAATAGCACTGTGGCACTAGCACTTCTCATCTGATATATTCCCTTCTTAGTGTTCTATTTTTCTTGACTATTTAAAGTGAAATTAATCCCCTCTGAGAGTTTAGCCTTGAATTTGAGAATTTGTGATATTTGAAGTTATTTCATGGCTGATCATCATCAATGAGCTACAGTACGTCTCAGGACTAGCTCAGGGATGAGGCTCTTCAGGGCTTAGTTTGTAGTGTGCACGCTATTTCAAGTGCATCATACTTAATAAACCATTTTTCTTGTTGATTCAGTGCAAACTGACTCTCGCTCATTCTCTGTTAAGTACTACTTGTTTCTGATTTCTGAAGAAAATTAACTGCAAAAAAACGCTAAGATAAATAAATAACAGCAGTAGAGACAGTTATGGTTACACTTTTATTTCCAGACGACATTCGAGTATAAACTAGTGGCTCGCACATAAGCTAAAGTGCTCTGTAACACATTCACTTCATTCCAGATTTTATTTGGTTTGTTTTTGCCAGTCTCAGTTGTAGTCTTGTGTCTGTCTTATGCATTTAATGAAATAAAATGAAGATAAAGGATTTGGATTTGAAAGGATTTTTTGTTTGTTTTGAAAGAGATTATTGCTTTTATTCAGCAAGGTTACATTTATGAGATTCCCCCCCCAAAAATAACCACTGTTAAACTTTCTATTTACCAAAGACTGATTTGATTAAAGATTAAGATTTTCGCAAATTATACTAAGCGTCACAACTGTCATCACTGATATTAAAAGAAATATTTATAGCAGTAATTAATTCATTAAGTATCATTTCTGACACTGAAGACTGGAGTAATCATCGCAGCCATAATAAAATACATTTTAAAATATATTCAGAAACGTTTAAGCAATAATATTTTGTAGTATTATGTAATTTTTACTGTATACGTTGTTTAAATAATAGTGATTTAAAAAAAACAAAATAAACAACTAAAATCCTACCAACTCCAAATTTTCAAACAGAAAATTTAATTTTAAATATTTAGTAAACTATATTTGAATTACTTAAATTGTAATAATAACTGTCAATATTAATGTTCTTTAGTATCATCATCAAATCATTTATCATTTACTGAAAAAGTATCACTTACTGAACCCAATTTTGTGATTTTAATTGACTATTTATTATTTACAGACATTTTTTAATCCTCACAGTATTCTAAACACTTATCCATACAATGACAGTTCATTGCGTAGAAAAAAACCCCCAAAACGATTTATTTGCTATTTGCTATGTATCTCAATGGAGAAAGCTTCTTTTTGTGAACAGATGGTGTAGTTACAGCATTTACCAGCAGGGGCTAATGGGAACTAACCAGCCGAACATAAAATACTGCACTGACAAATCAGCTTCCAAATTGCCCCGTTTCATAAAATGCTTTCTAACAGTTCGCTGTGTCATGTTTGCTTAATTTCAAGTCCGTTGTCGGTCGGTCTCTGCCTGTCTTCCTCTCTCTGCAGCTCCTGCAGCGGCTCACTGTACTCACTCATGTATGACTCTGCAAATATTCCTCCATGAAGAGCTATTAGTTGTGGATTAAAGGCGGATGATCGCCGCTGCAGTGCAATGGACCGTTCTGTCCACGGTTATCCACTTACACTCCCGCTATATCATCACACCACATGCCAAGAACATTAACTGCTGAAAAAGGGGAAAACAGGAGAAAAAAAAAAAGAGGAGCATTTGAAAATTAGTCAGAAAGGCAGACATCATGGAAACTATTTCAGCAGGGAATGTAGGAAAACAGGATCATGTGCTAGAGAGCTGACTAATACAGACATGTACGGCGGCTCTGCACCCGCTCGTGTGGGAGATCTGAGGGCCAGGAGACAGTGAGTTTACACGGGTTTATGTTGTGCAGTCTGACTTCTTAATATTGTGACTGATGGGTTTTGTTCTTGTGTGTGTGTGTGCAGCAGCAGCCTCACAAAGACGGTGGAGATTTCAGGAGAACAAGGGCCTCTAGGAATACATGTGGTGCCGTACTGTTCCTCCCTGAGCGGAAGGTTAGTGCAGCATTTCTCTCTCTCTCTCTCTCTCTCTCTCTCTCTCCTCATATGCAAACGCACACTTTCCCGTGATGCATGTCTTACCTAAAGCATGGTGACGTGTGCCTGAGAAATCTAAAGCTCCACCGCACACATTCAGAGCTTTGTTTGTGTCTGCGTGTTTTTGGTGTGGGGGATTATGGGAATGTTTTGTGCTGCTCTTCTGCTTTTGAAGTCGTGAATCAGAAGTGGGTGTTTGTCGCTTTTAGTTCATGTCTTTTTAGCTTCTGGGCCGTGTGCATGCTAGTATAATACTTAAGACTGACAAAATAATTTTAGTAGAATTTAATAAGAACTTAAAAATATTAATGACTTATCCTGCACTAGAGTTTTTTTTTTTTTTTTTCAGATTCAGTTTCTGCAGAAGTAATTTATGTTTATATCTATTTTTTTTTTTTAAATGTACAGACCTTATATATTTTTTTACTTCAACTTATGATTTTTCTAGACAATTTTCTACACTTTTTTGAATAGAGAATGCATTATGAATTTTAATTATTATTAATCATTCCTAGCAAATGGGACACATTTCATTTTTAAATGATTTTAATTTCTCAATTCGAACAGATTTTGTAAAGGAATGGGGGAAAGGGAAAAAAAGGAAAAATAAATAAACAAACAAATAAATATGTTAATATTTTAATTTTTTTAATTCATATTTTTTTTTATATATTTATATGAAGAGTTCATTAGCAAAAACAGATTTGTGCCAAACTGCATTGGGTTATTTTGACTAGGTAAAAAAAAACCAAAAAAAAAAAAAACCGGCTAACTAACACAATAAAACACAATAAAAATATAATATAATAAAAAACACATTTTCTTTTTTATTTTGTTATCAGTATATAAAAATAAGTTATCAGTTTTTGCAAATAAATTTGATATGTAGCTTATTTATGCTTGTTTGCATTAGTTTATTTATGCATTTATTTTTAGTTATTCATTTAATTTAAATAAATAACAAACATATTTCAGTAAAAATTTTTTTTTTTTTAATTTATTCAAATTTATTGCATTTTTTTAATTGTAGCCTTTCACATTTTCTTTTTAAATGTTTCTTTTAAATTTCTCAGACCAGTGCAGATTTAGTGAGTAAACAAAAATACAACATCATCAAAAATCAACATTTCATCTAAAGACTGGAAAAAAGTGTCTATTTTTTAAAACAACATGCCCTGGCGACTGATGCATGAAGATTTTAAATGCATACTGTAAGACTTTGTATGTAAAGGATATGTTTTTTTGCTTGGCTAAGTGCTGTATACCTGCATAGTTCTCACTGTTATTCATCAGGGCTGAGTTGCTGAACACTGAATAGATGGAAGTCATATGTTGATGTGGTCATAGTTGTGCACAGGACTTTTATTCCTTGAATGCTTCAGCGGTGAGGAACAGGTAGAGCAAGTGAAGAATGTGTGTTCCTGTGCGAGAGAGCTGCTGGATTTTATTTGCTGCAGCTGCTGTTTGGAGCGGGTCAGCAGTATATGAACCCACAGCTCTGTTTGATGGTTGTGGGGTCAGCATTGAGTGCTGCTGGCTCAGGGAAACTCATCATGACATTTTGTTGGGTAAATGAGAGGGGTTAAATGTTAAGTAGCTTAGCTGGAAAAGAGGGAGTTTGTGGTAGATCGTTTATGAAAATAAGTTAGATTTATTTAGTTTTCATATCTAACTTACACTTTTTCCATTGTTCATTCCACTGTAGTTATTGATGTGTTACTATTTATCAGTAACTATATTAGTATTACTCAACATTAGTTATTTATTTGTAGTTATGTCCTCTGATAAACAAATTTTTAAAGGTTAGGGATTGGCAAGGCCTCTTATGCTCAAGGCTGCATTTATTTAATCACAAACACAGGAAAAACAGTGACATGTTATTACAATTTAAAGTAAATGATTTCTTTTTGAATGTATTCCAAAATATTATAATAATATTTTATATTATATATTATAATATAATTTATTTCTGTGATGCAATGCTATATATTCAGCATCATTACTCCAGTCTTCAGTCTGACATGATCCTTCAGAAATCATTTTAATATACTGATTTAGTGTTCATCATAAATAATGATGTATAACATCATAAATGTATTTACTGTGAGTCTGGTCAATTTGATGCATCCTTGCTAAATTCAATTATTCATTATTTTAAAAATAATTTAAATCTTAAACCTCAAACCATTGAACATTGTTTTTCTTTCTTTCTTTCTTTCTAATTCTTAATTCTGGTGTTTAAAAATTTTAAATTAAATAAATTTGTTGGGTCACACTTTATATTAGGTGGCCTTAATTACCATGTACTTGCATCAAAAGTTAAGTACAATGTACTTATTGTGGTCATACTATATTGCAAAACACTTTTGCTGCTATTGAGGTTGGATATGGGTAAGGTTAAGGACAGGTTTGGTGGTATGGGTAGGTTTAAGGTTGGGTTAAGGTGCAAGGGATGGGTCAACAGTGTAATTATAAATGCAAGTACAGAAATTAATTATAGATGTAATTACATATAGGTATTTTACAATACAAGTACAATGTAAATGCATATATGTGCACAATAAGTGCATTGTAGCAAATTATTAATTTAAATGTAAGTACATAGCCTAGTAGTTAAGGCCACCTGATATAAAGTGGAACCTTTTGTTGTATCTATTTCTTGCTGACAAAATCGTATAGATACACTAACCATTATACTCCTTATTAACAGGCACACCAACATTTGTAGTGCATATGGATTTTTTTAATGACTGATTTATAAGTAGAGTATATTATAATAACATATTTACTAAGTGAGTTTTTTTTTCACAGAATCAAATTATCATTTGTGAAGTTCTATATACTTTTTTTCTACTCCAGTTTGGCTACTTTGAAAATAATGATGTACTGCAGTATTAACCAGCAAATGTTTGTCATTATATCTTTAGCTTAGCTTTGGTGCTTGTTTCAGTGTTTGGATTTTTTGTGCATGAACAAACTAAAGCTGTCCTGATTTAGATGTCTTTGATTCAGCCTGCAGAAGACTGGGTATTGAAGGTCACACAATCTTCAAAGTGCAGTTTCTCAGTAACTTGGGCTAACTTTCACCTGGCATGAACTTCTGTGGAATGGCTCAGTTAATGACCAGATGTTTTTACGGTCAAGCGCTCTTACTGTCTGACATGCACTAAGTAATTCTTTCTCTTTCTGACTGAAACTGAGTCATCAGAGAGAGTCACGAGGGACTGAGACAGCACAGGAGTCTTAATAAAGACAGATACCTCCCTGTAGGATTGAGTCTTTTTCTCTGGCTCTCTCCTATATCTCTCCATCATCCCCCACACTCACGTCTCCCACAGGCCGTAACCTCCATCTGTTTCCTTTAGACATGCCGTGGCCCCCTCTCTCTCTGCATGTCAAAGGTCACCCCATCTTAAGCCTGCAGTAATATTCTCCAATGTCGAGGCCAGTGATAACGTAAACAGGCCTGTTAGCTAATGCAGAGTGACTTCATGTGGACGGGAAGCCTTTAGCACATTTAATGGTGGGGTGAAGAGATCCTTCCTGAGCATTAGCAGGTCACACTCTCACGTCTTATACCAACACAAGGCTAATTCAGTCCAGAACCAGTGCCATTATCTTCATACAAATTCCAAAGCGCTAATCTGACCTCTGGTGTGTTTTTAGAGAGTTTAGGCACACTTGTTTTTGTTATTGATCATTTTATTTTGTCTGCAGGTGATAATAGGAGACTTTATTAGTTTATATTAGGGCTTAAATTTACTAGGTGACTAGTTGAGGATGCTGAATTATAAGTTGGAGTGGTAACATATTCTTGGAGAAAGGCTGTATCTTTAAACAACTTTTCTTTGAGGACAGGATTTTATTTCAACATTAAACATGTGAAGCGTTTTTTCATAGAACATGACAACACGTAATGTATCAGCTAATATTTGATCAATTTGTAATAGGTGGAATCTGCTGGTAGTGTATTCATGTATTTTTTTAAATGTTAATGTTAAGGCTGATGATACCCTGGGCAACTTTTTAAACAATGTTGCCGGACACAGGGCCCACGACTGATCCAAAATATCCAAATACAAATTTGTTACCCTTTCTCAATGGGAAACTGACCAAGCAAAATTGCTCAAAAAGTTGCCTGTGTATCATCGACCTTAGACACTTCAAGGTTGGTCTATAACTGCCATTGCTATTCAAAAGTTTGGGGTAATTATTATTAATTAATTCATTCGTTCATAATTTTAGCCTTTGATGCATTAAATTAATCAAATTGACTGTAAATACATTGATAGTGTTACAAAATACTCTGTTTCAAATAAATGCTTTTTAATATTTTTTTTTCATTAAAGAATCCTGGGAAAATTTATCCACAAAAATATTAAGTAGCATTAAGTTTTCAACACTGATAATAATACATTTTTGAGCAGCAAATCAGCATATTAGACTGATTTCTGAAGGATCATTTGATTCTGCAGTAACGATGATGAAAATTCAGCTTGACATTTACAGAAATATATTCACATTCACAAAAAAAAAGTTATTTTAAATGATGAAACAATTCAATCCTTAGTGAGCGTAACATGCTTATTTCAAAAGCATTTCTTCAAACTTTGAACGTTATGTATTTATGAATGTTAAGTAAGGCCATTTAGTAAAGTTGTTGAAGTTGATCTGTTCTGTAGCTGTGACTATGTTTTTAGTGATGTGTAGAATCATAAACAGGCCCGTTATTGTGGCTCCTGCTGTGAGCTGGTTGTCAACAGCTGAAGACGAATATACTTAGCCTCTTTCATACACTTACCGAAAGCTCAACCTTTATCCCTCCAGTCAAATATCACCTCTCTGAGGAAGCCATTTCAGTCCTGTGTCTCCCCCCAAACGTCCATCTGAATTTCTGCAAAGGTATCTTCCATAATATGTCCAAGCCTCTACAGCACTGAGGTCCACTGTAATACATGAGTGTGTTATTCAGGGTGAATGAGCTCGTGTGCAGCGCCTGCGGGTGAAGACTGAGGGATTAATACTCATGCTCCTGCTTTATGAGTTTCTCCAGCCTGATAGTCTTTATCACTGCCAGCCATAGCGCTTCTGTCTTGTGTTTCGCCAAGCAACTGTGTTATGTGGGTTTTTCATGGTACATGGGAGGGCGAAAAGCATAAATAAATAAGCATAAAGCATCAGTAAAGTAGTGATAAGGTTTTATAGATGTAATTAATTAATACAGTTTGTGAAAAAAAAGAAAAATGAAAATAAATCTTACATTATACAAGATAAAAGTGTGTGAAGCACTTATTGTCCATCAATGGCATGAACAGATAAAGCTTTAGAGGGGACAATATCTCTAGTAGATCTGTAGCGCAATTTATCCTGGACTAAATCAAACCGAATGCATACAGGAGACTTTTCTTTGTTGGTGTGGAGAGTGTTGATGTTAGTTGAATAAGTGGCTTTTTGTAATTATTATGTAATTACTGTGTAATTATTGTGTTTTTCATGTGCTGTTGTTCTATTGTAATACAATAGCGCAGCCTGTCATGGCCAGTTGCTGGCTGGTGCTGTGCTCTATTTTGTTGGTAATTTATGGTTTGCTCTCTCTCAGGGCTCTGGGTCTGCACATTCGAGGCGTGGAAGAAAACAGTCGCTCCAAAAGGGAAGGCATCTTTCAGGACGACGAGTGTATCGTTAAAATTAATGATACTGAATTAATGGACAAATCCTTTTCACAGTGAGTCTTTTTTTTTTTTCACCTTCTAGTCTGCTCTCTTTGTCTTCACCTCCTGATATCCTTTTCTTCCTGTAGTGATATTTAGTTTTAGCCCTATCTTTTCATGTCATGCTTGTAAAAACAAGCACGGTGTCCATTGTTGTATTCTATTTATGGCCATCAACTCTGAACTGGTCTCAAAAGCAGAAAAACACTCAAGCCACAGGGACAGAGCCCATCCAGCAGTCACGGTCATTTACTGTGCTGTGTTTGGTGGGTGTCGCAGATCTTCGTCTCTTACACTGCATTAGTGCACACTGTCATGCTGATTAGAGATCAGCTACCTGACCCAAAGCTGCCAAACCATCAGGGTTTGGGACAGTTTTTATCATATTATATTAGATTTGCATCAGTTACGTTCATAGCATGAGGAGAAATCAAATTAACAATATTTATTCTTTATACATTCTTCATTAGAGGGCTGCTGTAGGACACTAAAGTTCATTGAAATATGTAATTAGGACTGTACAGTTGCTCCTCATAGGCATACTTTAGACTGTGGTTAATGCAAGTTTGGTCGGAAGACCTTGCCATACCTGTTGAAACATTACCTGCTTGTTCCATGGTCATCATGCACATTATGCATATATTATATATACATATCTCCGGTAAGGAGAATTACTTCTATCCAGTAGAAGGTCACATTAATCTTATTATGCACAGAATGGATGGACAGTTTTTAAATTAAATCAGTCAAGCAAAAATGAAGGAGGTGGATTGCTTTGTCATTTGTAATGCGAAGGACTCATTAGTCATAACCCCAATTATGCTGTCAGAATAAATGTCAGAGTGAGTTTTATCTAAACCAAGACTATTCAATATATTACATTTCCACCTTTTTTAGATTCCAGGTTCATTTGTTTCATCAAACAACTTGCAAATAATTATAAAAAATTGATTGTCTCTTAATTGCTTTTTCTGTTTCCTGTGTTCCTTATCTCTTCCTCCCTCTGTCTTTTACCAGAGCACAGGAAGTATTCCGACAAGCAATGCGTTCATCTATCGTTCGTTTAGAAGTTGTTCCAGTTTTTAATAAAGAACGCTTTGAGAAGAGTGTAATCAGCCACCTCTTCAACTCAGAAAGCCCTGACCCAACCATACGGATCAAAGACCCTCCACCCCTAAAGGTGAAGCCCATCGTGAGGCCAGCGGAGTCCTCAGGATGGCAAGCTGAATTTCAGGAGTCCAACAGCAGTTTAGAGGGTCGCTCTCTGGCCTCCCCATTACCCCTCAGTCTCTCACCCACCCCCAGAAGCAGAAGTGCTGACAGCCCCCTCCTGAATAACAGTCTGGGACCATCGCCTCTACAAAACAACAACAAAAAGGGTGGAAAGAAGCTCCGAATCGACCTTAAGAAAGGTAAAACTGGGATAGATACAGAGTTCTTAATATCACAACATGACAAATAAATAACAGTAATGACAAAACAACAACAAAAGTTGAAAAGAGTCAAAAAACAATGAAACAATAATCCTCTAACAGCAATCTCATTATTATGTCACGCCACAGTGCATGCTGGGAACGCTCAAACCCTCAACATTTCAGCATAGTATTGCATTGTACTTGAAATTCTGCGTTCAGCCAACTGTTTGATTAGTTAGAACAACATTTGGGGGAATTTTGATGGTCTTCCTTTTTTTATGTAGTTTAATTTTGTTTTTGTTTTTAAACCATGCACTAATACCTAAGTTTACTGTCATAAGATATTAAAGGGGACTATTTATCTTTTTGTAGCATGGATGTAGGATGGACAAATGTTATTTTATTGTATCTAAAATCAGATTTGGATTTTTTAACCCCTTGGGTGTCCTTGGAACCCGAAACGACTCCGGTTACTCATGTAACCTCAGTTCCCTGAGAGGAGGGAACGAGACATTACGTATGGGGAAACCCTTTTCCTC
>JAUMHE010000056.1:6012314-6045460 GCA_032359235.1 Enteromius mattozi
ATTCCATTTTTATGACTGTATTCCACTGTTCTATCCAAATTTTCTGCATCGTGGAAATTATAGGGCTATGATATGATAAGCTCATTGTGAGAGTAAAAAACGGGCATGTTGTTTATAGCAGTGAGTCTCACCATATCTGCAGCATATACACCAAAGCATATATATCTGCGATAGGCCTATATTGGCTGATAAAACAGGAAAATGATAAATTGGTAGGGCTCTGTTGCGTAGTGCATTAAAACTCTCATTTTAAAAGAGCAAATAAATTCCTGCAAGATCTTTTAAATGAATGTACTTGTTTTTAAAATGATTCTCTCCCTCACTCTAACATTGGTCAACTTTGTAGTCAGTGGTTTTGGCAGTCTAACTGAATGAATGAAGCTATAATTTCAGGCTGCAAAGTCTATTAAGTTCTTATTGATTCTGCCATTAATGATGATATAAATTCATAGCTGGAACAAAAAAGTGCTGACCGTAAAACGATTGTGCTAAATGACGAGCATAAAATGCCGTCTGAACGCTCCAGCTGTGCTCATTTTTTCCACAGACTGGCTTCAATTTGTATTGTCCTCTGTAGTCTGATGCAGGGCATGTTAAAGAACAACCACTGGCCCTTAGGCGGTGTAGTCTTTAGTTGGTTCTCCCCCATGCTCTGTCCATCATTTTCCAGAGACAGGACTGGAAATATCCACCCTAAAGACGTGCCTGGTGTCGCATGGAGGGCTATAGCCTGTTCTCTAATCTACCTATCAGTCACCGTGACAGCATCAAGACTGCCGTGAGAAGCAATATATGCACAGGTCAAGGCGGCAGAGCGGTTTAAATGGACTACCACCTGTGCTAGACAGCAGTCTCCTCCTTTAATATCCTTCTTTTATCTGGGCTGAAAGAAAAAAAGAGAAGTCAAATGCTTATTTTTTAATCCATTTTTTTTTTCTTTTTTTTTTTCTTTGGAAGACTTGGATTTCATCTAAAAAGTGTAAATGTCAGCTTCCGGAGGTCATCCTGATACAGCTAATGATATTTCTGTTGTGGGTCAGGCTTGTGTTGACTTTAAATTAAGAAAGAAAGAACGTTTTGATTTTTAGCATTATCTCTCTCTCTCTCGCTTTCACTGTTTACTTTAACAAACTGTCTCTGATTCTGTCTGTATCTCTTTTTGTCTGTCCCTTTCACTCTGACTCTTTGAAATGTGCTCATATGTGAAATTAAACTTCAGTTTCTGAAGCTATGCGGCTCTAATCTCAGTCTTGCACGAGGATGGCCTTTATCAGCCCGACTGTCCCTGGCAGGCCTCAGACAGGCCCACCCCTATGTACAGTATAGAGCATATGAGAAAACAGTCTAACGTCTCTCTTCTATTGTTTCCCATAATTCTTCAAAGTTTGAGGCATTACAGATTCGAAATGTCAAAATAAAGTTTTGCAGCACTTTGTTTTCAAAACTGAAAGACTGATCTTTTATTAAAAATGGAAACCTGATAGCACAAATATGTTGCTAAAATATCTATTTGATATATATGCAGACTACTAATACTGGAATATTTAAGCCCCTTACTGTCAAATAGATGTTCATTTATTTAAGCAACTTTAATACATTTTATTTGCTCTGATTTAATATACCTACTGTAACATTCAAGAGCTGGTAAGAAGTCTAATTCACAGCAAGGATTTATTTATTTCATTAAAACAGATGAAAAATATGATTGCAATTCAAATAACTGTTTTCTATTTTAAACTATTTTGAAATGTCATTTATTCTTGTGATGGCAAAGCTGAATTTTCAGCAGCCATTAGACTGCTCCAGTGTCACGTGATCCTTCAGAAACCTTTCTAATATGCTAATTTGCTGCTCAGGAAACATTTCTTAGTCTTTTTAATGTTTAACCGTTATATACATTTTTCAGGATGTATTTATAACAGTACATTTTACTGCCACTTTTAATCAGTTGAATCAATCCTTGCTGAATACAACAATCTGACATCTGATATTTTATTTATTTATTGAACTGGATTTTGTTTTTTTGTTTTTTTTAAGATATTGAGTTTTATTAGGTACAACTTTCTAAATGATGGCCTCTTTTACAGACAACATGCTGATATTTGACAGTGTGCTGACTGGGAAGAGAATAGACGTCACACATGAATTACTGCAGTATTGCTGATAAATTAGGTTTAGGTTGTCCATCAATTACCTAAATTTTTCTCAAATATTCTCATAGGTCCCGAAGGTCTGGGCTTCACTGTAGTGACCAGAGATTCTTCTGTGCATGGGCCTGGTCCCATCCTCGTCAAAAACATCCTACCCAGAGGAGCTGCTGTCAAAGATGGCCGTCTGCAGTCAGGTGATAGGATCCTAGAAGTGAGTCTCTTTCTGGAGTAAGATGAGGCATTTCTAGAATAGTCAAATCATTTTCATTTAACACTAGTGTGAAGGTACATATGAAATCCACTGGAACCAAGTGCGTGTGTGTGTTCAGGTGAATGGTGTGGACATCACCGGCCACTCTCAGGAGGAACTTGTGGCCATGTTACGCAGTACTAAACAGGGAGACAGTGTGTGTCTGGTTGTGGCCAGACAGGAAGACGTGTTCCTTCCACGTGAGCTGGTAAGAGTCTTCTCTGTCTAACTACAGTGCATCTAATTCAGTCATCAGTCCCATGGCAGACACCATGTCTTATACATTCACCTCCTCCTATCTGCTACAAATAAACCTTTCTTAAAGTCTCTTCCTCTCTTGGTCTGTTCTTCCTTCGCAGTGCATGAATTGTCTGCATGTTTGCATAAATATATACCAAACATACCCCCTATTTGGATTGAATTGCTTGTGAAAGAACATACAGTGTTTCTTACTGAATTCTGATTTTGTAGCGGGTGAACAGACAAAAGTATTTTTCACAAAGTCTGGGATAAGTAAGATAATGTTCTATTTTTATGAATTCTTTTCTTAAAGGAAGGGTGTGTTCGACTGATCAAAAGAGACAGTAAAGATATTTAAAAGTGTTTAAAAACATTTCTGTTTCAAATAAATGTTTTTCTTTTGAAATATTGGTTCATCAAGAATTCTGAAAAAAAAAAAATTCAACATTGCAGAAATGCATCTTGAGCAGCAAATCAGCATATTAGAATGTTTTCTGATGGGTCATGTAGCACTGAATACTGGAGTATTTAACAGTTATTTTAAAATATAATAATATTTTACAATATGACAGTTTTTCAGCCTTATAGGTTTAATTAAGACGTCAAACTCATATGGGGCTGTGTTTTAAAATAGGTGTAGTAGGGCAAACTAGCAAGAGTTTTAGCTACTAATTTTTCATTTTCCAACTCCTGTGTTGACCTATTTGCTTAGGATCTTTTACATGGCTTGTGGTCCGCTTTCCCAATATTAGTAGTATTTAGCAAACACTTTAAGCAAACACTTACTTTAAAAACTTTTACATGGACTGTCCTGCTGGAACAATGTGGAATTAAAAAGCCATTCTGTCATCTTATATTCACCCTCACTTCATTTCAACACTCTTAAGATTTTGGTTAACCTTCAGATCACAAATAAACACATTTTTAACAGACCTTATTGCATCGAGCAAGTTTAGTTCAACTTCAGTGTTTACCATATTTGATGTATACTGTATATGTGTTGCGATCTGGGAAAACCCAACACATGGTGAAATTTTACCTTTAGGTTTTGATGTCATATGAAACTTGGGCTCAAGCCCTTTCCAAAAGCATGCGCGTGACAGAAGTTATGGCGATCTGAAGTTGGCTGATAGCTGTAATTTTCAGAAATAGAATTTTGAGAAAAACGTGCTTAAAGTGAGACAAGTTTCACTTCATGGGTTTAACGAGAGCTGTAGCGCTATACTGCATCATTACACAAACAGACTAACGTTGCCCTGAAAAGGGCAGTTTTCCGTTTTTTTTTATCTTGGGCCTACTCTGTGAACTTTTGATCACCCCTTGTTAGTTTAGATGCGCAGTGGACCTGTGCTTATAACACGCTGTCATCAGACTCCTCCTCGTTAGTAACTTCATCATCTCTGGATGTGAAACAGTCCATTATGAAATTGTAAATTAACGTTTTCGTGGTGAAGAGAATGCACCTCCGCAGCGCTTTCTTAAGAACAAGACACAGTCTTTTCTGCTTGCTGCAATAAATCACTATTTTTCTTCACTAAACAAGTGAAATTAGCCAAAATATTTTTTAGAGATGATAGACAAGATGTTATAGAATAATAATTTAATGAAAACCTAATTGTGACAAAAAAAGACAACCTATTTTTAGAATTTCCTAAAAACGTCCAAGCTCGACATCCGGCAGGTTTTTCCAGATCGCATCACATATGTATCTGTGTTGATCAATGTTGAATTCAAATAAAAGCATAAATGAATCCTGTCCATCATATAAAACAATCATGTCTCTTCAAAAGAAGAGTTTCATATGTTTTACTGTTTTGGATGTGTTTGCAATGTGTTTCAATGGATGGACAAAAATGAGTAAAAATTAAAAATGTCTTTATTTGGCTTCCAAAGATGAACAACAGTCTTGTAGTTTTGGAACAACATGTGGGTGAGGACATAATGACAGAATTGTTGTTTTTGGGTGTACTGTCCCTTTAACCATCTCATTCAAAAGCGCAATGCAGGGTCATAGCTATAATGCCCTTCAGTTACCATCTCATATATCTAAACCAAATCAAACCACCCCACATAGCTTTAAAACAACAAGCAGACTGCACAGACGACTGTAAGGTCTGTATATGGCAGGGTTACTTCATCAGGGCACTTCCTGTGCTTCAGACCAACAGGAAATGTAATGGCATGTTATTTGGGTCATCTGCAGTGATATCATGTGTCTCAGTGGAATGCCTCTACACTGTCATGTCTCTCTCGAATGCCCAACGGGCCTCTGTTTGCTGTCTTAGCCGTGGAAGGTCATAGTCACGCTGTAGTTCCTCAAGCCTTGAGGACGGGAAGTCCTGAGCTTCCTGCCTTTGTCTCAACTCCTGTGGGACGTGTAAGTACGCTAGCTTTTGTCTGTTAGGATGTTCAGATGTCTTTACCTGTCACTCTTTCTCCCCTCAACTTTCCCTCCCTTTGTTTTTGTCCGTTTGATATCTTTCCTGATGAACCTGTCGACCCACACACCCAGCCGCCGGAGCGCTGGCCTCTTTGCACACACCCTTCTGCCCACCTTGTAGTCTGACTTCCTGCTCTTATCCCTGCTTGTTGATTCAGAGCTCAGCAGGAAGTAACGCAGGAGGTCGGGGCGCTCCTACAGGAAGTGCTGGAGCATGCAGGGCTGTGTGAAGTCAGGGACTATGGCTGTGCAGCTGTGTGTTGGCTCTTCCTGTATCTCCCTCATCATAGTGCCCGTTGCTCTGCAGTCATTCAGAATCTGCTCCAATCAGCACTTTCTGTAAATAACCAAACGCTGAGAACCGCGTTCACTTGACTATTACTAAAGCAATGCCACTCCAACTTTGCCCCTCAGCAGGAAATTAGCTGCATACTCCATTGTCAACCTCTTTCATGTATTTATTTGGATAAATTCACAGCAGCATGAGAGGAATTTAGGACACAATAGTTGGCATCCAGCAAACTAGTACTTTTTTGTCTTTGGACTTGCACGCCTTATACAGCTAAATCAATGCCTTATACATAACATGCTAATTTATTGTTGAATATATTTTAATAAAGGTCTTGAGTTTTAAAGAAGCATTTCATGTTCAGCAAGACTGTGATTTTTCTTTTTTGATGAATAGGTGGTTCACAATAATTTATTGGATTTCACATTTATTTGAAACCAAAATCTTTTTTTGACATGTCACTTTCTTTCAAGTTAATGTTCTTAAAATTAAATTTCTTAAAATGGTAGCTTTAAAAAAGTTTTAAATATATTTGCCATAGTAACATATATGCACATACTAATGAAAAATGAAAATCTGTTAAAATGTTTTTCTTTTTCAGAACGATTCTCTATTTCTAGTTAACTTAAATATGTAACTACAACATGGTTTAAGTAACTTTTCTTTATTAACCCTATTTATGAATCTGTATTCCACGTGCACCACACATGAAGTTGTCAACAAGATGTGAATGTTAAACAAATCACTTGCAAATATATTTGCAGAAAAGATGCATGAACTACAGCTAAATCTTACATGTATGTACAAACGTATACATATTTTATGTTCAGAAATAATCCAAGGAGAATGTTTTAAAACAAGCTTCTCAAAAGTCAAGGTAATTAAAATTCAAAATGACTGAAGGCATAACACCAGTAGACTATTATTAACTATAGATGAACTGTAAAATTAATGAACATCTGTAGTAGTTCTTAACTGCTTTTTTTAATTATTTGATTGCATTGCTTCCATTGTTTTTTCTATGGAAACATGGCTTGACTGTTTTGCATGGAACAGATTTCTAAAAACACAGCGTTTAAGTTAAAAAAAAGCCCCAACTCCCATCTTCTTCCATTTTTTTTATCTGTTCCATTTTCCATGCCGCATCTTTGTCAGCACACAAGTGCATTCTGTTTGCGTCATTCTTTTCTTTTTTTTCTGTTTTTCTGCATATTGTCAAAGCTTCTAATCTAATGGTAATCAATAAAATCTGAAAGCCCTGCTTTTTAGCAGTTATAAAGTTAGTCAGTTCAAATGCTATTAATTATTGTGGGCATATCTTACTCAGTATTTGTGCTTTCCTATCCATGTTGGCTAATAAGTGGGTTATCATCCATATTTCCCAAAGAAATTTCCACATTTCCCTTTGTGTTGTTGTAAATGATGAGAATAAATGTCTATTTTCACCATATTAAGGCCAATTCACACTTGTTCACACATTGTTCTAGTAAATTCTCCGGCGAATTAGGCCTCTCACTGTTCAATTACAGCTCTCATGCATGCTGTGTTGAACGCGCCCTGCACTGCATCGTTGCCACTGATTAGTTTGTATGCAGTGGTCTGAAGCATGACTGCGACTCATTACCCACAAACCACTAGTTCTGCTTGTGCGCAGGAGATTAAAACCCTTCAGTGGATAGAAATAAACGCATAAAATCTTCAAATGCACAAAATTGCACACATTTAAGTGCAGTGACAGTAATGATTTTATTTGGTTAGTGAGCAATAGCTGGATTTTGCAGACGACACACATTGGGCTTTGAATTTCCAAACTGTTTGCTTGACTCAGTGACTGATGGATTGACGTGTGTGTGTGTGTGTGTGAGACTGGACTGTCTGGACTGAGATACGGTAGTCAGGGAGATTAATGTATGGGAAGAATAGCTCACAGACAGTGAAAGATGACTGTAGATACATTTTAAGAGCAAAAGCTGAAAGAGCGAGTGATTGAAATGTAAAAAACGGGCCAAGGAGATAGAAATGCTGATAGAGGAGTGACGGATGATGAGACAAAGAGGGGAAAAAAAAGGTAGATAGAGGCAAGAAAAGGCTGAGAGTAGAAAAGATGGTGACAAAAGGTAGAGAAAGCTGTCGTTGTCAATCTTAGAAACAAAGCTGCAAAGAGAGAAAGAAGAGACCAATATGTGCAGAAACAATGCAAAATGCAAGGAAAAACAAAACTAAAAAAATGTAAGGTCGGGAGAATAAATTGTTGAGCATAGCAGACAATTCTATGTTTATTAGCAAATACTGGTGGTTGCTAATGCAAGCTGAAATTTTGAGCCATTTTTAAAAATATTGCTTTCATCAAATTATGTAATCATTGAAACTGATATATGTATTACCATTAAAAAGCTTGGATTAGTAAGTTTTGTTGTTTTTTTTTTCAAGGGATGGTAGTTTTTGAAATAAGACTCCCAGTGTAATCAAAGTTGCATTAATTTTTATCTAAAATATAGTTAAATCGAATTGTAAAATATTACAATTAAAAGAAAAATGTATTTCAATTTAAATCAGTTTTAAAATGCAGTTTATTCATGTGGTGGCAAATTTAAAATAACCTTTTTTTTTCTTTTTTTGTAATGTATTTAAAATCAAATTCATCCCTGTGGTAGTGAAGTTGAATTTTCAGCATCATTATTTTAGTGTTCAGTATTATAATCCTTCAGATATCAGTCTAAAATCCTGATTTGCTGCTTTATAAACATTTCTTTTTATTACCAATGTTGAAAACCATTGTGCTGCTTAATGTTCGATGAACAGAAAGTTAAAAAAATAACCATGTCTATTTGAAATTACAAATCTTTTGTAACATTCCAAATTTACTGTCTATTTTGATCAATTTAATACATCCTTGCTAAATAAAATAAAAGAAAAAACTTTCAAAGCTGTTAAAGTACTGTCTATTTCCATTTTATTGGCTACCCTGCTCTCTAGATATCCACATTGGCCAATGAAAAATCTGTCACGCTCTAGTCGTATCACTCTACAGATAAAGGACAGGCTTCAGACAGTCAGAAGGTAGAAGAGTTTGATAGAGATGATGCTATGTGAATGGATGGACAGAAGGAGGTCGTCTGATAGAGATAAAGACATTCTGCGCAGTGATGTCTCACTGAAGACTCATGCGGTAGTAGTTTGGCCCATGTGAAGAGGGGAAAGGAGAATCGGCAGGTGGGTTTGACGCTCTACTACCTGACGTATTTCTACCTGCCAGGTGAGCCATTGCTCAAAGACTCTTACAACCTTTTGTCGCTCTTCAAAAGCCACACACCAAGGACCTCACACACCCCTTACACTGTCAGCCCTAATCTCTCTCCAATAGCACGGCCACCCAGTGGGGGATATAGAGCTCTGTCTGCTGCTCCAGCAGGATGAAATAGTAATAGTGATATTAGATATGACTCCATGAACAAAGGAGAAAGAATGAGGACTCATTTCCTGTTCGGTTTGTAGTGTTTTTGCACGACAGAAGCAGATTAAAAATGGAGTGTGGAGCTTGTAACAAAAGCCCCTCGCGCCCCTTCAAGCAGGCGGCTTTGTGTACTTCAAAACAGCCCACTAACAATGGCACCAGGCTGGGTAATAAGGGCCCTGACAAAGCCTTATCTCTCCCAGAACTCCAGCTGTGAAGACGAGCGGTTAGCGCGTGCGATAATGCTGTTGTGACAGCGTTCCCTCTTTGGCTCGTCCTACACAAACCGAGGAAGTCAAACCCAGCCGGGACGCTGGCCTCTGTGCTACTTAATCTCGTATCCAGGCCTCCTTGTTACTACCTGCATTGCTTCCTCAATAAACCTTTGATGTTGGTATCACCAGCCCTCTGGAGTCTCTCGGCCCACGAGGCCTGGTTTCTAGTCCTGGCCTCTTTACGAGTAAATAAAGCCGTTTCCTGAGCGACAAGGTTACGAACGTCAATCCAGACCCCTTATTTTTTTACAGCGTCCTCGTCTCGATGCTTTGCTTTCATCTTCACTTAAACAGAATCCATTTACTCATGGACAAACTTTACTCTTAGCCTTTCTGCCTTGCATCGTAGCGATCGTAGAGACGTCTCTTTGTTTAAGAGGTTACATGAGTGTCTGTGCTTTTACCCTTGTGTTGACTTTAATGATGCTGCGGTCTGCAAGGTGAATGATCCTTTCCATATGCATGCGTGGGGTAAGAAGTGCACTTTAGCGTTGTGTGCCGTAAGCCGAGCGGTTTATCGTACGCCGCATGAGTCTCTCGTAACCGCACATGTGGCTCTCAGAGACATTATATTAAAAGGGGAAATATATTCGGCTCCTAGTGAAGAGGTAGTTGGGCCTGATGAAAGGCACTGGGTATTTGTTGATGCACAAACCTGATTATGATCAGGGTATGTGCTCCATTTGGTGTCCATTTGATGAAGTCCATACTGATGGCTTTGTCTAGTAAAAGCCAGACAGTGATTTCCAAATGGTGCATATGCACTACTATACTACGTTGATTGTTTAGCATATACAGTAATGAATGATTTTTGTGGAGAATGAATTTAAGCATTATTATACATTTTGTGTTTCTTTTAATTCATAAGTAATAAATTTAATTCATTGAATTTATTTCAGATTCACAAATGTCTGTCTGTCTCTGTCTATAATGTGTTTCTTTTAATTCATAATTAATTCATTGAAATATTTTTTCTGTCCTTATTTATTTAATGAATGTTAAAAAAAAAATTGTCTGTCTTTCTGTCTGTCTGTGTCTTATTCAAAATCACTTGCCTTATTTATTTAATGAATGTTACATTTTTATTTATCTGTCCGTCTGTCTGTCCATCTGGCCGTCTGTCTGTCTCTGTCTTATTCAAAATCAGTTACCTTATTTATTTAATGAATGTTCAATTTTTATTTGTCTGTCTGTTTGTCTTATTCAAAATCAGTTACCTTATTTATTTAATGAATGTTCAATTTTTATTCGTCTGTCTGTCTATCTATCTGTCTGTCTGTCTCTGTCTGTCTGTCTGTCTGTCTCTGTCTGTCTGTCTGTTATTCAAAATCAGTTATCTTATTTATTTAATGTATGTATTTGTCTGTCTGACTATCTATCTATCTATCTGACTGTCTATCTATCTACAGTATCTAAAATGTTAAGAAAGCCATATTAACCAGCCCTGTCCACTACTGACAGATCCGTCAGTTAGAAGGATGTTGACAGTGGAGCAGCATTTGGGATAAACAAGAGAGAAGGCTGTGAATGTCAGTTTGGGATGTGCTGTGGGTGATGGTGGGTATGAGTGTAATGGTGGTATGACTCTATCCCACAGCTTCCTCTACCATCTGCTGTTCTCTCTTAATGCATGTACAGGATGTACTACAAAGACATCTCACACATACATACACACACACACACACACACACACACTTTACTGTTCGATTCACCACCTGCTCACTGCTGAAAGGTGCTAGAGTGCTTCCCAAATGAAAGAATCATTTTAAAAACATGCTGGAGATATAGAGCACAATGACATGAGCTCTTTCTTGCAAGATTATTTTCCCCCATCATAACCGGGCCTTTGATCCACATCCAATAAAAGCATCCATGGGCCTCAGTCATGTGCTTTTGAGTGCATTCACAGGATTTGATTATCAGCGCCAGCAAATCAGTATTACAGAGGATCTGCTTAGCTCTATAAAAAAGCCCAACCAAGCTTTTACCGTGCTTTCGCTGTGGTTTGGACATGAGTTTGTTTGGTTGATGTGAAAGATGTTTTCCAAACTCAGGTGCTCTTGTAATGGCAATCGGTGAACTTTGCAGTTAGTATGATCAGTTCATCCTAAATCACATGAACCCATCTGATGACAGAATTTGCATCTTTCTTATCTCTGAATAATTTGCCTTTGCAGAGCAGCTTGCATTTTTCACAACTCTCCGAATATATCCACAAACACATTTACTGTTTAGTGAGTAAAGTTCTTGTGAGAAATCCAGTGGGACAAAAACATGAATAGATCAGTGCAGCTGTCATCACAATTTACAGGTATTTTTTTTTTAAATCACAGTATTTTATATGTTATCTGTTTAAAGTTAATAATTTGTGTCATGTCACATTTCTTCATTTTGTTCAGTTAGTTTATTCTGACTAACACTAAAATACCTTCTAATTTTAGTCATAAAAACTAACATTTTTATTTGATGTTTGGCAGAACCAAATATTTCTGAAGTGTTCATTTATAATTAGCCTTTGACAAAAGCATATGAATACTACCCCGAAAACCTTATCTCTTGAAATAGCATTATAAGTTCACTGTAACACAATATTGTGAATTCTTTGTTTTAGTTTTTCATTCGCTGTGTACATTGACTCGCTTCTGGCATCACTATGACCTCACCGGCTCAGGACGAGCAGATACCCATCTGGCCGTATGTCTCAGTGAGTTCATGTCTGACCAGTGCAGCTTGCCTTCACTCCCTCGCATTAAATCCTCTTTTTCCCTGAAGATTCCCAGCATGCCGGCCGGCCTGTCGGCTCTCAACTCTGTTTATCCAGGCTTTTGCAGTGCTTACAGACCTGCTGCAGCAAATACCAGCCCAGCTGCACCCACTCATGTAGTTGGATTGTGTTTTGCATAATATCTAATACTGTGTCAATTATAAAGAGACAGTAATAAGACTCAGGGTAATACAATATTTCTTATTTTTCTGGTTTGTGTGTGAATGACAGCACTATACTTCTTGCTGGTGCTTAATGAAATTAGTCTCAGTTGAATGTACATCTTTGTCGGATAGGAACAGAAATGCCTTCAGGCAAAGAAGACCACTGGAATTTTTTTTGCGCAGTGATACAGATGAATTTGTTGTTTGTGTGGGGAAAGTACACAATTTCCCCATTTTTTATGTTGGATAAAGCAATATTTAATTCCTTATGTGCCATAATGCATTACAGAGATGAAATCCAGAATAAACGTTGGATAAAAATAATGCAGTAGCTGTAGGAAAGGTTGTTTTGAGAATACAGACCAAAGCATTTTTTTATAGACCCATAACATTTATAGATGGAAGATGGGCTGAATTGGCCATATCCAGAACATTAGAATAATCCTCCTTTCTCTCTCAGAGTAGTAAAACATCATGACCCATAGTGCACTTGGCTTTTTCATCCACATGCAGTTTATTTTCCCCATTGCCTATATTATTAACCTGTGGGTGTGCACACATTGAGTGTGTGTAAATGTGCTCGTGGTGTTCAAAATTGTCTGTGAATTATGCAGTTCACTGATATGGCTCCCTTGTGATGGGTTTGGTACACAGGCGTCCAGGCACCAGACGTGTCTATGACGCAAGGCCCAAGTGAAGTCTCAAATTCCTTAAGTTAATAGTTCATTAGGGACCAAGCACCAAAAGTGTGAAGGCACCTTTTGTATCCATTAGTAGTCTTCCTCCTCCTGCGTCGTCTTCTGCTGCTGCTGCTTTGGCACACAGATAGAGGACAGTCTCAATATTAACCATAGTGAGTTGAAAGTCTTAACTCAGACCCGGTACTGCCAGCAAAAGCTCAAAGTTGCACTCTTGTTTATGCTAATTGCGATTAAACCATATGTTCTTTTTCCTCCGATTCCTTAGCTCATGCCGAGTCAAATGCATACTTGGATTTAATGGGTTGAGATTTTTCACAATTTAGAACTATCCAACAAACCTACATTTTTTTCGAACTTGTCCTAGACAGTTTGACTTATAATATAATATATTTTTCATTGTTGGTTAATGCATTAACCGATGTTATCAAATGAGACCTTATTTAAAAGTGTTCCAGATCAAATCTTAATCAAATTTTAAGTTCATTTTTAGTGATTTAAGTGCAACTCGAATCATATCTTAATAATGCGTCACAGCTACAAGCCCACAGCTTGAGCAAAATGTTTACTGTGTTTTTTTTACATGGCAAGAACATCAAGAGAATCAATTCAGCATTTGTTTAACATCCCATCATTGATTGTCCAGGAGTGTCTCTCTCTCTCACTCCCTCTTTAACAGTCTCTCTTTGTTCCTTCCTGTTACCACACTCTGATAAAACGCCTGTTTTTTGTCTTTTCAGTCTGTTCAACACTAAAGGAACTAAAGTGACCATTAAAGCTCAGTGTTTGTTTGCTGCATTAACTGTCTGTCACAGACTCTGTCTCTGGCCTTGGGTCTTGATTTCCTGAGACCCTATGGGCAAACCAAAGGGGGGAGTTTGAGCGGATCAATGACAGATAGACTAACAGTGAAGGACGATGGCTTTGCTACCACATTTCCTCTTCCTCATCCTTCCTTTCTCCTTCCATGGGTTAAATCAAGAGGAAATTGATGGAACAAGCACCATGACCCTGAGGCTTCCTTTCACTAGATTTTCCGTATTTCAAGGAGGTACTAATGATCAGTTTGGGATTGTTACCACTGTTATGCTTCGCATAGATACACAAGTGTTGGAGTCTGTTACAAACTCTAGAGAGCTGCCTACCTAGACAACATTTTAGGCATCACTGATGTACTCAAGATGAGAATTCTTTTCCAAACTGATGTTTAAAAAAAAAAAGCAGCAGCTGACATATTGTGTTACACTTATATTAGAGCAGTGTTTCCCAAGTGTTTCCTGTTATTAACACCAAAGAAATGTTCCTGGTAGTTCATATTATAATGGGTGACATTTAGCATTATCATTAATATTGCTAGAGGGGTCATTATTCCTGCAATTAATTTTTAAACTAAACTCATTTGGTACTGTGGGTGTAAACTGACTCTCAGACTTTAATGAGACACCTGAGCTTGTTTGTCTTTCACAAGTTTTGACAGTTGTGGAGGCAGTCATGCAGAAACTTTCCACAAGAAAGACCTAACGGCAAATTTATTTGGAAAAGAAAATCCAGAAGGGATGTTTAACAAAAGTGAGATTGAAATATCACCCAAGCTCGACAAGTGTGTACTATCACCCACGAGCAAAACATGATGTCGGTTGTACAAGACCTGTAAAGAGGCTGATGTAACAGCCAATGGCAAAAACACTGCGAGATTAAATGTTAGCAGAATATTATTAATGCAGAATTCTACATTTTATGCAATTTGAGAAATATTGATTGTTATTATGATTGAATGCCATGCCTGTGTGTATTCTGTTGTCTTTCCAAGTACCACATGGTTGGAAAAGTCTTTATTAAGGTTCAGACACATGTATCTCTGTTCTGGGAATTTTTGCATACAAAAAAGTTCAATAAGTTGGACACACACTGACCAATAGAAAGCAACTGGGTTTGAAAGTGACTGTGTGCGTTGTGCTTCACCTCTTGATACACAATTCAGCAAAATGTAGAATTTTTATCTTAGCAACATGCTCACGCTTGACCCTTGATACCTTGGTGTGATTGTTAGCAGAGTCTCTCCAATGAGTGTTTGCATGGTGACTGTTGTTTGGTCGGTTGCTTCAGATCAAGGTTTTGGAACAGAGTTGGTGTGTGTTTGTGCATTTATTTTCCTTGATCTCAAAGCTTAGATAAAGCGGTGGGATGGTGTCTTGCTCTCAGTCGGTCATTAGCAGCAGCAGTTGGCTCAGACTGATGAATAAGGGCATGCCAGCATTCCTGTGGCTGGCTGAGGACGAAGACTGCTGAGTCTTGTACCCCATTAAGGGGATTGATACATGGACATTCTCAGTAGGAAGTGATGAGGTTGGCTAACCCTACATGTTCACTGGTGTGAGGTGGGTGTAGCATGAGTGAGTGTTTCCAATTCATTCAGTATGGGAACGACAGGCTTGCTCAGGGGATTGTGGGATTGACAGTAGAGCATCAAAATCTGGCAAATGCTGAACTTGCATACAGTTAAAAACAGCTATTTTCTGCCAGAATCTGTGTAAGATGAAAGGTAAACTAAGGTTGTGATTATTTGAGTTTGTAGCAGATAGTGCTGCATTTTCAATACTCTACATGTGTTTGGGTCAGTTACATAAGAGTGGTGCCTGCAATGAAGTGGTGCGATTTTAGTATCACCAAGATACTTTTACAGTTTTTATTAATTATTTTATTTAAATGAACATTTTTTATGTGGTTTTAAGGGAAAAAAAAAAATAATGAATTTGATGCATTTTAATAAATGAGCTCTTTTCTTACCAGCATTTTTGTTGATGTCGTTTTGTTTTTAAGTTGCCAACCACTGCCAGCATTTTTGATTATTAAAGGAATAGTTCACCCAAAAATGAAAAATTCTGTCATCATTTACTCACCCTCAAGCAAGGAAGATATTTTGAAAAAAGTTTGTACCAGGCTGTTTTGGTCACCATTGACTTCCATAGTAGGAAAAAAATATATACTACAAACTTTTTTCAAAATATCTTCCTTTGTGTTCGGCAGAACAAAGAAATTCAAACAGGTTTGGAACTACTTGTGGGTGAGTAAATGATGACAGAATTGTCATTTTTGGGTGAACTATTCCTTTAAGTTTAATAGGACCCAGGATATTTTGTTGTATGTACATCTAACTACATCTGGATTAGATTCAGAACAATGATCAAAACATAGATGCAATAGATCTTTTCCATCAACACACCTATGGCTTGCACGGTCCTCTAACACTACCTGGATTGTCATTTCATTCTGTAACATTAGGCAGTTTTGATTTTATATCCTTGATGAGTGCGTTATATTACATCTGCTTATATATGACAATTTCTGCTTCTTCATTGTGTTTTGATCAAGATGTTCAGTACCTCTTTCGAAAAATGTGTAATAGTGCCTCCTACCATACACCAGTGTCTTGCAAGTGCTGTTTCACAAATGACAGAAAACTGGCAGGGAAAGAGTTAATAGATCCAAAACAGTCATGTCATTGACCTGCACATAGAATCGTTATCTTCTGTAAAAGAACGTTGTCAATGGAAGTAATCAAATGATCAGCAGGGAATTTCTTTTAAATTTTGCAACAAATTTCCACAATCCTCCCATGTCTGCATTTACAGAACTGTTGTGGTCAAAAACAACCAATTCCTTGGCTGTGTCTCCGTAATTCCTCAATGCGGATATCTATTCCAAACCACCGCTTTGGTTTGGCACGAGTTTCTTTTTGAAAGGCGCATGCATCTGTTTTTCAACCCTTGTGCACTTCCTTTAAAATCCCCAATGAGTACCAGAAAAATATTCCTCCCCAGGTGGGAAACTTATACATCACGCGTAATTGACAGTTTTCCACAGAAGGCCTTTATGTGGTGTGTGTTTGTTTGTGGGGGCTGGCCTTACAATGCTTTGTTTTACAGTAGTCATTGTAAAGCGCTCACTCAGGTCCGATGGCATCCTGATTCCCTAGAGAACCTCCCTGCTTCCTCTTCCTGTCCCCGACCAAACGCACACATACGGTGTCTCTGTCTCCCTGGAGCACAATAATTCTAAGAGATCTGTCTGTCCACTCTCAAACAATAGAGACAGAAGCCTAAATGTGTTTGTGAGTGACTGACACAGAGCGAGCGAGAGGTTATGAGAGATGGCGTGATTTCCTGAACGAACAGCTGCGGATCTGCTCATCTTTAAGCCCTCAGAATGTCATTCGCTGCTGTACCTATAGATGACGGTGATCCATCTGCTTCGGCTGATGACATCATATGTCTTGTTCATCATTAAGACGCTTTCCACGGCGGAGGAACAGATGTTGAGTATGCAGATTAGACAACGCAAGCCTAAGACATATAGATGGTGCTTATTCAAACACTTATGCCCTTTGTCAGAATTGCAGTTTGAATGACTTTGCTTGTCATAATGATTAAAACAATAAAGCTTATTGGAGAAAGGATTGTGCTGGAGACATATGTCTCACACAGGGTTACACGCTGACTTATAAACCCTTTCTAGCTGGGGGAAAATGGCTGAAGGAAATGCGATGTGGCATTTTGATTCAGAGCGGGGCCTGGTGGGGGGCTCGGCTGTGAAATATCACGACTGTTAGCATACAGGGGCGCTGCTAGCTGTACACACAGCAGGGTTTAGCCCTGTGATTTCCCCAGCTGATAGACTAGCTTTGTCTTCGTTCTGAACCTCACACGGCTGGTTTCGCGGTCGTTCGTTTGGGTTTAGTTACTCAAACACATTTGGTTGGTTAGCCAGATAAAGCACTCACGAGTGTTCAGGTCATTTGAAAATGGCTTTGGTATGATTAAATAGGTTTTTGTTTGGCATGTTTAAACAGTTCTGACACGTACAAGTTGGTCACTCTGGCATTTGGAAGTTAGTTTGAGGGCATTTAGGCCATCTACTCAGGGTTAAATTCCTTAAACTCCTCACTTTTTCCTCTTTTGCCGATGACACACGGTCAGCTGTATTTTGCAGTCTTCACAGTAATTCTCAGAGTTGCTGAGTCGAGCGCGTGTTTGTGAGTGCGTGACACTAATACTTTCAAAACCCACAATCCCACAGTAAACAGAGATAAACCGGGCCTTGCTGACCCACACATACTCCGTCTTAGCTGGCCTTCTCAACCCTGTTCATCCCTGTAATAATATTTCGTAATATTTACAGTTCTCACGGCTCCTGTCAGGTTTAGGGATTCTGTACACTACTGGTTGTGGATCACATGTTTCATGTGGTGTCTGGTGGGACGAGGGACTGCTTTTGAATTTATAGCATTTTATTTTTTTCTCTCCCCCTGAATTCCATTCCATTTTATAATGTTTGCCAAAACTGACAAAACCATTTTTCATCGCCTCTCTGAATTAAACTGCTTGTTTTTGCTACTGTACCTTTAAGACTCTTTGTTTATATGAATCTAAAGTGTTGGGGAGTATCTAGTTATATGTAATGGAATTACATATTTATTTAGAAAATAAATAATCTTATTATTTTTTCTTATAGCTAAGAAAAAAATGTGTAATTAAAATATAGTTAATTATAAAAATGTTCAAGATTATAAGATAAGAATATTATCACAAGCATAGAGATTTGCTTGATTTCTTTCCCAAACTACAATGACTGCTTGAAAAAAGGGGATACCAATGTTTCAGAAGTTTAGGAGACAGAATAGGACACATGCTTATTTGATAAACACTTTATTTGTGTTTGTGTATGCATTTTATTTCTTAAGATTAACAGTTTTTTTTCCCCCCAAAGTATTGTAAGATGCAAGTGTTTCATGTCATAGTATATCAGTATTTAACCTCAGAACAATCTCAAATTAAAAAGAGGTACTGAAGTGGTCGTTATGCTTTAAAATTTCAATTATTTCAATCTTTCATTATAATAATTCAAGTGAAGGATTTAAAAAGAAATGTCTGACAATAATCAGTGTTGAGTCCTACTGTAAGCCTGGCTGCTTTAAATGTTTGAAAATGCTTCACATTTGAAAACATCTGTTAGAAATCTGTCAGTAATCAGATGTAATCAGTTACATAAATAGTATAACTATTTCAATTACTTTATTAATTACATTTCAAACAGGGTTGTTTAAACAGGGTGTGTAGCTTGGAATCCAAAGTAAGTTTCCAAATTAAGATTGTGAGTCAGTTCAGTTTTATTTGTATGACGTTTTTTTAGAAGACACATTATTTTGAAGCAGCTTTACAGAAAATCATGATGTTTTTGTTTATCTTAATATCTTAATTCCTTTTGGTCACATTTAGCAGATAAGTCAAGATTTGAGATTTGCTATTATAATACTATTCATTGCTTTACGTGTGTATGCGTGCAGATATAATATATAAAATATAAATAATCAAGCAGTTGATATTTTCTTTATAGTGCATATATTTGAGTGTACTTTATATATACGAATAAGCTTGGATGTATGTATACATTAAATGTATTGCTGGGTGATAAAATAGTTTACATTTTGTGACAATATAAACAAATAGGCAGTTGAATTTTTTTTATATACAGTATATTGTACATGAGTCTACCATGTGTAAATAAAGTTGGATGTACTATGTGTCCCACTTTTAATATATATATATATATATATATATTGCTGGACTGGCTGATATAAAGTTTACGTATATTGATGGATGATTATATAATTTCTACTTTGTAACAATATACATTTTTAGTCTAGAGATGATTAGGCTGCTGTTGCTACTGGTAAGTGCCATGGTATGATTACACATAATACAGAGACGGTAACTTATTAGTTGCGTTCTGACTTAAGAACACATGGTGTTCTTGTTCGACCAAGTTAAAGGGTTAGTTCACCCAAAAATGAAAATTCTGTCATTAATTACTCACCCTCATGTCGTTTCAAACCCATAAGACCTCTGTTCATCTTTGGAACACAAATTAAGATATTTTTGATGATATCAGAGAGCCATCTGATCCTCCATAGACAGCAACATGACTGAAATGATCCTAGATCCAGAAACGTGGTAAAAACGTCAGTAAAACAGTCCATGTGACGTCATTGGATCAACTTCAGTTTTGTGATGCTAGGAGAATACTTTTTTGTGCAAAGAAAGCAAAAATAACATTTACTCTTCTCCCGTGACTTGCGTCTTTTGCCATTTTAGAGAGTATATCAACGCACCGTATACACAAGCTTTAACGTATTTGAAGTAATCAGCCTTGTTTACATTCTGGTGAAAGCACGCACATGTGTGTAATCTGCGGCTGTTTGTGCCTAGAGGAAAGTGTATGCTTATGCAGTAATATTCTCTAAAATGGCAGAAGACGTAAGTTACGGTAAAAGAATGGTTGAGTTAAATGATGTTACTTTTTTTGTTCAAAGGAAACAAAAATATTTTCGTAGTGTCCCAAAACTGGAGTTGAGCCACTGATGTCACATGAACATTTTTCCGGTGTTTTTACTACGTTTCTGGATCTGGGATCATTTCAGTTGTATTGCTGTCTATGGAAGGGCAGATGGTTCTCTGATATCATCAAAAATATTTTAATTTGTGTTCTGAAAATGAATGAAGGCCTTATGGGTTTGAAAATGACACGAGGGTGAGTAATTAATGACAGAATTTTCATTTTTGGGTGAACTAACCCTTTAAGTAGAGAATTAGTTACTAACATCTAGTATTTACTACTCCCTTCCGGGATACAGCAGGAAGGCTGAGATCTGTGCTGCCTGTAGTTGCTTTAAATGGCCTTTTGGATTGGGAAGGGAGACTAGAGTATGATTACACGGTAAAGTAAACTATTATATATAAAAAGAGCAAGGACAATCCTGTTTTTGAAGATATGTCCCATTGAATGTGCATCAGGATGCTCAGACAAAGAGCAGGATGTTTAACTTGTACCATTAAGACACTTTGGCGTCAACATCTCTCTCTCTCATTATGTATTTCTAGCAGACACTATGCTATTATATAAATCAAATACATACTACTTTTAGACCTTTTTAAACCCATTTTCTCCTTCATTTGCTCTCCTTCATTCTTCTCTGCAAAGAAAGCCTGTTCCCGTGGCGACATAAAAATAATTTTTTCCATGCAGATATAATAATGTCATTTTTTTCCCCCTGCCTTTTTATTAACATTCATTTTAAAACAAACTTTTGCTGAAGACATGTACAGGTAATTTTAGCATCATTATGGAAAGAGAACAGACAAAGAGAAAAGAAAGGAAATGGGGAAAAGCAGGAGGGAGAATGCAGCGGGGAGCTGAGTGTGTGGACTCCATAATGGAGAATGGATTATGTTTCTAAATGACCCCATTGCCATCACAGGCAGAAAAAAGGCATGAAAAGGTTGAGCTATTCTCTGCTAAAATAGTGGGCTTTTTATGTTTGAATGGAATGACCTGTCTTCTTCCTCGTCTCATTCTCTTCTGTCATTGTTGTTTTCCCGTCAGAAAGAGGAGCAGGCCCGCTTGCTGCTGTCTGAGGAAGGGAAGGAGCAGCTGATGTTTGAGGTCCCTCTCAATGATTCGGGCTCAGCTGGGTTAGGGGTCAGCCTGAAGGGTAATAAGTCCCGTGAGACTGGCGAGGACCTGGGTATCTTCATCAAGTCCATCATCCATGGAGGAGCAGCTTTTAAGGTAACACATCACATAAACATGTTTTTATATATACATACTTTTGTTTCAATAGGTAATATGCAACACATTCATGACACTTTATATCAAACGTGAAACACATTTCATGTGTTAGAAGTCGTAGCTCGTTAATTGTTCCTTCATACTTAAAGCTTGCCACCTTTTATGTGGAACTCTGAATTATATGTAATAAAAAAGGTAATTGCGATTTTTTTTTTTTTTTTTTTTTTTTTTTTTTTCTCACAATTTTTTTTTCATTAGTACAAGTTTTCAACTTAAAATTCAGAATATTTTTTTCCCAGATTTGCAAGATATAAACAGGCAATTCTGACTTTTTCTTAGATTTGTGAGACATAAAATGGCAATTGTGAGAAATGAAGTCAGAATTGTCTGATACTGTATAAACATGCAATTCTGAGAACATATCAGTCTTTTTTTTTCTCCTCAGAACTGGACTTTATATATATATTTCAGTGGCGGAAACGGGATTCCATAGATAACAGCACAGACCCATAAAAAAAACATAGTTGTCCTAATTGAATTTCTTTACGTACATAACCTTCTGGTCCCACACCGAGCATTTTTCTTTAATTTAGCAAGGATCATTTAAATTGATCAGCATTTTTTTTTTTCATTTAAAATATATGCTCTTGTTTTTAACTTTCCCTGTTATTTTCCCACTTCCTTTGGTTTCTTAAGAAAAATTCAAGCAAGCAAATGCTGCTTTGCCATTGCTTTTAAATATTTAAAAAATATATATATTAATTTTATTTTGTAATAATGTTTCACAGTATTACTGTTTTTGTTGTATTTTTGATCAAATAAATGCAGCCTTGGTGAAAATAAGAATGAATTAATGAATGAACAAATGATCTAATAGATCCTAAAATTTAGAACACAAGTAGTCTACTTAAAAAAAGGAAGGAAAAGAAAAAGAGCGTTCAAATAATTTTTGGGGCCAGCATCGCTGACATCAAGAGGTCAGAGGACAACATGAGAAGAATGGCATCATTCATATAATGAGAGCAGTACTAAGATGTGTTAATAAGTAAAATATGTTTTTTCATGACAGAGACACACATGAAGATCTATTAGATGTCCTCACAGTGTTAAACATGGCTTCAGGGTTGTGAGTTGAGACTGTAAAAAGGTCACGATCCCTGTTAGCTACTTTTGGCATGTGTTTTGGTTCCCTTGACCTCTGACCTCTGTCCCCTCAACTGAATAGGGTTTCATTTGACCTTAACAGACGGGATCAGGACTGTCAGCAGGGGTGCTGAGTGGACCCATCTTGAGTTTTTCTATAAGCTCATCTTTCTGTCTGTACTAACATGTTTTTCTCCAGCTGCACCTGTTTGTTTTCCAGTTTCACATTTGGTCATATGGTATCGACGACAGATTGGGTGTTTGTGCCCATTTGGTTAAACAGCATTAATCTCGATTATATGGATTTTTGCAGGTGTTCAGATGTTTGGAAGTCTACACTTTGCATTTTTATTCCCTTTCACCACAGGATATATGACATGACGTCTATACATGAATGACTCAATGGACCAGACCGATTTCATATGAACCAGTCTCAGTAAAATTCTTCCAGCTACTGCTTTGCTCAGCCAAGTGAAAATGTGCTTGTCAGACATGTGGATTTATGTGTGTGCGTTTACGTTCATGTGCGGGGGTGTGTGAAGTTTACTTGTGAAGATAAGGGTTTGATTTGCACCTGACTGAGGCATCTCCTCACTCTGCTTTGTCAGGCCTTTTGCTTGGAAAAGCTGCTTTTGGGTTTCGGAGGTTGTGTAGCATGAAAAGAACTTCTTAAATCTCTATCATTCCGAAGCTTCAGAGTCAGATCACTCCGTTGAGAGGGGGGTAGAGGGAGCCACGGCAAGGTGATGCACGTGAGTTCTCATACTTGAGTCTCAGTACAGTGGAACTCTGGGTAACACGTTTCTAATTCCCCATCCAGTCCCCAGTGAGAGAGTTCAGAAACGGTAGACCGCTGCCTGTGTTAGCTTCAGCACATTAATGCTAATTAAAAACTCTCCAAGCCCATGTTAATGAGTTGGAAGCGTCCCGAGTCTGTGGGTGGGATCGACTTTTCCCCAAAGTGGGAAGGCAGGAAGAGGGTAGGGTGAACGGCAGTGTCTGCTTGCAAAGTTATTGTTAGCTTGCACTTACAAAACTGAGGGAAATTCCATGTGGCAGAAGTTATGCACTGAACATGTCCTACAGCATTTTATCTTCTTGTACTTTCATTGATTTGACCTTGGGCTCATTTCAGCAGATAAAATGTTTTAAAATCTGATCGGTTTTTTGTTTCAGATGAGTTAGAAATCTAAATACAGTGTGTATATATACATATATACTGTGTATATATGTTTTTAACAATTCTGATTCTTTTTGTTTATGCTAATATTTTTCCAAAGGTGAACAGAAATTTCAGAAACCTCTACAAGCTTTAGTCAGTTGATCCCACACATGTTCATATATATATATATATATATATATAATATTTTTTTTTTTGAACAGTGGTTTGTGTATGAAAGGTGCTAGAGAAATATGTAATAGTAGTAGTAATTAGTAGTCATTGTAATAATTATTTAATAGAGGCAGCATTGTATTGATGTAATAATTAAACAACTATATTATTATTGTTATTGCTAATACTAGACCTTGACAAATGCCTAAAATGTGTTTAAGTGCAAAGCGATGAGGTGAATGTTGTATGCATGAAGTATAAACAAAGAATAAACAAGCAAAGTATAAACAAACCAGTCTTAAGTTGCACATATATTTGTAGCAATAAGCCAAAATATATTGTATGGGTCAAATATATAGATTTTTCTTTTATGCCAAAAATCATTAGGATATTAAGATCATGTTCCATGACGATATCTTTTGTCAATTTCCTACCTTAAATATAACTTAATTTTTGATTAATTTTGGACTATCCTAAAAAATCCATACATAAATGGAAAGCTTATTTATTTAGCTCTCTCATGACGTGTAAATCTCAGTTTTGAAAAATTAAAAAATTATGACTGGCTTTGTTGTCCTGGGTTACATATGAACATGCGGTATAATAAGTTTAAGAATTTAAATAGTTCTTGCATGTTAGAGAACAGCTGTTGCACTTGGTTCTTAATATGTATGTTTTATTTAATGTAACTTCAGCAATTTTGTGGGCTCAAATTTCTGTTTTTTTTTGTTTTTTGTTTTTTTTAAGCCGATACTCCCTAAATGCATTTTACCTGCATGAATTGCTTCTGGTCTGGCATGAAAACCTTTGTGATCTGAATCAATATCTCATTTCCTGCTCTTTATTCACCACCATTAGTCTAATCTCCATTGTTTCTCAAAATAACCATCAACTATTCTGTTGGAATATAAGCATGGTCCACAGGGATTTTAGAATTACTATAGTCATAGAAGCAGAAACATCACCTAGGTATTCAGATAGTGGTTGAGGATTATGGTGACTTCTCAAATTATTTTTTGTGCTCCCATTTTCTAAAATGTCAAAACTCTACCATTAATGTTCACATGCGCCATTGAGTAAAATAAGAAAGCCAAATAAACTATGGTTACATTTACTAAAGGAAACAGTGTAAGGATTAAATCTGCCTGTTAAGTAATTCGAGCTGAGTTAGCAGTAGAAGTTTAATATTTAACGTCAGAGGTTTAGAACAAACCCTAAGCAGAATGATTGAGGAGTCAATCAATACAGTACTGCCTCTGTTAAATGATTATGTATGTGGTGAAAGAATGTGAGACAGATGTACTCATTTGAAAACAGCACTGCAAGCTGCAGACAGATTGTGTGATTTCACAAAATCAAGTTAGAAAATTAGATCATGGCTCTAATAAGGATCCCTAATTCTCTGTGACTCATGGTGTCACGAAGACAGGACATCTTTTCACCTAAAGGCCTCGGTAATGAAAGCACATCTCCTTCATTTATAGAGAGCAAGGGCACAGAGCATGCTGCCAGGGTTTAGAGACTTTGTGGGTGTGTGTTATTTCAGTAAACTGTGATTAACCGTGTGGTACTCTGTTACCTCTATAGGGCACATTAGTGAGGAAGTAAAATCACATTCGTTTTCTCCATTGAGAAATTATGATGACACATACTGTAAAGATTTCAAGGAACTTATCTCTAGCTTCTTGGTTTTATTTCAAGATTTATCCTGGATATAAAATGTTGTATTGCATGAGTCATTGTTTCTCATTGCGCTGTCATTTTATTATTTGTTTGTCATTTGCGATGTTTCATGGGATGAGATAAATGGGACAGGACACCAATGCCTTAAACCAAGATTGCACATTTTGCTATATAGGAAGTAATATTAAGTCTTCATTCTGTTTTACTTGCTATCCAACATTGTTTTCAGTGTACTTCATCATCTTTAGTTTGTACAGTTCGTTAATGATCAGCATTTTTGTCTTTATATCTGAGGCGTTTTGCAAGTTCTTGCGTTAACCCTCATGTGACTCTGAGCTCTCTCTCGCCTGGAGACAGAGGAAGCAGATCAGAGGCCTCTGCAGTGAAAACACTAATTAATATTAATTGTAATGAACTTTAGGGCTTTTTATATGCCATGTAATATGCATGTCTTATAATGTGCTTATACAGTACCACAGAGACACAGCTGCTGGATTGTGGGAAATTTACTCTTTGACAGAATGCCCCTGCAGACCCATCTGAGGATAATACGCCTGTGAAAAGCAGTTCTCGCAGAATATGAGGAAATTCATTAGAGATTACAGAAAGTAGGACATGGTCAAGGTCTTCTGATTGATAAAAAGCCCCAAATCCAGATGTACACAGAGCTGGTCATGGTCCAGTGTAGTTAAAGAGGTAGTTCACCCAAAAATGAAGTTGTGAACTCAACCCATTGAATTACTTTATTATGTTGCAAAACTACATTGGGTCACAATTCTCGGTATTAAATAACATTAACTATGAATTTTGCCTCAAAACCTTAATTTGCTGTAGCTAAAAGGTGGTAGTTAAGTTAAGTATTGGGTAGAAATAGGGACGTAAAGTATGGTCATGCAGAGTATGTGCTTTATAAGTATTAATAAACAGTCTGTATGCTAATAATATGCATGCTAATAAGCAACTAGTTAATAGTGAGAATTGGTCCCTGTACTAAAGTGTTACCCTACATTGGCCCTCATTGACTTTCATTATACTGTCAGCATATTCATGTCAACACAATTCTTAAAATATCTTGTTTGATGTTTTTGAACTGTCCTTTGGAGATCAGGGCTGGTAATTAAAAGATTGCTCATTTTGATTGTGGAAGTCGCTGAAATACATTAAAACGCAAACCATTGGTAATGGACTTGTAACACTAAATAGAGATTATGATTGTCTTTTTTGTGTAGGATGGGCGTCTACGTGTCAATGACCAGCTGATTGCTGTTAATGGTGAGACCCTTTTGGGGAAGTCCAACCATGAGGCCATGGAGACCCTGCGGAGATCCATGTCCATGGAGGGGAACCTGAGAGGAATGATCCAGTTGGTTGTACTCCGTGCTCTAGCACCACCAATCCAAGTATGTACTTACCTCCAGAACACATTTTTTTGCTCCTAGCACTCTTCTTTCCTCTTGCAGCCTAAAACCAGCTTTGGTTTTGTATGTTATTTTCTGGTCCATGCTGGTTTTTGTGATTAAGCAGGTGTATTGCCAATTGGTGGGGGCAAGACTGACCTGAAACGTTTTTAGGGGTGCTAGAAACTTCCTGGGAGATGTGTTGGAGTTGGTTTGAGCTAAACTCTGCGGCACAGCAGCTGAGTTTGACTCTTAGCCAAGCTGGTAGGGATCTGGTTGAACCGGTTAGCCATTACACAGCATGAACTTCTTGAAAGTCTTTTTTAGCTCACAGGTGTTCAGCATATGCAATCTTATTTTTGCCACCAGGATGACTGATATTCTCCTTGACTGTTTACACAGCAGCAGAATACATTTGTCAGTTTTGATTTAGAGTGGTAAATACATGTTTTGTTGTGAATGAGAGTGACAGCTGCATTCTTTAACCAATTTTCAATACTTGTATCCACATTTTGAGAGTGAATTCGGATAATCTGTAATGTGTAAATGCAACAGCAGTGAATGACTTGCCACAGCATGCAGTGTTGCAATAATGTATGCTGTGGACATGTACGTTTTCTGATATTTCATGTGGGGTATTTAAAATCAACAAGTATTAAAGCCAATATGGGTTAATTTTCTAATTGTGCTCAAGAGTTCAGGCCTCTCATAATTAAAATTAAAATCGCCAATATTTGATGCTGTTTTTAGATATAGTGTATATATGTGCAGTTCAGGGTGTGCTGTTTCATTCACAAACTACAAAGACTGTTAAGAACTGCTTTATGGCTTACAAATGTTTCTATAATGGAATGTATGTAACCTCCACCTCATCCAGCGCTTTTTTAGTTTTCTGTCTGTACCATTTGTATGAGAAACCGCTATCTTACTGTGTAGTATCTCAAATCACAATTTCAGACATTTTTACAAACCCGACTGACCAATTTAATCGGAAGAGTTATTCATTCACAAATATGACATTTATAGTTGACACACCTGACATGATTGCTAAAAAAATTCTTTGGTGTATAGTATAGTATAGTAATCTCCAATGTCCAACAAGAGTTTATCAGTAATGTTTTCCACAGTCACATTGATTGCTGATGTTATATACAGTATGCTATTCATAGAAAATTGGCTTTCATTTTGGTTATTTATTCACATAAACAGTATTCAAGCTTCTGCTGTAGGCTTTTGAATGGACAGGACAATTTGAGAGTCAGACGTGTTAGTAAATATGAATGTCAAACCTAATCACAGACTTTCTGAGAGTCAGACCTGTTAGTAAATACAAATGTCAAACCTAATCACTGACTTTTTGGCTGATGCTCTGCCTCTTTGTTCTGTGGGTTTTCATGGACATGTGCTACATTTATATTTGCGAATTAAGAGTTAAGTGATGGATGTGGTTGTGCTTGTTCATTTTGGACTGATTCCTGTTCTTCAACCAGCTCCTTTTCTCTAACATGTAAATACCTACCAGCAACAAAATATCTTTCAGTTGTAATCTTGTCATTCCAGCTCACTGGCACATTGATACTCCCATGCTAATAAGTAATAAGTAGTAATTTGAACAATTGTGGTATGTCAGTCTAGACCAAAATCATGCATAATTCTGTTTTTATGACTTCTACTTGACAAGCGTTTGTCAGTTTAAGACCGGGTGCAGACAGATGCTTGCAGTGCCATAAAAACAGGTCAGAATAGCTGGTAATTGCCATTAGCACCCCACATCCTTTAACTTTCTCCATCATTTCCTCTGTGCTGGTGGAATTTGCCTCTAGCGGGATGTTTTAGACTTTTCTCCTCCCCTGCACCTGGGTTCGAGACCGGCCATATGCTTACCCCAGGATTCCCTCTATATCTCACACATGCACACAAACGTGCTGACACACTCCACCCCAAGGCCTCCAACTGCTCTAAAGTGGTGTGTAATTAGGCTACACAATAGAGAAGCCCCTCTGGCTGCATGGATTGATGGATACTGGGGGCTCTTTGTGAGGACTGACAGGCTGGGAGGGGTGGCCGCGGCCAGGCCAGGGTGTTATTGTTCTCATAAAATAAAGATTCATGTTCATTATGCTTTATGGGCTGTGGACACCCCTGTCATTGCTGCCAATGGGGAGCAAAATGGAGTCAGGGCCGATAGGATGCCATTGACACTCGTGTGTAGAGGTGGGATGAGATGCTAGTTGGTGGACAGATGAAAGGAGAAAAGCATGAATGGATGGGGGACAGATTGCGACTTTGTGTGGGAGCAGAGAGCTTGTCGCTGGGTTCAGATCAATAGATCATGTAAGCCAGATGCAGGAGAATGAAAGTTCGGTCCTGAGGTGAAACAAACAGTGAAATATTGCTCAGCATGCTTTTAGTACCACAAATAAGAGTTTTATCCTGTAATAAATGGGAGATTAGTTTCTACACCCACAAGGCACTAACAGAATGTATTCTTGAAGCTTTTATTTCTTTATATTATGCGGTTTGTACTTAATGAATTTCAACCTATTGTAGCGTTCTGATTCTTTCTAGTTCTAATAAATAAAGTCTAAAAAGTTATCTTCAGGCCCGGAGCCAGTTTTAATTCTTTACAGACTTACTTTTTTTGTGAGTCTGTTCTCCAGAGCCTCAGTGAGCTTCTGGGAATACACACACTGATGTGTTCTTGCTTGAATCTGCTGTGTGTCCATGTCTCCTGACCTAACTTTGCTAATTATGGGCACTTTCTTAGACATCAAAGACTGACTTCACACACATACTCTCAATCCCAGTCCGGTTTTGGCTAATTCTCTAAAAATCCATGAGAAAGGAGACAAACTGTTGAAGAGGAAGAGAGGAGGAGCAAAGCAAAGGAGATAAAAAACAGATTTTGCCTGGTTTGAAAGCTCTTGGAACAGTTTTTGTGGCTTTCTTCTCCAAAAAAGTACCTAAAAGCTTTTTTGGACATCTTAGCAGGTAGTGTTGTGCAACATATTGAATGTTCACCCTATATTCGAGTCATTTGTGCTGACAGTTTAAAAATAAGCGTCATGGTGAAAATAGCAATGATTTTAATGGGCTTTTAATTTGGCCATTTAATAGTTTTTGCGATCCCTCGTGAGTATTGAGAATGTCAACACATACGTTTTAACAGCATCTTTAGTTTAAGCTTCAGTTTGGTTGAGTTGGCAAGTGCATTTGCATGTGTGTATATATACACATATGTACACGCACTGTATATATAGAGAAAAAGAGAAGGGTGATAAAGAGAGAGGTTAGATTCTGTAATATAGAATCTAGAAATAATATTGAGCCATATCAGCCCCTCCCTGGTACCATGGTATATACTATTACTGGTAATAATGTTTTTATGGAGATTTACCATGGCAGTGCCATCTCTCTTCTCTCTGCAGACTAAACACTATAGCAGAGTCTGATCTAATCAATCCTTCTCACCGTTTCTCTCAGACAGCCATCTAAACAGCGCTGTCATAATCTCATTACAGCGTGGGCATTAATAATGAAAAGTAGCCCGTGGAGAGCCCACATGATCTGTGCCCTGGAGACTGTTTCTTCCTCTTCTTGTGCCAGAGGAGCGCTGGGAGGTTTGCTCTGGTGCTGCATGCTGTCGTACAGACCTGCCAGGCCGCTTTTGTCTTTAACAGAAGACCAAATAGCCTGTAGCGGGGACCATAAATACAAAATGTTGTCCAAATTGAGCTGGTTTATAATGGTGATATTGTTGGAATCACTTGATGAAAAACACTAACTACCAGAACCTTTGTGCTCCTGGTTAAACTGCAGTATTGCAACATTTCCATCCCTTCATCCCTTCATGTCCTGCATGAACCTCCTAAAACACCCTACACTACACTTTTTACACTCCCTCTTCTCACCGCCAACATTTCATGTTAATTTTTATTGATTCAGCTGCGGTTTCAGAATCTCATCCTCTCAAAATTGCAAGCTCTATGTCCTCCTTTTTATTCTGATAAATATTATAAGGGAAATGGAAAAGTTGGCTGGGGAATCCTCATTGATCCCCTCCTGTAATCTCATTTAGTCCCAGTCACTGTTTCTTCTCCTGGCAGCCTGCGCTCTGTTCCCCACAGGCCACCCCTCCATAGGCCTGCTCTTACTGCCGTTAACATTAAAAGGACCACATTATACACTTCTGTAGCATTTTTTTTTCCCCCAAAGTCCACTTAAGATGTTAGTCAAGCCTTCTTGCACCAAAAGCACTCCCAATTCAGTTATACACAACCGTTTTCCACTTTTCCTCTCTCTGCCTTTCAATTAAACAGAGTGTTTGTGCTACTGTACCTTTTTAAGGCTTAAAAAACACTCCAGGACTTTTCCACAGATATTCGCCTTGATTTACTCTGTGTGCCGGATGAGTCTGTGCTAATTGTTGAAACTGACAGATTTCACAGAAAATCACAGTGTATGATGGACAATTTTATTAGCCTCACGGGCTGAGTTGGAGGACATCACACGTTTGATATTTTTAGACATTTTTATGAAATGTTTTCTCTGTTCAAAATTGCAAACTGTCTAGAACGTACTATTTGGTTAGAAACTTACTTCACAGCTGACAAAAAGTACTAAAAGATCTATATGCTTTGAACATGGGTAGTATGAATGAAATTCAGACGCCCTACATTCGTCATGTTTTCACTGTCACGTGACCTACCAGCGTCAGTTGTGTTGCTTTACTGCGATTCACAAATTCTCTCTCATGGCTTCACTTTTTTACTTGTTTTGACAAAGCCATTACTATTTTTATGTGTCATTCATCTCGTAGGAGTGCATGAGTTTGTGTTTGATGCTTCTTGAAATTGTGGTAGCCTTTGATCCTCAGTCATTTAGTGTTTAATGCTCGGTTATTCTCTAATCATTTATAATGTGTGTGTGTGTGTATATAATGCCTAATATTTTAAAATCTGTTCTGATTTTTATTTATTTATTTTTTTTTAATCCAGTGTATTCCAGCCTTTAGTCTGGTACAGTACATATTGCCCGGTCACCTTAAACATTAAAGCATGAATTTTTAAACATAACAGGTGCCCCCTATTCCAGTGGAGACACGACTTCTTGGCTCTCTCCATAATTGCTGTTTTCAGACCTCCAGACTCAGGGCCTCAAAAAATAACACACACACATACACCTTGATTTACAATATTTTATGCGAGTGGTTTGCTTTCCTAATGATCCACAGTTAACCGAATGCCGGCAGCATGTGCAGTATCCGAACAGGCCATTAGAAGACCCATCTGATGCGCTGTACCCTGCCTCTCCAGCATTTGAAATCTGCCAATCGAATTAACATATTTCATAGTGGCGCTTCAGGCCTGGGGGCAAGATAATGAAATGAATTACCATTCTGTCTTTCTCTCTGGGGAAAAGAGACAGAAAATTTGTAACATCTGTGTGAGTGGCTTAAATCCTTCATGCCACTGACATCTAGACTAATCAGATGAATTAAGAGTGCTTCCAGGAGTAGATTCTTACGCTGTTTTCATCTCTCGTTCTCTTCCTTCCTCCAAAACCCGAGTCTCAATGTGGTATTTGTTTTGTGATGAATGCCGAAGCCGGCGTAACGATCCGCCAGCTATTTGAAAGTCTTTACCTATCCCGGCGCTCAGATTTGCCTCTTCTGTTTCCATAATTCACAAACAGAATCGATACAGTGACACGGCTTCTCTCATTTTCTCTCGCAGGAGTTCCAGGAAGCACGGCGAATTCTCAATCGATCCTTTGATAGCTGCGTGGGGCAGGCGGGGCACCTTGGCCAATCAGATGGCAGCACTCAGCCCCCCATGGTGATGAACAGCATCTACGAGCGATGTGCGGGTGAGTGATGGGCTCGCTGTGTCTTTATCTCACAGTCGGTCCGTGCCGCAATGAGACGTTCAAGGAGAAGGCCATGCAGATATCTAGTGCTAATATATTTCTGTCGTCTGCGGTGCATTTGCTTGCAGATTGCCTTTTCATCAGCTAGACTGATAAAGTTTGACTCTTCATTTTGACTTAAAGGCAGTAGAAGCAAAACAAATAGTACATTTGACATCTAAAGACAATATTACTTTTGTAGAAGAAAAACAAAGCATAATGTAAGAGTAGACAAAGGTATAAAACTGATTAAAAGTAATAGTAAAGATATTTATGTTACAAAAGATTTCTTTTAGTGTTATCCAGCAATTAATCACGATTAATCGCATCCTAT
>JAUMHE010000056.1:6045560-6077828 GCA_032359235.1 Enteromius mattozi
ATCAAAAATATCTTAATTTGTGTTCTGAAGATGAATAAAGGTCTTATGGGTTTGGAACGACATGAGGGTGAGTAATTGATGAACTAACCCTTTAAACCCAAAAATGTACATTCTATCATTTACCTCGTGCATTTTCTAAATCTCTCATTTATGTTTCACAGGAAAAAAAAAAAACCAATCATACAGGTTTGGAATGATTAGTAAATGATGACAGAATTTACATTTTTGTGTGAACTGTCCCTTTAACTTTTCATACAGTTGTGATTGGTCAAAGATAAATTAGCCTAACTGGTAGCACTTTTATGAGCAATTTATAGAAATCAGAATTTCATAATGATTTAAAGATGGGCCAGTTAGTAACTACCTTTTAGCTTTTTCAGCCTTGTCACTGTTTTTGAACTGAACAGAATTAACATTGAACTGACTTAACCTGAAAAATACCCAAAATTGAACTGAACTTTTAAACATTTGCAGTTGAACTGAATTGAAACAACACTGAACTAAACCGATATGAATAATCACACTATTGTCTTCTGTACAGCTGAATTCATTTCATTATTGTTTCATTTTATAACATCAACACTGATGCTTTTCTGTTTATTAATGAAGCTGCTTTGAAACCATCTGTATTGTAAAAAGCGCTGTATAAATAAATATGACTTGACATATCTTATTCATTTTATTCACAATGTGTTTATATTCTAAATGTATCTTAATGCTTCTGCAACAATGTAATTTGTCATGCCAATTAAGCTTATTTGTCTCTGAGAGACAGAAACATTTCACTCATAAATTGAGTTTGGGTGAAAACTCAAGTTATGTGGGACGTGACATTGGTTTCTGTAAGCTGATTGGCTAAAACTCCCTGCACATCATTGTAGTCAGGACAAAGGATAAGCCAGTTTTTCCACACAATAGCACATTGTTTCAAACCCAGAATCACTGGTGCCAGCCAACACACACCACATCTTCAACTTATATTTGCTGCTGAGTCAATAAGCTTTCACACATTTGAAACAGACAATTATGAAATAATTATCCCTCCACCCCTTTCTGATTGATTTGCCACAATTTGCTTTTGTTTTTCTTGTAAATCCTTTCCTTTCGCTCAATGCATCCAAATCTCTGAGCGCATCTAGCATGTGAAGTTTGTGTTTGTCTTCATGTCTGTTTGTTTGTGTGTCCGCATAAGCAGTTTTTAAGCTAGCTTTTTTTTTTAAGCTTGTGCAATCTATCATCACATGACGGATCACAGCCCGCTGAGAGTTGTATTTGGCCTTCTATCTCTCGTCTGCTGGGAAAAATTGACCTCATGAAAAATGAATAGGATTATTTAAAAGAGATTGCAATGTAATGAAAACCTATTACTGTGTGCTAGGCCGCTGCTAGCTCGCCGGCGTTTGCTTCTCTCCCTTCAAATCCCTTTTCTGTGGATTACCCATGCCTCTGCCGCTATCGCTTGCCTCAATTTAACATCATATCATATTTGTCACAGGGCCCAAACCCCTATAGCCCAGCTCTCAATAATTACTGTAAATCTCTGCCAATTTCCTGCCCCTGTATTTGTATTTGGATGCGTGCACAAGTCACTTCTGGGGTAGCAGGGTTGGAACAGAAACTAGTCTGCTAATGTAAACCATACAGGCTCTCCTAAGCCAAAATATATTTTTCTCTCCCTCTTATAGTGATTTGGGTGGATTTTTAGGGTGTTGGAGTTTCATTTATGATTTATTTTTCATGTAATGTTGGTTCTGTGAGTGTGGAGTTTTTATGTTAGCACTATAGCACAGCGCTGATGTTGGATTGACTGCACAGATATCTGTATTGGCTTTAAATGGGGATTGTGGTTAGAACTTGAGAGCAAAAGTTATTAGCAACAGGACAGAACATACGCTCTCTCTCTGCCTTTCTGCCCTGTGGTAATACTTGAAATGAATAGCATGCCCTGTGGTTGTGTGGTTTTACTTTGTTTACAAGCGTGTGGAAAAAAGAGAGTGCAGTGCTTTTTTCTCCTGATGTAAGCAATCTTCATTCCCTCCAGGTGTGCATAAAGAGCATATGTTGTCCATACGCATGTACACGTATGCATAAACCCCCCACACACGTACAGAGATTATGCATCTTGCATCTTTAGTGTACCCTGTACAAGATCTCTGTTCCCAACCCTAATTAGCACTAGCTAACATTAAGTTTTATTTTATTTCTTTTTTTTTTATTATTGTATGTTTTTGTTTTGCTTATTTTATTTTAATTGTTTAATTATGTTTTTTTTTGTATTATTGGCCATGTTCACACAGCACCTTACAGTTGTGTTTATAATTCTGTCTGTATAAACGTGCAATGGGAGTCAACCTCGTATTACTTACCAGTAACTATAGCAACAGTGACCGAAGTAAAATCAAAGATGGCGATGTCTATAAAACTGAAAGTCTTATCACTTTCTGACACGACAAGAGTCCTATTTAGAGTTCTTTCCGAGTTCTTTCTTTACACCTTCATTAACCGACAGCAGCTTTTAAATTTGGGTGGAGAGCGGAGCATTTGAATTGTGCGCAGAACACAAAACTGACGGGAGCGGCTCCGGTGGAAAATGACGGGATAAAACTTTAAGATGACACGCCGCTTATTTCTCCTTTACTGTGAGTTACCGAAAACGCGTTGTTTGTGCAGCAGAGCAGCTCTTTCTCGCACTATATGACGTGACAGACAACTACTGTAGTTGTCCAGTCCTGTTCTGTTCACACAGCGCGTGTGTTCTGAGAATGCAGTTATGAGTCCGGAAAATTTACAGGTGTGAGTTCGGTTACAGAATGCAGTTGTCACGACCGTAAATAACTGAACTGTGTGTGAACGTAACCGTATTAAGGTCTCAAATACAGGATTGACTACCGTTCTACTGCTGTGTGAATGCGGCCATTGTCACAAATGTCGAAAATCATTTTATTCCAGTAATAAATAGAACTGTTCAGAACAAGATCTCAGTCCCTAATTAGCACTAGTGATTAAAATGTAACCTGAGTGAGGAGGCCTTACTCAATCCCAGAGTGCATCTGTCTCCCTACATGGTAGATGAAAGCAGCATGTATGCTTTGTCAGAAGTCAGGTAATAAATGCACTCTCCCTTGCTTTGGATCAGTGTGGACTCACACACCCTCATGCCCACAGCTGTGTCTGATCTGACTATAGTGCCCTGCTGATAGACTTGTTCCGTTGTGCTCGAGTCTGATGGATTGGCCCCTGAGGGCCCCGTGTAGACCCCTGTAGAGAGCATGCAGACCATGTGGGTCTGGGTAGCTGAGAGAGTGATGTGCATAGGAGGAGACCAAAGGGTTTCATACGTAACATCATACTTCGCCATGTGTACTGCCTGAAGCTTGGTTTGGATGATGGTAAAACACCACAAACACTGCCTCTACTTCTAGAAAATCTAGACAATCTTTGTCCAGGAGGTCTCACTCACATAGTGAAACCTAATGCAAACCAGTGAAAGATGTGGTTTAACATGTAGTTTATTCTAGTGTGCTGTTTAATGGATGTTAGATTCTGGCCTCCACTGGAAAAAAAAAAAGTTTTTGCTTTGAAACAGCAACAGTTTTATTTGTAAGGCGAGTAACACATTGACTTAAACATGACATTTTTAAGTAGAAATATTAAATAGTATTTGTATTATTTACAACTGTGTAAAACAAGGTTTATGGGGGTGTATATATATATATATATATATATATATATATATATACAGTATATATGTTTTTTCACATTAATCCATTGTATGTGTCTATTGCTCTACTATGGCTTTCTCAAAACCAAGTGAACCTTTCCAGGTAGCTTTATTTGGTCTCATAGTCTTATAAAAGTTAATCTAATGCCCAAAAATGCTAGGTAGGCAACTCACTAGATTTTGAGGCTGCCCAGTAAGTGGACCAAATGTGTGTGTGGCCCATGAGACGTTAAAACATGTTTTCACCAGATGCTCAGTACGTCCCGATGCTTACTCCCTTCATCCCTCAGTGCTCCTCTCCACATCCTCCCTTTCTTGCTCCGTAGTGTGACCCTCAGTTCAGTTACTGTGAAATGACTGAGATGATATTGTGCCTGGGGTCTTTCCTCTCTCATCTTTCTTTCTCACTCTATCCTCATTCATTCTATACTTTTGTAGAGCATCGCTCTCATATGGGGCTCCCACAGAGAACACATGTGACCTCTGACCTTCTGAGGAGTTATAAGCTGTGTTCCATTCAAAGTCGGATGTGGGACATTCCTACTTGATATCTCCAGCTTCCGACCATTAAACGTTTCATCGTCTGAAGTGTGCAAGATGACACAATGCAGAAGAGCAATGTTAGCATTTGTTTTGCAGGTGTGCAATTATCCACGATTTCATTGTTTACAGTCTTAATTCCTTTTGAAATCTACTAAAGAAAACAGTGTACTGTTTGAATGATCAATTCTGAAATGAAGAACTGAAGAAAATAACTCATTTTAATAGTGATCTCTTGTATGCTGGTTAGTCTTTGGAAAAATCAATGGTACTGTTAAGTTTGGTACAACACACAAGCATCATTTGGAGATTAAATAAGTTTTGCACACTCTCTAAGTTCTCTTTAATTGAAAAATAGGCATTTTCATTCATTCATATGCCATATGGTTGCAGTAAGTTATTTTAGTTCACATTTTTTAAGTTTTCATTTTTGGGTTAACTATCCTTTTTAAGCTTCTGACAACTCTTTCCATCTTTATATAAAGTGTTCAAGTTAGAAAGTTTCAGTTAGAGTAGTTAGCAAGGCCGTGAGTATTCGTAAACTAGACTGTAAAAGCAGACTAGTTAGTAAATGTTTTTTATCTATTTGGTGGGATGATATTTAATGTCCACAACAACAAAGAATTATATTTCTTGACGTTTATATCATGTTAGCGCTAGATGATTAAAAAAGTTTTTAAATGACTTGAATAGAGTACATAAACAATACAGCACATGCCTTTATCGTCGGATATTGGCCTGAGCTTCCAAATAAGACGTCTGAGATCAAGTAATATTCTTGTACACTTTTCCAAGTACTAGATTGTAAATTCAGACTTTGTTTGAATTGAGCTGAACACAGCAATAGGGCTTACATGCTTGTTAAATATGTCACCATGGACCACAGTGGACTTATGTTTTTTGTGGAGTTTCTTGGGGTCTTTGCCATCTGTGTGTGTGCTTTTGTCTTGTGGTGTGAGTCTTTGGTGTGAGGCGTTGAATATTGACTGTCCTTTGGCATGTGCAATTTTTCTGTAGAGAGACTGTAGTAAAAAAGGGATTGGTAATACGTTTAATAAACCAATCCATTTTGTGGATGTTTTACTGATGCCCAGACTAATGTTTATTGACAAGATGTGAAGGCTTTGCTGACTAGGTGGGTTTGGTAAAGCTTGGCTCTGGGAAAAGGCCCCAATGTGTCTTTATGAGCTTTGACATATTTAATTAGCAGGATGGTCTTAAGAGCTCCTCGCTCTGGGCTTTTAATCTCCCTAAAACCTTCTCGGCGCTGGGTTCCCGTTCTCCTTTCTGCTTTCTCTCACACTGCTCTCTCCCTCTCTCTCTCTCTCTCTCCCCATCACTCCTCATATTCCTCCCTCTTTCTGTGCCCCAGCCTCTCTTGGCAGCCGTGGTCCCACCCACACGTGATTCCTAGCCTCGGAATCCAATTCCCATCAAAATTGTGTTACACCTCCAGCTCAGAGAGCTCCCATAACTCTCTCTGGCCAAGCAGCTCAAGGCAATAATCTGCATCCAGCCACCAGATGCGGGACACAGTCCAACACAATAAGGAGAACGTTTTCTCTTCGCAACTTTTGATTCCCTGCGCTTACTCAGCGCCAAAATTGTATAATAACATATAGGATGGTAGCCAATATGATCCTGTATCCATTAAGGTGGTCCTGATTCGCCACACCCAGCAATAACCAAACCTGAACCCGATGCGTTCCAGTGAATCTTAAGTGTATTGCTGCAGAATGTCCTTCTGCTTTCTTTTTTGGTGTGTTTTGGGGTGTATTCTTTCCCAAAACCTAGTATGCTGCCTACCTAAATAGCAATTTAAAGGACATTTCCACCACAAAGTCTATTTTAAAAGATAGGGGCAACATATGATTCCATCTAAGGGTGTTTTCATACCTGTAGATCGAATGCTTTGTTCTAAAACAGGGATTAAAATTATTTTTGCTTTTTGTTCTTGGTGCGTTTCGCTTTCACAGTCCTAGATTTGTACACTGCAAAAAATGGCTTATCTTACTTAGTATATACTTAGTATACAGAAAGCCCAAACGAACCGAGCTAAGGGGGAAACGTGCCAGGTTCCGAAACAAGTTGCGGTGACCAATAGAAAGCTGCTTGGTTTGAAAGCAAGTTCTCTGTAAACTGTGCCTTTAGACCTTTTTACAAATGTTCTCAAAAATGCTTTGTATGTTTTATGTGTTTATTAGTGAATTTGGTAGCTTAGCAACTCGCTAATGTTTAATTTTATTGGACTCAATCGAGTGGCACATCTCTTGTGTGATTTTGTGCTACTTTAGTATGCCATTTGGAGTTCATGCTTATGAAGAGAGTCCCTTTTGATGTAAATTTTCACATATTTAAAAGCCATATCATCAGAGATAAGCCCAGACAGGCAGGTTTTTGGACAGTTCCCCAGATACCAGCTCTCTTTTTCTCCCTCAAACACTGTTTCTCTCCCCATCTCTTTCTGTCTGCATCTGAGTGTATGAGGGTAGTCGAATCCACTTCCTCTGAGTGGCCACTTCGTTCCTCCTTCTCCTTCCTCCTTAATTGCAGTGAAGTGCAGATGAAAGAGTGGAGAGAAGGAGCATGAGATTTCTTTCTCTTTAAAGCCTCAGCTCTTGAGCGCCGTAGCTGAGTCTTGCTTTCTATTATCAGACTCTGGATGCATGTGTGTGTGTGTCAGGCAGATGAGGTCTTTTGCCAGAAGTGCTGGGAGAGCATAACGTAAGAGCAAAGCACCCTGGGAAACCTATTCTCCTTCTGCTTTGGCCTGAATACAGAGACCACAGGTCCCTCCACACCCCAATACCACAGCAGCCATCGGTCCAGAACAAACACTCCAACTTTCCTTCTCAAGTCATGGAAAATCCCTCCTTTGCCAAAGCCAGGGAGCACTTTGTTTGGAAAATTTGAATGCTAGATATTGTGTTCTCTTATGATTTTTAATATGCCGGAAAAACGAAGCCAAGTCACGAAGTGTCTCACGCAGAGCTTGTGAGAGGTATGCCATCTGAAGCAGTTGTGAGGAAAGACAAGTTTATGCTTTTGCAAATTAAGGAAACAGTTGTTATTCAGTGTGAAATAAATCATATGAAAGGGATTACTGTAGAGCAGGCCTGGAGTGTGCATGTTTTTTGTTAAAGGAATAGTTCTTTCAAAAATGTATTTACCCTTGTGTCAATGATCACACTGCTTTTTCCCATACTATAAAACTGTAGTGAGCATGGGTGTCTAAAAAGCACTACAGGATTCTAACACACACTAGTTAGGCTAGTGTAAGACCTATGAAGCAATATGATTGATTTGTGCATGGCTCTGCATTAAATATGTCATACTGGCCCGGGGGCAGTGTGAGAGAGTTTCAGATCAGTTGACCCTTTTGGGACAGGGATGTGATGAAAGTGGTATGTTTACAGATCTTGTGCATCCATTTTTATGCTTTGCAAAATCTGTGGGGTGCAGTACTATTTGAAAGTTTGGGGTTGGGATCTTTTTTTTTTTTGTAAAAAATTCATATTTGTATTCACTAGGGACACACGAAATTGATCAAAAGTGCCAGTAAAGTAAAAAAAAAAGAAAAAGATCAAAAGTGGCAGTAAAAAATTATGTTCATTTCATCTTTCTATTCATCAGTGAATCCTGAAAAAAAAACAGTTCCAAAAAAATTTATTAAGTTAATATTATTCAATCATAATAATGTAAAAATATTTCACAATGCAGCTGTTTATACAGTTTTTTTTATCAATTGAATGCAGCCTTGTTCAACAAGACAATGAAACAAGTGTGTTATGGAGTTATATTATAGCTATGTAATTTCCAACATGCTGCCTATTTTTACATACTAAATTGAACATTTAGAGAAAAATTATTTAATTATTTTCCATCAAATATCTCTTGGGGCCAGTGAAAGTTTTGTCAGACAACAAGCAAACTTCCGGCCTGATTGGACTAACAGAAAATATCCTGACTATTAGGAAGAGCAGGCTGAAGTTTAAATTATCATTCATTGTTAATCTAACTTTTGTATCAAATCCGATTGTTTCTGATTGTAAATAGTCAAAGCTTTTGTTTGGTTACAACCAGTGGTGTTTGTTGTCAACTTCAAACCTGGCGTGATGGGCAGAAACAGTAAACGTACAGTAAATCCCTAGAAGAAATGTGACTCATTAAAAAATAAAATATAATTCAGTCTCTTTCTCTGTCTCTGAGAAATGAAAAATTGTAAATGTTCTTCTCTGCTCAAGATCAGCCTGAGACCAGGAGTTTTTATTGCACAGCGGTGTGTATCAAAGTAATATCCAGCACCTGCTCAAGGCAACACTAAACAGAATATTTGCGCCTGTGAGTTTGACTCCTCATCCATCTCTGTCTAAAGAGCTTAGGGCTAAACCACTCAAACTCCCCACTCATCCAGACCCTCGCTGAGACACGGAAGGTCACACAGAGCACCAGTCAGAAACCAGTGAAAATATGATTCTTCTCTCTCCAAACTAAAGCTATCGATTTTTACCTCTAATATCAATTTGAACTCTAATATTGTATGTAAGAGTTATTCTTAAAGAACAGTTGCCCTTGTAATCTGATCATCTTCAGAGGCATAAAATGCCACTAGTGTCAAACAGGCCTGAGAGAGCGTGTCAGACAGACAATAGAAATTGAAACATGTCAGAGATCTCGCTGACTGAATGTGTTTTCACTTTCTGCTAATGAGCCACATACTGTACACAGAAACTTCTGATGAACATGATACATTCAGTGACAAACAAAGTAAAGCAACTTGTATGGTTTGTCTGTAACTTTGGGCAAACTGTACTCTGAGAGGAGCAACATGATTGGACGAGTTGTTTCTCTTAACTGTGATTGGTCAGTATTTATGCAGCCATCAGTGTCTAGCTGTGTTTGAGAGGTTTGTCGTAGATCTTTTACCATTAAACAGCTTGGTTTTGTTCTGTCAGTCATCTCTTAGCAAATTCAAAATTGCTGTCAAGACCCGAGCGGGGAGCTCGCAGATGCGTTCCCTTGCTTTTGTTTTTCTTTGCAGATCCAGACTGAGGAAAAACACTGGATATCTGTCTGAGGTTTTAACCATTACGCCAAGAACATAAACCGAAACAGACCAGGAAATTTAGTGGAATTAAATTGGCAAGAATGAAAGCTTGATGCAGGCTGTGTGCACAAGTGTGTCATCATTTGTATTGCAGATGGAGGAGATGTCAACATTTCAGATGTTGTCTTTGCTGCAATAGGATTTTCTTTGTTTTTTTGCTAAGTATATAAGAACAGTGGTTCTCAAGTTGGCCGTGAATAAAACAGATTTTGCCAATACTTTTTGTGAGCAGCAAAAATAAATAAAAAGCTAAATCTAAATAATATTTAAATTGCCGTACATGACATTTATACCAGGGTAAAGATCCTGAGCTTTCTTGACTTATAGGAAATAAATATAAATTTATTTAAACCAATAATTCTAAGAGCAAATCACATTATAGACAATCTGAATATATGTTGTAAATCTAAAGACATAACAAAAGTTAATAAATATGTCTTGAAAATGAATAAATATTTATAAATTCTAAATAAATGTTATAAATTAGAATATAAATCCTGTCTAAATCTGAGTATATATTTAAAGTTCCAAAACAATTCCTAAAATAGTTTTAAATAAAAAGTATTTCACTAAATACGCCTTGCACAGTAAACCTTGAACAAATAGATAATTTGTTTTAATGATTATTTAAAGAGTTTATTTGCAAAAAAGATAACTTTTGTGTTTTATTGTGCTAACTGTTTTTTATGTTATTTTTTTAACTTTAGGTTAGGTTGTTGTTCCACGTGTAATATTTTCATAGTTTGATTCCTGAAAAAGCAAAAAAAAAAAAAAAGGAGAGATTCACTGTTTTATGTAAATGTTTTAGGGCATGTTTGCTGAACAAGCATTCTGTGTGTGTTTTTCTCTCCTCACCTCCAGCACCTCTAAATGTTCAAAGACTGAGTCAGGAGATCTCTCTCGATCACACACACGCGCACACGCACAAGCAGGCAGGTGTGTTGATTGAGAGACAAATGCTTACTGTCTAAAACAAAGATCTCTCTCTCTTTGGCTCTCATTGAGTGGTTTCCCTCTCTCCATATATCACTCAGTCAGGAGCTGGGATGCTTTCCAGAACCTCCTATTTAACAAACATCAGGCTTTAACATCTCTCTGTTTCTCTAAAGCAGTCATATGCTTCCAGAGCAGATCTTTTGTGTGTGTGTGTGTGCGCAGCTTGTTTCATATACAGTCATGCAACACTCTTCTGCCCCTCATTGCATTTAAGCAGAATGACCGTGAAATCAAAACTGACAATTTTTTTATTTTTTGTGAAATGTTGCACTTCATTGGATATAAGGTTGTCCAGTGGCCAGATGAGTTTCAATCTCTGCTTTCCAGCACCCTGTCACTCATGCGAAATGATTGCAACAGTTAGCATCCAATCAATTCCCAATAGACAAAATCAAGCTCCACCCAGCATTTTGTTTGGTTCAATAAGCTGTTGGATGTCACAATATCGAATAAAAGTTGGTCATGATTTGAATTTTATTCTGAGTTCCATTTAAAATAGTAGTTTCCGAAAATCCTCAAATCATCAGCCTTGAGCAAATGTGGCAAAAGTGCATTTTGTACCCTGTTTGTGCACAAGTCCTCTGAAGTTTGGCTGTGGTGAACGCTACTGTGCTGCTGCTAGTCTGATGCGTGTGTAATTTTGACTTTGAAAACATACAAGTCGCTGCCAAGCTCTGGCCTGTTGAGAGCCCTGATGCCACTCTGTTCTCTCTCTCTGTCTCATTTGCGTGTTCCCGCACACTAATCTCTGTACACGATTGAGAGGGAGTTTGTTGTTGATTCAAGTTGAAAGCTGCCATATTTCACTGATTGGAATTGATAGATTAATTTGCGCTGTAGAAAGCCATCTGTTTGTTTCTCTGTGTGTGCTAGTGCATTTCCCTAGGTGTACTTGGATGAATTTAGACACATCCGAATAAATGAAGTCACCTCTTCTGCTGTGACTTCTAACTTTTATTCAGTCATCTTTGTTAGTCTCAGTCGATTGCAAAGGTGCTGCAGCATTTTGTGTTCACATGATTGTTCAGTTGTGTTTGCAGCAGACTGTGACTGAAAAGATCAGAATAGACCAAGCGCTTGCAGCAACAATTTGTTACTGTTAGTCAGAGACCAAAACTTCAGTTTGATTCTGAATGTGTGGTGAATCATTAATTAATCACATCTTTCTAGTCGCAAGCTAAGACTTTGTCTTCAGTGCACTGAAGTGTTCATCTAATTTTAATTGTTATTTTTGGTGGTTATTTTCAGTGGTTGTCAACTTGACTTAGTGTTCAAAATATCCAAAGGGTCTTTTGTTTGTGATTATGAAATAAGGTTTAAGAAAAACTACACACAATTTTTAAAACATTTGGGGGCAGTACTATTTTTTTTCAGTGAGATTTTTGTGAAAAAAAAAGTTGCTCAAACTCACTGCGTTTATTTGATCAAAAATAAAGTAAAAACAGTAATATTATGAAATGTTTCAAATATTTTCTATTTTAATATTTAACGTATTCCTGTAATTAAAATTTTTAACAACCATTACTACAGTCTTCAGTGTCACATGACACTTTAGAGTTCATTGTAATATGCTGATTTGCTCCTCAAGAAACATTTCTCATTATGATCAATTTTCAAAACAGTTATGCTGCTTAATTTTTTTTATTTTGTTTGTTTATTGTTTATGATTCTTTGAACATAAAAAAACAGCATTTCAGAATTTCAACGTATTAACTAACAAACAATGAACAATGCATTTATTACGCTATGTATTAATCTTTGTTAATGTTAGTTATGAAAATACAGTTGTTCTCCGTTTATTCACGTTGCTCATAGTGTATTAACTAATGTTAACAAACACAACTTATGATTTTAATAATGCATTAGTAAATGCTGAAATGAGCATTACCTTAGATTAATAAACGCCGTAAAAGTATTGTTCATTATTAGTTCATGTTTATTAATGTTGTTAACCAATGCTAACTAATGAACCTTATTGTATAGTGTTACAGAATGATTTAAAGTTATAATTGTCCTTTCTGAATGAAAGACATTAACCTTAAACTGAATCTAACTGTATATTTATTCAAAGAAGTTTGCATATTACATATTCAATTTTTTGGATTCCTTTTTTCTTCAAAGAAAAAAAGAAAAGTCATTTTGGGTTATTTTAGTGCTTGTTTTGTCTTATTTGAACTAATTTTAAGTTGAGGCCCTCTTGAAAGATTTCGAGACCCCCTATCGGGTCCCGGGCCCCCCTGAGAAGCACTGATCTTGAGTCCTGTCATATATGTTCCTCCACTTGTCCTTCTGTTCGTGACACATTCAGCTCAGCTCACACTCACAGATCTGTGGGCTCTCACACTCACACATTCAAAACCAGCCCTGCCTACAGTGATCGGGCTCATAATGACTTTCTGATTGATCGATACAATCTTTATTACATCAAAATAAAATGAAAGCTCAGGCTGTGAGGGTTTCTCTGTCTCATGCTGGTATGAGGGCCGAGCTTAAATGGTTACCAGTGCAAGTGACCATCCATCACCCTGCACTCAAAAAGTGACAGACCCCTCCACCCACAGCCATCAGTCTCTGACCCCTGCTACACCCCCTTGCACGCGCTAACCCAATAAAGGTGAACCATAATTATGAGATGCCTTTTAAAAGTCTGCCGTAGGCAATTATCAAAGCCATACATCTCCCGCTGCGAAATATCATAACAGATTTTTAATACCTGCGCTGTGGTGATGGATGCCAGACGGGCCGGCGGAGAACAGGTTTACAGTGTGTGTAGGATGTCACAAAGCGTCTGAACTGTAACTGGCGTATGTGTCTCTATCGTCTCTTCCTGTCTGAATACACCATCGAGCTTGATTGACAGAGTCTGGGACATGAGGTATGTAGGAGTATAACTCGCAGAAAGCTGCTTCCTGAACCTTGCACTTATGAACCGAGAGTAAGTGTTTCTGAGTGTGACAGGAGAACACAAGTGACACTGAGACAGCTGACCTTTCCGATTATACGCTCCACATTTCTCCTCTCCTATCTTCCACCACAGGAGATTCATCTTTGGCGTGACAGACTCCAAATGGCCTTCTTTTTACAGTGTCTGTTAAACGTGTTTTGAAATAAAGTTAGTTCACTCAGTGGCCATTTTGGCAATGCCTCAGGCTAGATATTTTCTGTTTAGGTGATGGAGTGTGGTAGGAATAAGACTTTATTAGGAAGTTAGTGATTTTGCACTTCTGGTTCCATCTTTCTGAAGTCAGTATGTTTTTGAATGGGTTTTTGGTTGAACGTCTTAAATAATATCTGTGATTAACACAAGCTTGGGATGTTTTCACATTTTATTCTACAACGTAAAATACATCAGTAATATCCCACCTATGATTTTTTTTTAAGCATTTAGTTGTCTTGATAAAGCAAACATTTCTGTTATTTACAGTAAGGGCCATCTTGGTATGTATTGTTACTAGCAACACCACATAGTTTTGAGAATGTAGTATGGTAGTCCTCTAGTGCTATGATATTTTGCAATGTTACAATTGTTGTCTTGTATACTGATACTGATACCTATGTATAGTTTATTTATTTATGTATTTATTTATTTTTTATTTGATTGATTGATATGTGACAATCTCCATCATTTTTAGCTAACTTGACCCTAAAATTACATTTAGGGACTTTTATGCAATCAATTTATTTTAGCTACATTTAAATAAACAAATTTTGTTGAATAAATTTCAACACATATATATTTTTAATTAAATGTAGTTAAAATATGTTTTTGCTATTAATTCAATTTTTTACAAATGCGTACATTTTTTTCAGTGTATGCATAGTATTCTATGATATTATTTATTTATTAATATATTTATTTAGATATTTGGAGAAGTTATAATACATAATATAACAAATATATTAGTTATTAATAAAAAAAAATTTGGTCTTTTACTCTGTTTTTACTCTGTCTGTTGCCTAAATTACTCTGCGCAGAATGCAGCATATATATATAGTTTAAAAATCTACAAAAGTAGTATTCTTATATGCACTTTACATTTGACAACAGGTTGTTGTTTGTGAACTTGTAGTAAATTAATTGCTAATTGGAATGTCACCCTAGACTTTCCTGTGAGAAGAAAGTCCACACTCACATCTGACTTCTCCAGATGATGACTACATTTAATAGCCCCTCCCCCCTTTCTGCATGTATATGAGTAAAGCACACTAGTATCCCGAGACACACATTTAGACTCTCATCTTCAAGCAAAATGTGTTTTGGAGACCTCTAGAGAGCAGACCTCTCAAAAGCTGCTTAATTTCATCAGCAGAAGTAATTACATTTGTGACACGAACTGTGCTCGTATAGAGAACATTTCAGTCACGCTGGCTGGTACATCAGCGGCCTGCTATTTATAAACCTCCTCTCACAAAAATCCAGCCCTGCAATGAGCTGCAGCAGACCTCTCCTACTCACTGACGCTCCACACTGCTGTTAATGAACATTTCCCTATGATCCACCACCACCATACTTGAAAGTCCAATTTAAGAGTGGTTTGCTTTGGATGTTTCTGGTGAAATTTCAGGATTAGCCTTTGAGGAGTTAAACTTGCTTTTTCAAACTAATTCTTAAACCGCAAATGTCAGATGCTTTCAGGGCTGTGTCCTGGTACTTAATTCTCATTTTAAACTTAAAGGGATGCTCCACCCAAACATTATCTCGTAGTTTAGTCGTTCTCATGCCGTCCCAGATTTGGATCACTTTTTTTTATCTTCAGAAGAACATAAATGATTTTAATCAACCATGGTGAGTATTAGATGCTTCTTTTTAAAAGTGAAAAGTTTACAGACTGCAAACTTGTGCATATGTAAAGTGTCTCTCTTATGGTTTTTTGAAAATTACCTTTAATGCAGTGTGTAACTCAGCACTAAGTGAATGAAAACATCCTGTAAAGTTTTACATTTGAAAGTACACCATGTACCGTATACAGTTATTGTCTCTCAAAAGAAAGAATCGACTCTGAATCACTGAAATGAGTAATTTTTAAAAAGAATCCCAAACCGTTTCACGATGAAGTCAACATGAAATATTAGCATGTTGCCCACCCACTTGTTGGTCTTTTCACATTGGTCTGATTGAAAATGCAAATTCATTCTTTGCCACTAGGTGCCGCTTTTGGGGCGCAAAAATAGCGGTTTCCCCTGTACAGCTGTACACAAAGCAGCAATGTGTCCACAAATGCTGCTTTATTAGGCATTAAATGCATAATGAAATGAAACTGAGACCAGTGTGACCAATCACTGCAGATTAGTGTCACGCACAGGAAGGCTTTGGAAAAATGAATCGTAATATGAATCATTTGGGAGTCTTTGAGCAAATAAGGTAAAATGAATGCATATTATGACAATGACAATGAAAGTATTTTTGACCTTGCATGGATATCCACCTGTTGTTGGTTACTTCCAAAACCAAAATATTAACCTTTTATAATCCATTTTTTTTTATATATATTTATTTTATTTTCATTTTAACATTGCTATTTCTCTTTGTATCTCCCTACTCAAAATCATGTCACATACATATGCACATTGTCATTCTTTGAACTTCTATGAACTTTTATTTCTTCTTAAACTTCAAGGTGTGGCATCTGTTGTGATGCTATATGAAGGCCCTCTCATCCAGCTGTGTTCTCATCTCCATTCACTCTCTCAGCGCCCCATTCCTCATCTCTCTCTCTCTCTTTTTCTCTCTGTACCACATTCCAAATTATATGTGCATAAATTTCTCTCGTGTCATAATCCTGAGAGCAGAAAGCGTGCAGCTGGGCCGGGCTGGGCTCATCTCGTCTGGCCTTCTCTGGCAGTTTGGAGGCCACACAGATTAAACGACTGATCCCACTTCCACTTTCATTTAAACGACCATTAGCCAAACAAAAAAAGGGGCCGGTGCCGCCAGCAGGCCAGGCTGATTGGAATTCCAGTGAGGCGCACCACCTGTCGATACGATGATTTCCTGATTCATGAATGCATTCTGGGAGCTGCAGCAGTTTAGCTAATGATTGTGGGTGTAGGAGATGTTTAGAGGAGGGTGGGGTCGCCCGAAGTGAGGATGGAGGTATGCAGAGATGGAAAGGAGGGGGATAAAGAGAGAGAGAAAGATGGTGCTTCTGATTGATGGAGAAACGAGTCCCAGGATTGAGCTCTCATCCATCATTCCCTGTGGAGGCGCATGTTTAAAAAGTCATTTTCATTAGAGGAGAGAGAGTGTTTACAATTTCACGCGCACACACTCTCACAAACATACACTCACATACATGCTCAGTCTTATAAAGATCTACCTTTGGCACTTCAAACGTTATTAACGTTCTGCTTTGTCTTCTTCCTAGAATGGCTTTTAGAAATGCTCCAGTGGTCTCTATTGACCCACCATCTTTGATTAGCACAGAAACAAATGAGCGAGTCTTTCATAAAGCGCTGATGCTAGAATTAAGTTTCCTAATACCAGTGATTGCTAGGCAGCAGAAGATAGATTTAAAGTTCAAGTTTAGGTTAATGTCTTTGTTTTTGCACACATTATAAATTAATGCAAAAACGAAATGTAGTATGGAATTAGTATGATGACAGTTATATTTTGAATTATTTTAATAAACGTTCAATAAATATTCCAGGTTCACAAGTTAAGCTCAGTCAACAGCATTTGTGAATGTTGATTAACATGGCAATTCTTCAATGGTTTAACCACAAAACATGTTAGCATGGGTAAATCACTCACTAATGTTTTTAGTGTAATATTATATCCAATTTTTACAATGCCATGAAAGCTAAATCCTTATAACGACTGTAAAAATCAAATAATATAAAACACATTTACAGTTCAGTGTTTATCCTGAAAGAACATTTAAATCCTCCAAAAACTCTACTTTATTTTTTAAGTCTGTTCTGTGAAGTCTATTCTGACAGTTTTGATTAACATATTAGTATAAGTATGCAATAGTTAACATTTGAAGTGGATCAATAAAGTTAATTGATAAGATGAGGGACGGCTATTGTTTTGGTTTTAGGCCAACTTTATAAAAGGTTTTGCTCCACTTCACATTTTGACTACTGTATTGCTTTAATGAGAGATGTTCAAACGTAAAGTGATAAATGAGAATTGTGTCAATAATTACTCACCCTCATGTCATTTCAAACCTGAAGACCTCCATCTTCATCTTTGGAGCACAAATTAAGATACTTTTCCCAGACCCAGTATTTACCCAGAATTATGCTTAATCAGCGTTGTTTACGATCAATAAAAGACCCTTACATGATTCGTGGTATTCTCCAAAATGGCGGAAGACAGTAACTCGAGGAGAAGAATTGTTAAATAAATAGTTGTTTTAGTTTTCTTTGAACACAAAAGAACTTTAATTAAATGTCATAGTGTGTATTTATTTTTCCTCTTTGCACTTTCTCAGTGAGTGGTGGAGTGGAGTTAGGACCCACCCTAGGCCTGAAGAAGTCCAGTTCTCTTGAGAGTCTTCAGACTGCCATGACAGAGGCCAAGAGGAACGAGCTGCTGCCTTTCCACAGGCCCCGCCCACACATGGTGAGAGGGCGTGGCTGCAACGAGAGCTTCCGGGCAGCAATCGACAAGTCATACGACGGCCCGCCAGAGGATGATGATGGTGAGCACCCATAATGCATCAGCAACACAGTTACAGGATTTAAAGGTGCACTGTGTAAATTCTGTAATTAAAAAACTAATTAAATAAAAGATAAATCATGGTAGTTTCTATATTTCACATATCATTTTGTGCCCCATAGACTCCAATAATCTACATTAGTATTTGTAGTAATTGCGGATGTGTGTGAATGAAGTCAGTGACTGCTGAGCGAGAGTAATTGAGAGTAAAGTGTTTGGCTTTGTCCTTGTCATGTGCTTCCTCTTCCCACACACCAGCCTAATTGGCCCTTCCATGAGACGACAGACTACAGACATGTGGCGAAAGAAGGAGAGAGTGTGAGAGAGGAGAGGGGTTGTTCATTATGGTCAGCGTGAACAGATACAGCACAGCTGAAGACTTAAGATCCCGTCTCATATGCACACACATCCCAAAGCAGTATCTTACTTCCTATTCGTGGAGAACAAAATAAATCCGAAGCTTGTCGTTGTAAGATTTTCCTTGAAATTTTAAACTTAGATGTGGTTCAAAAGTTCAACTCAGGATGACCAAGTGATGAGTTTGTAGCTTCAAAACAAACTCATTAACACAAATTATCAGGTTATTTACTCATTTGCTCATCGACGTGTGATTACATCTGCTGTTAACCTCGACGTGGAGATGCCACACACACACTTACGTGTGCACACCGTGATCTTCTGGTCAAGAAAACAGCGGCTGCTTATTACTAATTACTGAGGACAGTAATTAGGCGCACAGCATTCCTCTTACTTCTTATTACCGTCCCTGTTGTGGGATGATATTCTGTCTGTGTTCAGAGAAAAGAGGCTAAACATCACGTTCTAACAAGCCTTTCTGTATATGTGTACAGGGAGAGAGAAACATTAAATAGCTTGTGAAACAGCAGTTTATATTTAAAAAAAAAAATATGTAAAAATATGTACCTCTGTGCACTTTTTGTGTAATTTTTACGTGCCTTACTGCACGTATCGATGCAGTTTCAAAGAGAAATGTCCACTGAGTGGTGCTAAAACACAGGTTCAATATGTGAACCCTGACACGTTTTAGTACGTTGGTATAGGTACTGTACGTATTGCTGTGTTTTTAATACTTTACATATTCGGGAACTGTCGCTAAAAGTTAATGCTCTATCATGTTGAAAATATGCCCCACACCAAATCCAACCCTAAATTCCCCCGATAGTGTTAACAAATGCGAAACTGATATAAAAAGGTATTTGTTGATGTAACCATGTCACTTCAACTTAATTTTTATATATAAAACTTAAAATGTTTAATTTGACCTTTTTCGACAAAACTACGCATTTTATTTTGTTATATTATCTGTTATCTAGGTTTTTTTTTTTTTTTTTAGTTTTAAGTTTAAAATAAACTTCAATGCCCATTCAATGCAATTAAGCATAAATATTTTTCACTAGGGTACGCCAGTCTTAAATTGTATTTGTTATTTTATTTATTTTTATTAATTTATTTATTTATTTATTTTTGTCGTTGGACCCTTATATGATAATGTTAAAGCTGGCTTTAACAGCTTAGATTATAATCTTTATTCATAATGGAGTTTGTTTGTTTGTGTGACATTCGCACGGTGTCGCTATTGAATGGCATGAACCATTGGGTTATTGCAGGAACAAATCCCCCTGGAGCAACCTGGGGTCAAGTGCCCTGCTCAAGGGGACAATGGTGATATTCTCAGTCAGCACATCCATTGACAGCCGACAGTACATACCGGTGTATATCGTGTACAAAATAGCAAGAGATGACTGAAAATTGCCAGGTACAGTTTGATTGGCTGCTACACAACTTCGGAGCCAGAGTCATTAGATCAGTATACCAAGAAACAGAAAATATTGTGCTGCTTAATTTTTCAGTTTTGAGGAAGAAATAGATATGCCAAAGCTTGCAAAGTTTATCAGATATTTATGAGATGATCAGATATTTAGAAAATATTTCAAATAGATAATAAACGATATGTTCATGGTCAGAATCAAACGTTCTGCTTTTATTTTATATCAGTGTGTTAAACACAGTTGAGTATGTCTTGAAAAACTAAAAGCACAATCAAGTTAAGCCAAAATATATAGTTTGAACCTGTTATTTCAAGCCTTGAGCCTTAACCACTACACCACCACCCTAAGGAGAAAATTACGAGGATGCTGTCTTCTCACATGAAGAAGAAACCATATAAATATCAAAGGCCATACATCAGTGTGGATGATAAACAGAGAGGCGTTTAAGGAAAGGATTTATTTCCCTTTGAAATGGTTTCCATTATTTCACTTTGAGCTCACAGCAGTGTCATTATAGCTTTATTATGTAAGGCTTTCAGAGCATAGGTACTGCTCTCTAAGTCCTCAAGCCCTGCTCTTTTAAAGCGTTTTCATATTGAGACGTGAGCATGATGAGAAATATCTCCCCTTTTTTCTTTATCATTTCTCACCTTTTTTTTTCCAGGCGTTCAGCATTGTGTTCAGCGGATTGATATTTACAATAAGCCTTTGCGCTGGTCCGAACAAAAGAGTTTTCTGATGCATATTAGAGAAGTGGGAGCTGGAGCAGGCCTTTGAGGTTCCTCTGTGTCTCTGAATAATAGGGCGGCTGTGCAGTCATTACCGAGCCACCCGCTTCAATACTAGCTTAAACAGCGGATCGGCATTTGTTTGTGTAAAAATCAGGCCATGGGGAAACGGATGCTGCTGTTGGCCTTGGACTAAGCCTCGGAAGAACCGACTTGTCCTCGAACCCGATAGTTGAAGTTTGTGTAGGCGAGGCTCAGAGAGAGTTTTGCATGGTTTTCTTTTGTTTGTCATTCAATATGGAAGTGGTTCAGAGTCATATTGAATGTAATGTAAAGTTTATTCTTCAACACTTTCTTGTTCCTCATTGAAGGTTAATGGGTTAGTTCACCCAAAAGTGAAAATTCTGTCATTAATTACTCACCCTCATGTCGTTTCAAACCTGTAAGACCTTTGTTCATCTTCGGAACACAAATAAGATATTTTTGATGAAACCAGAGAGCAATCAGACCCTCCATAGAAAGCAATACAACTGAAATGATCCAGATCCAGAAACGTACTAAAACATCAGTGGATCAACTTCAGTTTTGCTGCGCTACGAAAATACTTTTTTTTGTGCAAAGAAAACAAACATAACATAATTTAACTAACCATTCTTCTCTCCTGACTTGCGTCTTCCACCATTTTAGAGAGTATCACAACGCAATGCGTACGCAAGCTTTAACGTATTTGACGTAATCAGCCTTGTTTACATCCAAGGGAAAGTATGCGCATGTGTGTAATCTACAGCTGTTTGCGCCTAGAAGAAAGCATATACTTACGTTGTAATACGTCTTCCGTATTGTCCTAGCATCACAAAACTGAAGTTGAGCCACTGATGTCACATGGACTGTTTTACTGATGTTTTTACTACGTTTCTGGATCTGGGATGATTTCAGTTGTATTGCTGTCTATGGAGTGTCGGCTGGCTCTCTGATGTCATCAAAAATATCTTAATTTGTGTCCCGAAGATGAAACGACATGAGGGTGAGTACTTAATGATATATATATATATATATATATATTAAAAAAAAAGATTATTTCTACAATAAGGTGTCATTTGTTCACATTAGTTAATGTATTGACTAACATGAACGAACAATTATCAACACATTTATTACAGTATCAATGTATCTATTCATCTTTGTTAATGCTAATAAAAGTTGTTCATTGTTAGTTCATTTTCAGTTCATTAACTAATGTTAGCAAGCACAAATTGTAATTTTAATAACGCATTAGTAGATTCTAAAATCAATGTTAACTAAGATTAGAGCTATATTGTAAAGCGTTACCATATTTTTAAATCATTTTCATCAGGATTGTTAACATAACATAACAGCCCCCTGGAAGTTTGCTGATGTCCCCTGGTTGGGAAAACTCAATTAAATAATACTAAAACTGAAAATGGTGGTAAAATATATATATATATATATTTTTATCTTTATTTATCATGTTTGATTTTAGTAAATACTGCTAGTGTTGTGTATCTTTAAATACAAGTTGTCATGTTAACAGCTCATGAAATTTGTTCACAATAGGGCTGCACAATTATGACAAAATCGTAATTGTGAATTTCTTTCTTGAAATTGTAATTAAGATTTACATAATTTACATTGAATGATGTTTATATCATTGTTTGAAGCAACTTCTCATATTTGTATATGAAAATAAATAAGCTGAAAACATTTCAAATTAAAAACTTTTATTGGTTTTCTATAGTACTAAGCCTCAAATGTCAACTATTCATTAGACTGGTTTCTTCTTTAAATGACAAAAAAAAAAATATATGCATGGTATTATAACATCAAACTAACTCTATAATTAAAACAATGGAAAAACCCAGAAGATAAGCTGTAGACAGAAAAAAATAAATATGTATCATACGCATAACATAAGTGAACATTGAACGATTATTGCCAATTGATTATGTAATTGTGGCATCCATAATTGTAAAAATTTAATTAATTGTGTAGCCCTAGTTCACAATCTGGAGTACACTAGTTGTGTGGAAAATTTCATGAGCTAGAACCGGTAACTGAACGTTAATTGATCAATAAACCAGGTTTCAAATTAAGAGATTTAGTAGTTGCAACTTATGTCAGTTTTACCAACAGCTTTGTCAATAGACAAAAAACTAATTGTAAATGTAGTTTTCACAATTCTGTGTAAATTCTGTCTGTCTATATATATTGGTCACCCTACTCTCTACTCATCAATATTGGCTATTGAAAACCGTATTGGTCGACCACTACTTGCAAACTTTGGGTTACAAAGACAATTTCTTTGTCTTTTCCCTTGTCATATTTTGGCCTGTAAGATACAACTAGCCGTCAATAAATCGCAGTGTACAGGGCTGTCGGGACCTTCCCCTGAGCTACAAGTGGAGGCTTAGTAAGATGGCTGCTGTGAGGCTTATGAAAGACTGATGCTTTTTTCGCACGTCTCCTCATCTCTCTTTTAACACGCTCTCTGAGGCGGCCTGGTAAACGTACATCTGCTCCCAGCACCACCGCTACCATCTGACAAACCTCAGAGCGCAGACACATAATGCAGCCGCGATTGATCGCCACACACACACACAGTGCCCCACAGTGGATAGCCAGTAACAGATGGTTATGTCAGCAGGTTCCTCAGTTACCCAAGCCTCTTTTTTCACTTTTTCTATCCTTATCTGTCCTCGTCCTCCCCCTCTCTCTATCCAGTTATTCACATCCCTTCTTTCTTTTTCCTTCTGATTATGATAATGTGAGCAACTTTTTGATGCTCCAGGGCAGATTAGCTGAAAAAATATCTCTGAAGAGATCTTTTATATTTCCATGAGTCTAACTGAGATATAGGCCATACTAGGACTAGGCGGTTTTGAAGGTGTGAATATAGAAATATGTGAAACCGGTTGAGGTTTTACTGTGCTCTTTATACTGTAGTAGATATATTTGTGCAGTTTATGTTACCTAAACACAAGAGGAAATGTGTAATGTAAGTAATTTTAGTTATGCTAGACCACTGTATATTCATCATAGTTTATGTTTGTTTGTTGTATTAAAACAGATGAGGGGTCAGATCAGAGCTCTGGACGAGATACTCCAGCCAGCGGCTCCTCCAGACAAGGTGCAGGAGACAATGAGGAGAACAAGAAAGACAAGAAGAAGAAGGCCAAAGGCAAGAAGAAAGACAAGTTGAAAAGCAAAGGAAAGGAGAAAGCAAAGAAATCAGAAGAGGTCGGTGATGAGCTGGATAAGAAGACCAAGAGGAAAGGATTCGGGTTGCTGAGGCAAGACCCCAATTCTTTGTGTTTGTATTTTCTTCTGTCCGTTCCTTTCCTCTTCTTGCTTTGTTGTTTTGTCTCTCTTAAAGGGACAGTTCACCAGAAAAGGAATTTACTCCAAATATTGTTTTCTCACCCTTATGTTTTTCCAAACCCGCAGGACTTTCTTTCTTCTATGGAACATAAAAGATGTTGTTTGAAATGCGTTCTGTTCTCTCTTTTTCATGCAAATACAGTTCAGTGAATGGAGACGGAAGCTTTTAAGCTTCAAAAAGACACAAAAGTGCCATAAAAATATCATGAAAGATGTCCATTTGACTGGTACACTATATTTTAAAGTCATTCAATATTTTCTTGTGGTAAATATACCAAAATGTTGTTCTTCACTCATTATATTTCTAGTGAGCTGTTAATTATTGCAACTGGATTGAGTCAGTTTGGTGAACCAGCACTTCAGTTTCATAAATCAAATCAACTAATTCATTCAAGAGATCAGACCTAATAGAGCTAATTATTCAAGAATCTGATATTGCTACTTCTAATAAAAGCTCGTATAAATATTAGTAAATAACAACGTTCTAAATTTTAACAAACAACATTTATTTTATGGTGTTTTGGGTCTTGTTTGAAAGGTCCCTGTTCAATGTAAATTCATTCTAAAGGCCCGTTCACATCAAGCACAATAACTATAAAGATAACAATAAAGATTTAGTTTTAAAAAATCGTTCTTAGTATTAAAGAATAGCAGAGTTCACACCACAGCTATAACAATGAAGACACAGAGCAACGATATCATTGGAATCACTTCAAGAACATTTTTTCCAGCTGATTAATGATACAAACAATGACAGCCAATCAGAGTCCATCCTGCTATTATGAGCTTAAGAATTTAAAGCGACAGATGCAAGTGCGCTTAGAATAAACTAACGGGTCCCACTATATATATTGTGTCCCTAATACCTGTGAACTTACATAACTATATATGTACATAGTAAGCAACCACTGTGTAAGTACACATTGATACATAGTATCTCTAGCTGTAATACTTCTGTTACTACAAATGTAACAAACCTCAGAATGGTTACTTTTTTTAAAACAAAAATATGTATAAGAGTAATTGAAACAATATCACCCATGGGGTATAGACGGGTAGGTTTAGGGGTGTAAATGGAATCCAGGGAATGGAAACGAGTAGGTATTGGGTTATGTAAAGTGAGAGGAGTTGGATCTGGAGTTGGTGCACCACTGTAATATCAGTGTACTTACAGTACATGGTAACTCCTTAGGAACTGTCCACTTAATATAAAATGTTAAGTTCTGGACACCAACCACAATGTATATGTAAAGTTACTGGCTGCTGCTGTGTAACATCAAAGTAATTACATGGTAAATCCATAGCAGTTGTCTACGTTACATATTTGTGCACATACCATTCAGTGGGTTGTTACGTGTGTAGTTACACAAACATTACAGCTGTAGATACTCTGTACCAATGTGTGCTTACACTGTGGTTATGTAATATTCACACATCTAGTTACTATGTAAGTACACAGATATTAGGGACACTTAATGGAAAGTTGGACCGTGTGAACGGAGATGGACGAAGTGATTATTGTGCATTCCACTGAAGAAAGAAGCCAGGTTTGGAACGATGTGAGAGTGAGCAAATGATTTTCATTTTCATATGAAGGCTGGCTTGATTAACAGATTCTCCCACACATGTGAAGGTCAGGATGGATGACTGTTGATTTGACGCACATGCTAAACTGCAGCAATGGGTCGCCGGTCAGTGACGGAATTTTGGCCCGAGCTGCTGTTGGGACGCTCGGTTGGCTCGTGATCACGGCTGAAAGTGTTTCGGCCTGCTTGCGTATGTGTAACTGACTTCGACCGCTGGTAAACAAAGCAGTCAGCCCCAGCTCCATATGGCACGCCGTCTCTGCGTCACAGCGCTCAATCTCCCCTGTCTGCACACCGCGCCATTGCCAGGCCTAATTTGCATCATGGTGGGCACCTGTGCCAACCCCTGCCCATCTGCCCGTCGATCCTCCAGCCGGATGGCATTGGCTCCGGCACCAGCAAGACCAGGCGTCTCCATCACAGTGGAGGACGACCCGCATGAGTGATTCTACAAATCAGAGCATGGACGCCCCGGCAGGCTCCACCTAACGGGCAATTAGCTCTATAATTGTTTTAATTTGGATGACTGCCGGGAAAACTGAAAGGCACACCATGCTGTTACAGCAACACGCAGAATATTCCAGCAGAGAGAGAGAAATAGAAACAGCGGAGTGAGGAAAACAGCCGGAGAGCTTGATTCAGTCTGCATCTTTCTCAAGGTGAACCGTTTTGACTCGTCAGGAAATGCGGTCTACGATACGGCTCCTGCTTCTGTTAATCCGACTCGGTCTGACTCGGCCTGATCCCACCATTTTTCCTCCTCCGTGTGTCTGCTGAGAGTTTGCCAGTGTGCCCACTGTGGCCAGCTCTCCTCCCGCGTCCATGCAATCATTCTAATGTGCACCGTTGTTCTGAGGAGATAAGCGTTTATGTGTTGGCTTGTCAGCGGTTGATGGGGTGAGGGATGTAAAGGTTATTAAAAAACAACCGTAGTTTTATTTATTTATATTTGGCAGGCAGCGGGGATTAGAGATGTAGGTTCGAGACCCGTGCGGTGACGCTGCTCACCACGGAATGTGACACAGCCTTCGCTCAAAAATGACGTAACCCAGAATGTTTTGCCATGAGATTGCCCTGTCACCCTGAGCAGGCCAAATATCCTCGGATTAAACGGATTGAAAATGTGTTTATAGAAGAGTAAAATTCCCCATAAGTCAACTTTTTGAAGGTCCAGGGAATGTGAACAATCTTGCATAGCTGGGGTAACTGATGAGTCTTTGCTGAACATGACCTTTATTGTAAGGTTGTGCATCTGTATAAACCCATCCAAATCCCTTTATTCTTTGGGACTGTCAGTGAGTTAACTCCAAGACCTGTTCATACATTACCAGTCAAAAGTTTGGAATTAAGAAACAAAAACAAAAAAGAAATCAATGCTTGCATTTATTCAACAAGGATGCATTAAATTAAACTAACTAAATAAAACAATTTATATTTCTTATGTTCATCAAAGTCTCAATTGGACTGAAGTAATGGCTGCCTGAAATTACAGAATAAATTACATTTGAAAAGACATAACAAAAAAATGTAAATTTTAATTTGTAATAGTTCACAATATTACTGCAGAATATTATTTTTACCATATTTTGTTCACATATTAGCATAAGAAACTTTGTTTTAAATATATATTTAAAAAAACGTTTGACCCTTTTTTTTTTTTTTTTACTTTTTTTGTCAGAACATAATTTTAAAAAGAAACAAATCATCCGTATTGATTATATATGTTCACATACAAAGTCAGGTTACTCTGTTGCAATTGTAATAACACCCACAGGAAGCTTGAATTTTTTGGCGATGAACTTGAAAGCACCTTGAGACAGTTGTCTCATTTTAACATGGTCTTGAATCGTTTGATTCAGGATGAATAAGCTATGTATGAATTGCTTTGCCAAGAGAATAATCTCAACTAAATGGGCGTTTGTGGCCTCCTCTTTTTGTGCTATTTCAGTTGGTTTAACTCTCTAGGCTACATAGTTCATTCTGATATTGTGCTTTAAGTGGCCTGCTCTTGATAAATGTCAAGGGTTGCTTTTCTTCTTTTCTTTTTTTTTTTTTTTCACAGTTCTTTTCTTTTTATCCCTTTACGTATTCCTTTCATGTGTCCTCATTTTTATTTTATTTTATTTTTTTAACCAGCAACCAGGGACTGAGGCATCTCAAGCATTCTGTCGATCGATAGAAAAATATTGACTGCCCTTTTCAATTAGCATTATGTGTATTTGTGATGTCTGACCCCAAAGGTTAAGAGCAGGTGAAGTACAGACTAGCTGAGATGCCCCTTGAGAAACATGACCTCTAACCCCACCGACTGTAAATCTGCTTCCAAGTGCTTGAAATGTTTCTCATTGAAGAAACAGTCTTCATTTAGAGCTTTAAAAGGGATTTAAAACTTTGAGGTCTTACGGGCATGTATACTGTTAATTTAAACCCCAAAGTGAACCAAAGACAGTTTGGAATGAGTAAAATATGCAGTTGTCATGTTTTGCTAAACTACTTCTGTAATTCAGGAGAGGCTGAGGGAGGTATTTCAGCCCGCGTTTACCATCAAATGAAGACTTGTTTAACTCTATTCCAGTGACCTTGTTGTAAAGTGAGCCAGTGTGGCTACAGACACCATTCGGGTTCTCTGATACCGAACACATATCTCTTATTTGAGGTCAGAAACGCTGTAGACATTGCCACAGTCTAGATGGAATATTTATTTTCTGACTCTGTTTTCCATCTCAATGCTATATGTGCCTGTTAAATCTTTAGCTGGACAGTGCGGATGGTAATTTGTTCTTTGCCTGGCTCAGATTCAGTGTTATTGGCCACTATTTAGTGCCCAGTGGGAGTCACTGGCCAGTGTCCATTCTGCTGATAGTGGCCGTGTTGATCTGGTGGTAGCTGTGTCTGTGGGTCAGAGCAGTGCTGCAAATCTGGGACATTGGGCCAGGATATGGCCCTGCAGCTCAGTGATAAACATATGACAAAAGAGGAAAATCAACCTTTTATGTCACGCTGCTTCTCAGTCCTTAGCATTCAAAGGCCAGATGTTTACATCTTGCTCTTCCTTTTAAAATCTCCAGGTTACTGAGTCATACAATAATACTGTTATTTTCTGTTGTTTTAGCACAGCCTTTATTAGTTAGCATATTGTCTCTTAGCTTTATTTTTATGCACGTACAGTATAGTGTTTTATATTCTGTATAATATAATAATAACGACTGTAATAATACCTCACTAAGGATGTGAGAGACTAGTTGAAATTTGGAAATACTAGTTGTTTAGACTGCAATTTATTTATTTATTTATTTTTATTATTTTTTTTTGCTAATTAATGTTTTTGTATTTTTACTAGCAGTCAAATGATTAATTCAATCCAAAACAAGTTTTTGTTTACATAATATATATGTCTGTGTGTGTGTGTGTACTTTGTATATTTATTATGTATATATAAATACAAGCACATGCATGTATATATTTAAGAAAATATGTTATGTTTTATTTTAAAATCTTTATATTTAATATAAAATGTAAATATTTAGAATACATAATAAACGTAAATAATTTCAAAATGCATAGTTTATGTGTGTGTGTGTGTATATATATATATATATATATATATATATATATATATATATATACACATAATAAATACACACAGTACACATGCATATATAATGTAAACAAAAACTTTTTATTTTGGATGCTATTAATCATGATCAATAGTTTGACACCACAAAAAAAGCTATAAAAAGTTTTTAGCCATTTTTCTGCTTGTCATGTATAGCGATTTTCGTACAAGAGAAGCCAGACGTGTAAACAGTTGCTGTCATACTAAGCAACAGTTGCTTGAAATATGCTGACTTGTTACTCACAACAGTATCACATGTTTAGTTTTACAATTCATTTCACTTTTTTTTTTTACAATTTCATTGGAATCAGTTGTGGGTGGAGTTGTCTTTGTGTTTTACCATGTTTTATGTGTGTGCATAGCACATTGTTCAGTATTGTTAGAGTGTATAAATGCATGTGTTTGTGAAGTTTAGTGGTAAATTACTGGTATAGTGTGTTTGTGTGACAAACTGATGATTTAGCACCACAGGAGAACTGTATAGCTTGTATAGTATAGTATGTGTGTGTGTGACAGAGAGATGGAGCAGCTCTATGGGAGGGTAAGGTATAGCCTCAGGTGGAGGATGGGACCCATTAGGATGTTTTACATCTTGCAGACAGATGGAGGCCCGTGTGGACTGCCAAATGCCCGTCATTCTGCTGCTGTGATACACACAAACACACACTTAACAACAGATATTACACTGGCTAACACACACAGTCCTGTGAAACCTACAGCTGCAAATGTAAACTCACAATAATAAGCCACAAGGCTGTGAATTACAGTGATTTTACTCGTAGTAACAAGCATTTTAGTGTATTTTTTCCAAATTTGGAGTTAAAGAGTTAGCTTAGTTCACCCCAAAATGAAAAAATAATTACTCACCTTCATGTCTTTACAAACCTGTAAGACCTTTGTTCATCTTCAGAATACAAATTGAGATATTTTTGAAGAGATCCGAGAGATATCTGACCCTACATAGACCGCAACACAACTGAAATGGTCCCAGATGCAGAAACGTAAAAACACCGGTAAAAAAGTTACATGTGACAACAGTAGCTCAACTACAGTTTGCCACGCTACGATAATACTTTTTTTGTTCAAAGAAAACAAAAAAACATAATTTACTCAACCATTCTTCTCCCCTGACTCACGTCTTCCGCCATTTTTGAGTGTATCGCAACACGTACACTAGTTTTAACGTATTTGACGTAATCTGCCTTGTTTACATCTGAGGGAAAGCGTGTGCATGCCTAGAGGGTGAGGGTAAGTAATTAATGATGCAACTTTCATTTTGGGGTGAACTAACCCTTTAAAAATGTCTGTTTTATTTTATTTTATTTTTACTCATAATATGCAGTATCCATCTGTCCTAAAGTTAGATCTGAGCCATTTCTTCTCAGACACGTCAAACGTCCCTCAGTGAAACTACACAGTGTTAAACACTTCCAGACTTCACTTTTATCTCATCAGCCTTGCTACTTTTTATCAGAAATGAAATATTACATAATTAACCTTAATGTGGAGCAATTCAGCAAAATTGCAGTTCCTCAAAGCCTCTTGGCTTGCATGTAGAACTGTGACCGAGCATATGACTCTCTCCCATTAGAGGCGAGGGAGGCATGCAGCTTGCAGCTTTACCTTGTAAGGCAAGAGATTACTAGATCTTTTAGGTCAGCCATGTTTGATAAACAGTTTTGAAGGCAACACCGTACCATGTTGAAGAAAAAAAAAACAACAGCAGTTTAAAACAAACTGAGATGGTCGGCTGGTCTCCCAGCCTGGCTAGACCAGCTAAAACCACCTTTAAGATTTTTTTTAGCAGGATACATGATGATGGAATTGTGGAGGACTGGTGAAATGAAAAAGAAAGAAAGAAAAAGTTAATGTGTGTGTGTAATGATAGCATTGCTCTCTCTGTGTATGTTTATGTAGTGCAGAGAGTGAGAACAAATGTTCACTTCTCCTGAAATTGCCGTTAACAGAGACTGCAGCAGGCCCACTCCCTCCATTCTGTCACCAGCTGTCCTCTTTTCTTTCTCGCTCTTCTTCTCTCCTCTCATTTATCCTCACATCTCTTGGACATTTTGCCTTCCAGCAAATTCCACCACAGCTGCCATGATAATGGACCTTTTCTTTATGAAAAATTTTTGGTAGCACCAAAAACAAGACTTATAAGAAAGCATAGTAACAGTACTAAAGCAATTTGTGAATCTGTTCAATTGATTAATTTAAACTTGCAGAGTACAATTACAGAGTAACTGTGAAAAGAACTTGAGACGGATTTGTGAACTGTTACAACACATTGGTTCATAAGAATTATTTATTTGTGTATAGAACTTTTGAGACGGATTAATGAATCTGTTCAACTTTTACAGTTATCTGTGGAAAGAACTTTGATAGCAATGTTTTGGCATCTCGGCTGTGAACAAAAGCAGAATTCCAATGAATTTAACCCAATAGACATGACTATTCTTGATTGAAGTAATATTAGTAAAGAAAGACTTGTTATATGAACAAAACCATTATTAAGGTTGGTGCTTTTTTTTATGCTCAGAAGACTGCTTCACAAAGCGTGGTGCAGTGTTGCCATGTCCACTTATTATAAGCCTATTTGGGCTTGTTGTCTGAGCCTGGCTCATAAAGTGAGCCACTTTATGGAGTTAATAAAGTGTACCTCTGTTGGTATTTTTCTCAATTTAAAGCATTTGGACTTATTTAGGTTTATTTTGGACTTATTTGGGATTCGGGTGTGCTGCAAGATCTGCCAAACACATCCCTGATGCATGTTTAAGTACAGTGAGTACGGAAAGTATTCAGACCCCCTTAAATTTTTCACTCTTTGTTATTTTGCTGCCATTTGATAAAATCATTTAAGTTCATTTTTTTCCTCATTAATGGACACACAGCACCCCATATTGACAGAAGAACACAAAATTGTTGACATTTTTGCAGATTTATTAAAAAAGTGAAAAACTGAAATATAACATGGTCCTAAGTATTCAGACCCTTTGCTGTGACACTCATATATTTAACTCTGGTGCTGTCCGTTTCTTCTGATCATCATTGAGATGGTTCTACACCTTCATTTGAGTCCAGCTGTGTTTGATTATACTGACTGGACTTGATTAGGAAAGCCACAC
>JAUMHE010000056.1:6077928-6092319 GCA_032359235.1 Enteromius mattozi
CAAGACAATGACCCTAAGCACACAGCTAAAATAACAAAGGAGTGGCTTCACAACAACTCTGTGACTGTTCTTGAATGTCCCAGCCAGAGCCTGTGTTTTTCTGTGTTTTTCTGTCAATATGGGGTGCTGTGTGTACATTAATGAGGAAAAAAAAACAACTTAAAGGATTTTAGCAAATGGCTGCAATATAACAAAGAGTGAAAAATTTAAGGGGGTCTGAATACTTTCCTTACCCACAGTATGTCATTAACTAGTTGTTCAGTTTGGTTTCATACACACTGCATACAGTCTTGATTAATTCATTTGTAGTTAGTTGTAGAATGTGTTTTCCACTTCTCTAAATCACTGCATATGTACAAAACAAGACTGATTACTAAATAATGAAGTGACAACAGTGTTTTGCTGTACTGTGTAGTTGACTTACAGCATGCATGTTAAAAATAAAGCAGGAAAAACATTGTGTGAATGTCCCCGGGATGTGTTCTACTAACTATCCCTTACTAATCTTTAATTCCCCTGCCTTATTTTAAATAGTCGCATTTTTATTTTTTTATTGTCACATTTTTGAGCATTTTCGTCACAGCCTGCAACATTGTTGAGTCATATTCATGTTTTACTGTTGTCTTTCAAAGGCACCGTTACACCAGGATGATGCTCAGTGAGGTTGACAGGTACATGCTGGCAGCATCCTTAACTCTTCTCTTGTCATATTCATATTCAGCCCGATTGAGGTGGATTTATTGTGTATATAAGTCTGTTTGGAAATCAGTTTGTATTTATATGTGGAAATGTTTGCATGCTTGGGTTCAGTCGTGTATGTAAGTGTGTGTGTGTGTGCATGAGAGCATGGGTGTGTGACCTTTAGTAAGTGTGCTAATGGCCTCTAAAAGCTTCTGAAACAAGTGTCAGAGTCACAGATGGTGCAACTTACCTCATCCCTCCCTCACAGACCTGCTGACGGAGTGGCATCCCCCCTTGTTCCTCATCTCTCTCTCTCTCAATTAACACATTTCCTAATGTCTTTCCTGCTGTGTGTTTGTATGTTTGATCAAGTCAACAACTAAGTCTGATGCTCATCAGCAAAAACTGGACAGAATTTGGGTAGGAAGTGACATCACTGCACCCCGCATAGCAGGGCAGAACTACACAGAAGCCCCAAAAACAATTGGTGATACTTCAGTTTAGTCGCACTTAAAAATGTATGAATGTCAGTTAATTATAAAAGAAAATATCAGAACAACTGGCATTTATTTAAAAAAGAATTCAAGCATACCATTTAAAAAATAAAGGTATTTATTAGATTTTGAATGACAATGAAAAGTAGTGTGACATTTTATATGTCAAACATTGGTAGATGTTCATAGATAATGTGATTAAACTACACCTGTGTTTATTCCTGATTTCCAATGCCACTTGTTTTGATGTTTTTTTAAACAATGAAATGACATTTTAAGTGTTGCTTAAGTGTCCAAAAACCTTTAAATGTGAGAAACATTGCCACTTGTTCTTTATCAGAGGACCGGCCTCCCTCTCCTAAACCCCAAATTGAATCCCTTTTAGGGGTATAAAATGGCTCATGTCAGCCATCAATGGCGACAGCTGCCCACTCCGGCGCCCAGCTCACCTTTACGAGCGCTGTGATCTGGAGATAGGTTTATTTCTGTGAAAGGGTACGGTCGTCTCAGTCTTCGGTTCACCATGGTAACGGTATCATGGGGAGGTTCATGTGTGCGGTTCGAGTGGAGGTATACAGTAGCTAACTGGCTGCCGCTGTTCTCCCCTCCATCTACATATGAATCACTAAAAGGCCTCTTTAATGGAAGTTCAATCATCTCCCCTTTGATTCCCAAGATGCTATGTTCTGATTAAGATGATTGGATGAATGGAAAATGGCATGAATATGTGATTGGGTCTGTGTGTCCCGCCGCTGAATGAGTCTTTTCTTTTTCATTGTCCCTTTTTTTTTTCTTCATCTGTAGCACCTCTGTGCTAAGGCTCCTGTTCCGACGTATCCTTTTTTTTTTAATACAGGCCTGTTCTTGCCTTTGATTAAATTAAAGAGTGAAGATGTGGCAGGCTTGCTTGGACCAGGCTCTGAAAGGTAACAATCAGCACGAGAATGTGGTGGATTTGTGTGGAAATGAATGGGAACAGCTAAATCGAGTTTTTTTCTTTCTGGAAGTCGTTGAAGAATCATATGCAGAGGGTTGTATAGAATATGCTATTTATTTTATGTTTACTGACCGGTGATGAGTGTTTCTCCTTCTGACCCAATTTGTCTGTTTACAAGATGCAGACTGTTCTGATTTTGCGTTTGTGTGTGTGTGTAGGGGACATATCATGAAAATCAGGAATAAGATAAAATAGGAATTATAACAACAAGAGAAAATGGAGAAGGTGCTGGTAGATAGACTTTTAGCCACAAACCATGCATCATCCAACTGGAGCTGCAGGACTAAACTGTTGTAAGCACCGTGCTATTTACTCCCCTGTATAATGCTGCACATCCACAAACTTCATTGTAAACTGACATTCTCCTCCCCGTTAACTTCAAAACCCAATGCAAGAGCCAACTTCCTCTTTCTTGACATTTCTGCACTAGGTTACTGTTGCAGCTGTTGGTATAGCAACAAAAGACGCCCTCGGATGCTATTTGTAACCAAAACTCCAGCTTTTTTTCTTACTAAAAGAGTGCCCTTGTCAAAAAAGTGTGAACGCCCTTAGATTGATCAGATGTGGTCTATGACATTACAAAGGATTTCGATTTCAAATAAATGGTGTTCTTTTGAAATTTATATTCATCAGAGAAATAAAATTGCACCATGGTTTCCAAAGATTAACAAAGCAAATATAAGAAATGTTTCTTGGGCACTGAACCTGCGTATTAAAATGATTTCAGAAAAATTATGTGACACTTAAAACTGTAATTGTGCTGAAAATCTAGCTTTGCCATCACATAAATAAACTGCTTTTTATTTAAATAGAAAAAGGTACTTTACTTTACTTAATTGAACTAATAATTCATGCTGTTTCTATTTGTACTGTATTTTAGAATTAATGCCACTTTAAATGGCACTAAAAATTCATACTGACTCCAAACATTTGAATGGTACTGTAAATAGGTGTTAATGGATCTGAATTGTACACATAATGTTATTATGCACATGTACATTAACATTCTCACACATGAGACATTCAGTCAAGCCTGAATGTCTCAGTTTGGTCTGAGAGAGGAAAGCCGGGCATTTGATTAGATCAGTCTCAGGTGAATGTAGATTCTCAGATCTTAGCTTCCTATTGCACAAACATTTCCTCTAATGATACAAACTGTTGCAGAGTTCAGTTTTTCAGTAAATGTCAAGTCTATTTTGACACAAAGTAGCTTTTTTTGGTTTTATACAGGATCAATATTAACTCCATGGACATCTTGAGCAGAAAAGTTGTTGAAAATATCTCTGCAAGTGTGTGTTTTTTTCTCTCTGTCTAACTGTAGTCACAGGCTAATTTGCACCTTTCCAAGTGAGACATTCTCTGAAGTCCATCCTCTCAACAACTCATTTTCAACAGGAGGTTGAAAGCTCTTTGAAGTTGAATATTCCCATATTGCTCCTCAAGTAATCAAGTAACATGCAAGCACCTGTCATTTCTTGTTATGCTGTGTGTATATGAGGTCAGTTGTCTGTGATAGCTCAGAGAATTTGTACTTGCGGCCTGGATGGTGCCGGTCAAACCTTCTTTAGTCGACTAAATGAGAGAGTTGTCTAGCACCACAGACATCTGAAGTATTTCCTTTATTCAACTGTATAATCAAAGAGATACTGTACTGAGCACATGGCCTCACGGTGTCCTATTGGTCAAGATATTTGAATAAGAGTACTCTTTTTTTTTATTTTTTTTTATTTATTTTTTTTTTGTTATTAAACTGGTTTATCACTGAAACTGATGTGTGTTTTAATTCAGGATAAGCATTAATCTGTTTTATATTAAACAAACAATTTTTCATGTTTAAAGGACAGGCAGGCAGAAACTTTATGGCCGCAGATGGTTTTGCATATGTAGAGCTCAATAGACTCATATGGGCCGATGATTATTTAGTCTTTAAATTTGTTTGGTTTAGCTGTGAACCATTAGATCTATGGAGGTCAGATACCTCATGTGATTCTGGCTAATAGAGTTCTTAAATCAAAAAGTTTGAGAGCAGTGAGGTCTTGCGAAATGATCAGAATCTATTATCCTAATTTAATTTCATCCAGTTGTTGTGCTTCATTTCTGTAATGCATTTTTGGTGATTTATGAAGCAGATCACCATTAAGACAATATAGAGAATGTTGTAAATATTTCACAAATCCCGAATGTAGCGAACCCACTTTTAGCATGTATTGTTGCCTTTTTTGGGTTATTTCCAGTCTCTGAGGACTCACAGGCTTTCTTTTCTCAGTTTAATGGCTGTGGAAAGTGGGGTGATTATAGCTGAGGATGACGGTGTAATTTGAGCCATTATGGTGCTCTGTGGATACTACTAACGATGTACACGATGAGTGCTAATGAACATGACAGATTACTGTTGCGCCCGTGTGTATGATTAGACCTCACAGGTTTTACCTCCACCTACGGTCCGGATTCAGCCTGTAGCATTTGCCATATGTTTAAATTCTGAGTTCACGTAGGGGTTCTGGAACATTTATAAAGCTTTACTATTTAAAGCTTTTTTCCACCTTTGCTGAATTGTTGTTGATTTACATACTGTGTGGTAGCTTTTTTTTTGTTTTTGGTCTCAGCCATAGTGTGATAAATTGAAGATGCCAACCGCAATATGGACAGTGAAAGGATTTCTTATTACAGTTGATTTGGTATGTCAATCAAATGTTGGAGGTGAAGTACCATTGACAGGAAATCGAAGTTCTCATATGAATATTTAGAGATAAAGAAAGACTGACATTAAAATTCTGGCCAGTACTGATAAGCCAATAATTAATTTCATGTTATGTCTGATAAATGGCTGATGTTAAAATTCTAATTCGGTTTTGTGTAAATACAGTACATTTGAAATCATTTTACTTTAACAAACTATACTATGCGCTAATTTAGACGTCACAACATTTAATGTACAATATCAAAAGTGGATGTGCTAAAGATTGCATTCGATAGAGTTATTTAATTATTAGTGTTTTAAAGATTAACTGTAATTGAGCATTAGATGATAATCTAGCAGAGGCACTCTAAATGAAAGATATGGGGAAACATGCATTTGCTATTAAATATCAAATATTGATGATCCTGTTGTAATTAATTGCTTCAGTATCAACCAGTACCCAGCGTGTTACTGATATATTATGCATCTCTTGTTTATTGACTACCAAAAATCCAAGTATCTTTCTTCAGAACCTTTTTGTTTGTGTTGATCATCGCTTTTTATGTAAGGACCCCTGAAGTTCTACATAACAGCCCCTGCTCATTATTTTGAGAGATGTGATGGAGCTCAGTATTCCTAGATTGATGGTCTGAGGAAAATGTCTCCAGGTGAAGCCAAACCTCTTGTCTGTATGCTGGAAAACATGATGTGACTGATGCTAGTCACTGGAGAAAGTATCCTAAGTCACAAATGAAGCACATTGGGAGAAGTTCTACTGAAGTTCTGAAGACTTGTGGTGACCAAGAGCAGAAGCCAGAGATCTGAGCAGGGGGGAGACGTTCTGCTCAGCAGTCTGTTCTATTGTTCATCCAGCCTTGCTTCCTTCTGCTTCCTGCCACCCCCTGTACGGATCCAGGCAAGTGTTTCCATCACCTCCCGTCTGTCCTCCCTCTGTCTCTCTTCAACACCGTGAGCAGATTGTCTCCCATCAACTCTACGGTTCAAGTCTGATGGCCAGAGCCGAACAGCAGTGCCTTTTTAATGTGCGCTAACATTGCCAGCCTCTGACATCCATTTTAATGTGCAGTTGTCCTCCACGACGTTCAGGAGAGACACCATAGAGTCTCTGTACATAATTAGCAGGATTCTTGGTTGACGAGGTGCGATGAAGCATCGTTGATGTGATGAAAGCCGATAATGTATTCATGTGACATGGATGGTGCTATTGCGGTGGGAGGTTTGGCGTCAAAAGGACAGGCAGTCGTGCCGAAGACAGCTGGTGCAGATGTATCTGGGATGTCACCACATGGCCACGTTCACGCCTCGGGAAAACAAACCGGCCTTTGGGGTTTCGGCCAACGATCCTCGACTCCCACAACTTCTGTAATTCAACCCGTCAGTAGCCTCAGACCGTAAGGTGCTCTTGTTGGAGCTAGAAGGTCATATATGCAGGTCCTTAGTTTAATACATCCGTCGTCTACAGCTCTCAAGCACCTGTCAGAAGACAAAACGGGTCTGAGAGCCATTAGAGGTTAGACAAAGCCAAAAATGGTGGAGTCTGCTAAAAGGTGAATAGATGAAAGGGGCAGTTATGTTCCATTGCAGGAAAAGGCACCCGACGCAATTACACCCTGAATGGCCATCATCAGGCAAAGAGGTATTGATTGGCTTCCTCCACCATTACTCACCCCAGATGCTCAAAGCAAATCTCACCCTAGATCTCTCTTGCAAAAAAGGTTAAGCTGTTTTTTTTTTTTTTTTTTTCTTCTTTTTTTCAAGAGAACGACTGGGAGGAAAGAAAGGGAAGGAGAAAGGTGGTAAGAGTGTAGGCCTTCAACATCCATGTGTTTCCAATCACGTCAAGAGCTGTGTTCCGTACAATCAATCTTTGGGATGAGTGATCTTTCTCACTTCCTTTTGTTGTAGTGGAGAGTTTAGAAAGCCATGGATCAGATCTGGCTTTTAGGGTTCTCTGCGCCATGTCCATGTGGTTTAAGAGTGACTGGCCCTGCCTTTGATCTGTCCAGATGAGGGTGCACTTACTTGTCCCGCCTCAGATCAACACAGGAAATTAACATCAATAATTCTGTTTTATCCCCTGGAAGGATATAGGACAATAAAGCAGCCCGTACCTTTGTGCCAGACAAACGGAAAGAACACTGAGTTGAAGAATGCTCTTAAAAATAGATGTTATATTCATGGCTTTGAAGGACCTTGTTTATAAAAGACAAACAGAGCAATTTTTATTTAAAATGACTGTAATTCTTATTTAAAGTGTTAGATAAACCATACATGTAAATTCAATCCAAGAATTGTTTACGAATAAATTCAGTTTACTTGTGTGTTTTAGGCCTATTGAGCTGTGGTGCTTAAACTGGAAATTGAGGTTCGAATCTGGCTTGACTTGGTCTTCCCTATTGCTTCCTGTCATCTGTAATTAAACTGCAAAATCCTATAAATTATAGTCACTACAAAACATGCTGTGAAGTAGAAAAATGTGTGACCTTGGACCTTGCTTCTATCTGTCATTAATTGATTAAACTGAAGCAGATTTCAGCACAAACTTGAAACTTGATTTTTTTATTGAATGAAACGTTTCATTGATGTTTTGATTAACAATAAAAATAACATCAGTAACATGCATTTAGAAAATAGATTCATTTTCATGCCTATGTTAAATTAAAACACATTACAAAACAAACAAGTGCTGTTTCATGGACGTGCATCAGAGATAAAAAACTTTGAATGAGCGGTATGTGGTTTGTGTATTGTTGCTGCCAAAAAGCCCTTTGGTCTGATTGGCGTGTTAATATTCAGATGACTGGAATGGTGACTGATTAAGACACCATGCTGTACTAACAATCAAAAAACTACAGGAATTAATGAATGGTGGCACGCTGTGTGTGAGTGTGTGTAATCCAGGTCAAGTCCCAGACTCTCCAGTCTCTTTGTTGTTGTTGTTTTTTTTTTCCCCCTCTGCTCAGTGCCCTGGGGGTCTTTCTGGCTGTGTGAACACAAGTGGCCCACATTATTGTGTTCGCTGTCAAAAACAGGCATGGAATCTGCAATTGAAGTGTAAAATTACTGTAAATTACAGAATCCGCCTTACTGCCTTTGCTGTGGATATATCAAAAGCACAATAAAACCTTAACAGACATCCTAATTCATTTTTTTTTTCTGTAATGTTGAACTGATTGTTGCAGCACCGTCAGAGCACTGGCTTTAATGAAGGCTTCTCATATAGAGTGATTGTGATTTAATTATAGAGCCATTGATGGAGATGATCGGAGGAGTATGAAGAGAGCAGAATGAGGCCTTTTGTGGTCTGGCTGATGCACACACATCAGTCAAAAGTGGCCCCTTTCCTGTTCTTTTTAATCATTTTGGTCCTTTTTTTTAGTTTTTTTTTCTAGACTTATTCCTTAGAATGGAAGAAATTATTTTGGGAAGAAATAAGGGCACAATGTAGTGCAGATTTGAATCGATATTACTGTACCCAAATGTGGACCAGGGCTCAGCATGACCCCACATGCAGTAGTCATCCTTGAAACTAAAAATCCCTAACCAGAGCGTTTGGGTGTCTTATGGCTATAAACAAGACGCAAAAAGGGTTTTCAGTTTTGACAGAAGTAATTTTGGAACATTAAGACATATTAAAGGGTTACTGTACTCAAAACTTACCCCCAGGTGGATCCAAACCTGTATGACTTCATTTCTTCTGCTGAACACAAAAGAAGATCATTTAAAGAAAGTTGATAGGCAAACAGTTCTCATTATCATTGACTTCCATTGTATTTTTTGTCCATATAATGGAAGACAGTGGGAAATAACAGTATTTAAAATATATTTAAAAAAAAAAAAAAAAAAAAAGTCATTCCAGTTTGGAACATTATTGACATTATTGAATGACAGTATGACAGTTTTTTATTTAATGCCCAGGATTGGACTCAAAAAAAGAGTAACATCCATATTTAGTTTCAATATGTGACACTAACCAGTGCATCACAGCTACAACTTTTTGTACTTACTTCCCATTCTCTATTCATCCACTTCCTTCACCCTTTCATGCTGCATTTGTTTTTCCATCACTCCATGTCGTCTCATGTCTCACAGTGTCTCTGCTCTTTGATGAAGATCCTGGCATGGTGGCAGTAGTGATAGCAGAAATTTCACGCTGTTTTCCTTGCTTCTCCGCCTGTGTGTTGACTGAACAGATGGGCTGTCATTCTTGGATCCCACCTCTCCTCCCTCTGCCCTTTCAACCCCCGCCATCCGCGCACTGGTACCCTGTACCAGGGGTGCCATTAACCCAGAACCTGCCCTGCTCCCGTTACTTTTAAACACTGTTATCCTGCTGGCCTGGAGAGCATGGACACCAGGAGACTTTTTCTTGGCCTTTTTTATGTTGGGTACTGAAAGAGAGAAGTTACTTAGATCTATATATATTCTCTCCTACACTGACTGTCAGATGTGGCTTCTTCTAAAATCTAGCTCTAGGGCTCAACAGACTGTTGAGATTTTTATTAAACATCATGTTCTTCACAGACACCAGCCACCTCTGGCTCTCATATAGGACCTGTAAAAAAAAAATATGGCATTTAAATTTTTTCATGAGCATCATATCTTCTACTATGTATTGTATTTTTATTGCAAAAATTAAGCAGTAAGTTGACCTATTGCTTTGTCTTGCTAAGGCTAATTTCACAGCTAGTATTTCATACACTAGGTGCGTAAATGGAGCATTTTATTCCGATTGCAGTTGGTTTAAAAGTCAAATCTGAAAAAAGTGTCAACACATCAATCGGAATAAAATTGGCAAAAACCTTAGAAATTCCAGCCGAGTTAAAATGGTTGGGATTAACTTTTCAAACCTGTTCGATAGTAGATTTTCGCGCATGTGCAATGGCGTAGAAATGACATAATGATGGCACATTGTTGTTGTTTGAATATGATAAATGATTGTCATGTTAATCTAAAATTCTCTTTCCACTCATCATCTGTAAAGTGGTGCAGTTTAATATTGTGCCACAAGTGTTTGCTTCACATGCAGACATCTAGTTTTGAACACACAAATGGGACTTACTGCTAGAATAATATAAGCATCATTGCACAAAGCTTCATAGTCTTGTCATCTCCTAATTAAGACCTGAGATAGATTAATATTAAGTTTGCTTTTTAAAACAAAGAGAAGGAGGATGTTTAGTATGCAAAAACTGTAGGTTGTGACAAATAAACACACTCCCAGAGCTGTCATTATCTGACGCAGGACTCACTCTCTTTCGTGATCACATTTTTGCATATGGGTCCCCCTCAGTCCATTCACACATTTATATATTTCTAAAATATTAAAATGTCATATTTTTATGTCTGATTTTGATATAAAAGTGTGCTGACTGGAAAAAAAAACTATTAAAACAATAAGATCTAACTTTAAAAAAAAAATAAGCATAAAGAGCTTTTAAGAAGTAGCAAATATAAATGAATAAAGCATTTTCCAAGACAGTTTAATGTGACCTTCATATAACAAAAAGAAAAATATGTTTTTTAAACATTTGGTTCCTTTGAAATTCTTTCCAGAATAAGAATGTCTCTATTACTAAATTATAAATACCATGACTCTGACTAGCGATGTCTGTTTCTTTTCAGTTTTCCCAAAAATGTCCCACCAACAAACTGGTTGCATATGAAGTAGTTGGAAATTATTCCATTTGAAAGTATAATTTTTTTTTAAACATGCAGTTAAATGAGATTTACCATCTTAGTTATATAATGAAAAAGAAAAACTGGCAAACTAGGTTCATCAAATTGGTTCATTTATATATATTTAAAGATGTTGTTCATCAATGAGGAATGTATTTCTTGCTGAGAATATGTTATGCGTGTTAATAGAAGACTTTTTGTTTACCTGCCTCTTAGTTTCTTTCTGTAATGGAAAGGCTATTTTGGAGGTGTGAATTTTTATATCTGTGTATGAAACAGTCTCTCAGTAGTGCAGATGGGCGCTTGAGAGTGTGTGTGTGTGTGTGTGAGAGAGTATGTGTGTTTATGCTAATGAGAGTCTACAGAGGAACACGGCGAGCTGTGTGGCACTGTGTCTGTTCTCCTGTTGAATATTTAGTATTCACTCAGCCGCTTCCTCTAATTACCTGAGAACATGCTAATGAATTCATCAGAATCAGCTGCTAATTGGCCATTTGAACAACCCAGTCTCCTTCAGAAACATGCGTCGCTGCCAATCAGAACGTTCGGCCTCATTCAACGGCTCCTTATCATTTATCCATTGTATTGATATGTATGAAGTGTTTTTTGTCTTTTTTTTTTTTCCAAGCCGTCCTTTGTTAAAGACCAGTTTCTTAATAGCCTAACACCCATTTGCACTTTTCGGGCATTAACAGCTTGACGTGTCAGGAATGTTCGTTGGCTAAAGTGGATATTTTTCAGGCCAGCTAGAAGGTACTTAGCATTGCTCTGTCCTGATTGGCTCATTCAGTTTCTACAACTGGCACCTATTAAGCTGCTATGGTAACGAAGTCTCATTATTTCAGCGGTGCCCTGTTGGGAACGGCAGACAGTCGGAAAGGTCAAAGTGGTGACATCACTACAGCCAGAGCTAATCTTATTTGGGTTCTGAATCCCGCTGTAATATGACTCCACTGCCAAAGAAACGGGCACGAAACAAAAGAAAGACAAAAATGAATGGAAATGTGTGTTTGTCCTTCTTAAAAAAGTGCCTGCTCTCTCATCAGTTTCATAGTTTCCTTTTGCTTATGCGTGTGCGTTTGTTTCCTGCATGTGTGTGTGTGTGCAAGAGTTCCTGAAAGTGAGTGTGTGTCAGTTTGTGTGTGTCTCGGTGGAATAGAGCATAATGAATATGGAAAGGCAGTAGGGAGAGATAATTAAAGTGGAGACTGCTTTGCTCTGGTCTGCAGGTGTCCTGAAAAACAGCTCCTGTTCACCATCACTCACAAGAAATCAAAACAATCAATGCTTAAAGTGACAGTTCAGCCAAAATTGTAAATTGGCATTATTTGCATCGTCGTTCCAAACCTGTATGACTTTATGTGAAAATCTGATCACAATAAAAGCATATTGTGACCACAAATGGTCTCCAAAAATTCAGAAAAACACTAACTAAAACTATTAAAAACCCTTTTATAATCAAAAATTTAAATGGAATTTAGATATTAATAAATACTATAATACTACATAATAAATAATGCCTAAATAACACTGGCCTGACATCACCACTTTCAAATATGTGTACACACAAATGAGATTTAAAACATTGAAGATGGTAAAAGGCAAGATTTTAGGTAGATAAAAGACTCTTTACACAAATTTTCAGAAGACTGTTAATATTCTTCTAAACAACTCCTTTAATTTCCACATACTGTATAAAGACAATCTTGCAGGTTTTGCAACAATGTGAAGGGAAGTAAATAATGATTTTGAATTGTGCATTGTTGGTCCTCTCTAAAATCTTATATTCTTATATTTTACCCCGTTAGTGTTGCTTTCTTGGCAGATCACATTGAAACATTTCCAACAGTGATTATCCCTTTCACTGTAGTACTGGGTTTAATCAGTGTCTGGGAAAGTGGCCTTTAGAGTTTTTTCCCTGCAGCATTTTGAGCTTTTTCATGTTTCTCTTGCTGTCTTTGTCTTTCCTTTTTGGATTGATGTGAACTGCTGCTCACCCCACATACCATCATATTCAGATCACACACAGACGGGCCCTGTGAGTCCCCTTTTATCAGCACATTTAAGCTCTGCAAGTGTGTGTGAGGTCATTGTGTTTATCTGCGTGTGTACGCTGTTTGGATGTGTGCGATTTTCAGTTTTGTGTACTGCAGATGTTTGAATCTTAACCCCTTCCTCTTCACGCTTCATTTGTAGTTCCTTTTCCGTTCATCTGGGTTGCCTTTAAATAAACCTTGCTGTATATGTGTGATGTCAGAGAATGTGTGTGTGGCGGTGCGTAAGTGTGTGTTAAAGACGGTCAGAGTGAGAAACTGTTAAAGCACCTTTTCACTCATCCTGTCTCTTCAGAAGAAAAGATTAAATCCCAATCTTTTCTTTTCCCTCAGCCCTCAGGGAAACGTTTTACGGAGAGGATACAGATTTGCCTACAGCTCTCTGAGAGAGAGAGAGTCTTAGCAAAGCAGAAAACCAGAAGGGGAGTGAATTAACGGGCAAACGTGAGAGAAAGGCACTATATTTTTACTTTACAAGCAGGTAGTTTAATTAGACATGGAGGAAATGAATGTTTGGCACAGAGAGAGAGAGAGAGAGCTGTGATGTATTTCTTGGTAATGATCAGCACAGTTTGGCTTCTCCGCAGGCCTTCACCCCCTGTAGAGTTTACTGCCGCGTGATGAATTTAACACTGTGGAACAATCAGCGGCTCTTGACTTCACTGTTAGGCAATTTTACACTCAATTTTGATAAACTATCAGTGTACAGTGTACTAAATCACTTTAACGATGCTACAATTGTCGTAGATTGTTAAGATAATATTTAGCATCATGCTTTAATAAAAACATAGGGCATGTCATTTCTGCTGAAACTTTCACTGCCTAGATAGTGAAAATCAGTTGCTCACTGTATACACTTAATGTGTATCAGCATGTTATCTTAAACCTGAAAGGTCACATAAAGTGCAATTGTATGAAAACAAAATCTAATCGTGTGTGACATCAAAGTAAACCAAGAGCAGATGACTCTGGATGCTTTTAAATCGCTTCCGCGGCACACTTCAAAACCAACGCACCTATGGCCAATGGTTCAACGCTAAACGATTCACCCAGTTCGTTCAAAAGGTGAATGTGTCGTAGACGAAAAGTTCTGCTTTGTCTTAACTTTTTATTGGCAAAATTGAGCAAAACAGTCTAAAATAACAGAATATTATTAACTTCTTACTTACTGTTGTATAAGATCAGTTTCACATTTGCACTCAAGTGATATTGCACTCAGCCTATTGTTGGTGTGATATTGCTTAACTATATGTATGATAAATATGCACGTACACATCTTTGTGTTAGAAGAATTAAATTTATTTGTATTCTGAAGTGTTTGTTCAAGGATTCTCTAAATTGATCAAAAACTACAGTAAAGATTGTTTATTACAGTGCATTTTAAAGCCCCATTTACACTAATCACGATAACTATAAAGATAATGATATTACATGTGTAGTAGGGATGGGTACCGAAACTCGGTACTTAATCGGTACCGGTGCTAAATGATGAAAGACCGAAGTATCGATAAGCTCTGACGTTAATGGTTCTGTTATCAGTACTGCAGAAAAAATACATTTCCTGTTTATTGCTAAATAATAATTTCCTATTTTAACCTTTTCTAATTTGCAATAATATTAAAGACATTTGCCTTCACTTGTTATTAGCAATCTCACGGCCGAAATGTCCGTCTGTTCCACACATAGGTTCAAGTACAGAGCTCGTGATGCACAACACGAAAGCTCGCGCTTAATAGAGTGACGATGGCGGAGAGAACCGAACGATCTAAAGCAGTGGTTTTTAAC
>JAUMHE010000056.1:6098773-6109692 GCA_032359235.1 Enteromius mattozi
ACACACACACACACACACTAGACAGCCACTCAGCCTGTTTTCCTAGATAAACGTCATTTGCAAACAGTGATCACTCAGTGATGTCTTTCTATGCCTCTCTCTCAGATTTGGAAAGAAAAAAGAAGAGAAGAGCAAGACTGAGACAAAAATGAATGTGCAGAAGCAGACGTCAGAAATTCTGAGTGAGGAAGAGTTGGAGAGGATGAAGGATGAAAGAGAAAGGTGAGATTGATGTCATTACACCATAACACCACTATCAAAACACAGCATCCACCCCAAACCTTTGAATACTAGTGTATATTTTTCACATGTATTAAAATAGTTGCATTGTCATATTGCATTATGGGATTGCTGCTAACTTTTTGGAATAGCCTTTGTGTTTTAATCATGGCTATAATGCCTTAAATTGCTGCCTATGTAGGCAACAATTTACTGTGGATTGTTCTTATGCAGTTGTATTGGAGTCAGGCTTAGATCCCTTGAGTCAGCACAAAGCAACAGTGGCAGGTAATACCCTCTGGAAGTAAAATAAATTTGGGAGTCAAGGCTCAAAGGAGGAGGGTTTCTCCCCAGTAACCTGCGAAAGGGCGTGTGAGCTAAAACACATGGCACAAAAACATTGTATTTGTTAACTGCAGTTTTAAAAAATGTATAACCCCTCAATAGTAATATAGTTCAATAACCGGACTGTTAGCAGATTCAAAGTAATTTGATACATTGATACACAGAGTCGCCGCTGCGCCTGCCCCAACTACTGACCAACCTTGTCTTCTCTGCAGCCGCCTCTTTGCCTCTGCTTTTGGGCTTCGAAGCCACATGAGGACACACAAATGACTGCACAAATTCTTGATTCTTGAACATCATTCTCGACTGCCGAGAGACTACCTAAGAATAAAATGTATCCCGCATGTTGTGTTCTGGTCATTTTGACATGGAGGGTCAATGAAAATGCTAGTTACACTTGGCGGTGTTCAAATGGTGTTCCCGTTTGAAAATAAAAGGTCATTTAAAAACTGATTTTACATTTCTAGTTATGCTGTATTATTATACCGTAATGTGTTATGCCTCATTGATCTTATGCTCCTCAGTTTTTGAGTGAACAAATTATCCACAGAGTTACAGTATCATGAAGTAATTTTTTTTTTTTCACTCAAGAAATTAGCTCAGATCAATGAGTCTCACAACCAGTCAGTTCTAAAAAATGAAATATAAAATTATGGGATTGAAAGAATTGAAAGAAAATAACTTGACAAAATGCTTAAATCCATGATTCGGTTATAATATTGCATAAAGGTAGGTAGGCTGGTTTTCAAAATAGTTACGGGTTAAGTTTACTTTTTACATTTGAAGCTATTGCAAAATTTATACATGTAAGTACATTATGGCTGCTAAACTGTACAATTGACCATTGCTAAAGAAAATCCAGTCATTATAACAAAAAAACCCTTCAGGATGATACAAAACTCTAATAATGTTCAGATCACCCTGTCAGAGTTTATTTTGTGGTAACGATCGGATGACTGTAAATTATTTTATGTTTCACTGAACTAGCCTTAATTAGTGGTGAAGTCAGTAGAGTATAGTTGAGAGATCTTTTAGTCTGTTATTTTTGCCGTCATTTGTGAGGACACCTAGTCATTTCCAAACAGCATGAGTTGATCAGTAAGTTACTTGCTAAAGTAGATTTTATATGAAAACTTAAAAGTAATCATTACCTGCCATATGGAACAAAGGTATAGCTCATTACTGTCATGTATGACACATAGGGTTTTAGATGACTCATTGTATTACACACAGGATTATATCTCTTATTTTTCGTCCCTCATTCACTCTGTAAGATTGACAGCTTTTTGTGGTCCATTACTGAGATGACACACAGCACTAGATTCCTCTTCCTCTCTCTATCTCTCGGCGTGTCATGTATATTCTGCCAGAAGACAGGAGAAAAGGATATATTTAGCTGAGATGCAGGGATGTTTTTGCAGTCATTATTTTGTGTGGTGTTTGCCGAGGCTTATTTGGACTTGGAAGCCTGTGAAGTGTGAGCTGGAGCCATGCTGTTTTTCTCCATATGCTCCAGAGTGGCATTTGTTCAGAGAGAGACTTTATTGACTGAGCCTGTTGTAGCTCCTGAGAGAGACAGAAAAGGAAAGAGGGAAAGAGAAAATCAGCTGGATGTGTCCGAAATCTCTGTCTTGACCTTTCCAGTTTATTGTATTTTCAGAGTCATCCCTGAAAGTGTAAATATGATTCAAGTTCAAGTTGCAGTTGCTTTCTGATTGTGTGACTTGCTCAATGGCTCAGTTAAAATTTCAGAGCATACACTACCAGTCAAATGTTTGGAATAATTATTTTTGAATGTTGTTAAAAGGAGTGCATGATTTATATTTATTATGTACAAATAAATGCGCACACATTCATGTATATATTAAAAAAAAAAAATTGATTATACATTAAAAATATTTTGTAATAATATTAATGATATGAATATAAATATATACATGTAAATATTTTCAAAATATATAAAGTTTGTGTGTGTGCTTAAATATACAGAATAAATATACACAGTACACATACATATGTGAAGAAAAACTTTTATTTTGGATGCGATTTGCACTACATTTTAATCAAATAAATGGAGCCTTGGTTAGCATATGCATAAAAACAATTCCACACTTTTGAACAAACAGCCTAAATTATATTAATCATTCAAACAGAGTAGGTTAACATCAGCTTTTCTGTGTTACAGAATTGAGGCCAAGCACCAGGAATTAAGGGAACGCCAGGTCCGGGATCGTTTCTCTCCACCTGACGTGGAGGATGATGACCTGGACCCCAACTATGCCCGCATTAACAACTTTAGGGGGCGCGGATCACCTTCCCAGCCACATTACGGCAACCGCAGCCCCTCTCCTCAGAGACCCCCGCCCCCAGTGTCCCACAGCAGAGAGCCGTCCGCAGAAGACCCTCTGGATGGCCTGTACGCCAAAGTCAACAAACAGAGAAGCCCTCCACCTCCTGCTGCAGACAGGTAAATATGCATGTATTCAAATATTTATCATGCTTATCGCTTTAGAATACTTATCCCAATAATTAGTAGTCCCTTCGGAAGGATTTGGTAATACTTCTTACATTCTTAGTAGGTTGCCATCATCTTTGATTAGAATTAGTTATGCATTTTAAATTATTCACATTAATTATATTATACGACTGCAAATTTTGAAATGTAGTGTACTTAACAAATAAAATGCTTTTCATCTCATTTAAAACATCTGAATGAAATGCCTGGCATAAGCGCAAAAACAGCTTGTTCTATTCTGTTACTTTTTTAAAACAAAGGCTTCAGAGAGGTAAAACTAATCAGTTCTGTTTGAATGAGTCATATTTGAAGCTGTTGTATAGCAGCTGATAGACACACATGTGTGATGCATGTCAGCTGAATGTTATATTAATACAGCCCGTTGCTTGGCAACCCCAAAGAAGCCAATAATGCCTAATAACACACTTTAATAACAAGTTCTTCCTCGCCATGGTTTGTAATTCTCATAACCTTAAGACACAGAGTCACAGCTGTAAACCCTGAGGAGCTGCTCTAATATTGATTCTCTCATTTTTGCTGGACACATCAGCTCAGTCTGCAGCTCTGACATAGCTATGCTGTAATTCTGTTCTTTTGATTGAGCATCAGAAATATATCAATCTATATTTCATGTGCCTCCACCTATGGTGAAGTAATGCATTAGCCTTGAAATTTAAATCAAGACCTGCATTTTTAAGGCACGACACCCCAGATGAATAGGGTGAGAATAAAAATAAATAACTGATAGATGTCACCATATTTCCCCAGGTGATTGATTACATTAAGAATTGCAAACATTTTTTGTGTTACAAGTTTTCTGTATGCAAATTAGGTATTATCTAATTGAATATGCACTGACTTTCATAAGATTCCAGAACAGAAACTAAAATGTTGGATAAAGCCATTTCAGGTTTTTTTGACATCTGTGTATAATTTAGAAATCAGAGAATACTGGAAAAATAGACCATGTTGTAAGAAAATCAGGCAAATGATAAATGGCAAGCCTCTCTGTAAACACTATAACATTATATAAGAATATATATAAGAATAAAACTTTAAAGCAGCAGAGGTGTTTAGCACTACAATATAAAGTCAATTGTAAGTACATTAGTACATAGTAGTTGAGTGCCAGTAGTGTCTTTCCTGAAATAAATAACAGAGATGACTTATGTTTTGACTGACAAATACAAGTAAAAACTTATAAAAGTAATGCAAAAGTAACTAACAAGTTCCTGTACATTATAGAGACCTGCTATTGTTCATCTCTGTGGCAATTTCTGAGTGGATATTTGGGTCGCAAGAGTTTCATTCGGAGCAGGAAGGTCTCAGCGTGAGGGGTCAGCTGTTGGTCAGATACAGTAGTTGGCTGAAGGAAACTCATTTATTTGTGTGAAGGGGTGAAGGGAAATATGTCTGCCACACAGAGACACACCAGCTATAACGCAGCTCATTAAGGATGTATCTTTGTCATATGTGCCACCGTATGACACTTTGTCTGACTCTGTGGCCAGGCGTCTCCTACAGCCTCAGTTTTTGATAATCTGGTTCATTTCCTCACCTTTAGCTTTTCATACTCTGCCGGAGAGGATTGAATACTGCTGCATATTCATATCTGCCCTGCATAAGGGGAGTATTCTTAGTAAATTCGTGCTGATAGGCTGCTGATGGGTAAATTGAGGATGTGAATGAGACTAGCATCAGTGACTCTGGTGTCAGCGCGAGCGTGCTCTCGTGTCATATGAAGAGTTTGTTAAATGGTAGAGTTGCTCTGTTGTATGGCCGGTGTCTGATTTAAAAGCTTCCTCTGAGAGTCATTAAAGCGGCTCGGTTATTTAGACAGACAGGCAGTTTAACACATACACTGCTGCCCATTGCTGTCATAAAAAGTGTCTTTCAGTGTGTGTAGTGGCTTATATGGTCAGAGTGAATTCACATTTGTTAAATGTAAATGTTAGCATGTGCCCTACTATAAGACAAAGTTCTTCTCGTGACCATTTTCACCCTCTTTTGACCCATCTGGTTCACCCAGGACTGGACATATAGTCACTTTTAATATTCTTTTTTTGTAGTACTGTGCTATGTGAATGTATTTACATACCGTAAAATAAACAATATAGCAGATTCTCCACCAATATGCATTGCAGTATATACAGCCATACTTCCCAGCCCTACTCTCATGCTGTTAAAACCCTTAATGGCTATTTTTGCAAATAAATTTCACAAAGAACTAGCAAGTAACACAATGAATTAATTTTTTTATGTTATTATTTATGTATAACTTTTTGTCCATACCTTGATAGAAGTTTTGACCAGTTTTAAATGACATGAGAGTGAGTAAATGATGAAAATTTTGTTGTTGTTGTTTTGTGAACTACGTCTATAAGACATGTATATGGGAATGACCTCTGCCATGATTAGCTAACATCTTTGCATACAAAAACTCAACTGTATATGGCATTGATATGCAAATATGCGAAGTGTTAATGACCTGTTTTTGCAACTTTGTTCTATACATGGCCTAGACAGACTTTGCATTGAAGTATGTCTGCTTAGTACATCTTAGTTTCATCATTTCTAGCAGTTTTAAAGCACACATTTCACCTGTGAATTGATTTAGTCTGTCAGAAGGCAAGACTAGAGCGCAGTACTACCTACTCATAGCAAATCTTTCAGACACAATTACACTCAATATAGACATTTTGAAGCTGAGCTTTAAATCAGGAAAACTAAACTATTAAAGCGGCACTCTATTGGGTATTTTCTGGGTCTAAAATGAACACTCAATGAGTGCCAAAAGCAATTAAAATTTCTTTGGTGAGTAAATAAAACTTAGCTACTCTCCAGTAGTGTTAACCTAATAAAGAACTGTGCAATGCATGCTTCAAGGGTCAGTGACACAGAAGAGAGTGTATAATTTATAAATTGGCATGTGTTTTAACCATCAAATATATTTGTATATACCACATGATTTTGTTGTGGCCACAACCATTTTTTTTTCTTTATTATGATGTCAACAACAGTTGACTTTATTCCCTCAAATGATCACAAATATCAAAATGAATTTTAATTAAAGGATTGCTCCACCCCAAATTTAAATTGTTGTCATTAATCACTTACCCCCATGTCGTTCCAAACCCGTAAAAGCTTTATTCGTCTTTGGAACACATTTTAAGATATTTTGGATATGACAGTCCCATTGACTGCCAGGTAATGAACACTGTCAAGGTCTAGAAAAGTATGAAAGAAGTCGTCAGAATAATCCATCCACCATCAGTGGTTTTGTTTTCTCTCCATACAAAAAGTGTTCTCATCGCCTCATAACGTTATGGTTGAACAACTGACAGAGTATTCTGACAATGTCTTTCATACTTTTCTGGACCTTGACAGTGTTATTTACTTGGCAGTCAATGGGACAGTCACAAGCCTCCCAGTTTTCATCCGAAATATCTTAAATTGTATTCCGAAGAAGAGCAAAGCTTTTATGGGTTTGGAATGACGTGGGGGTAAATGTTTAATAAGAAACTTTTCATTCTGGTGTGGAGTAATAAAGGAAATGTAAAGCTCCTAAAAATGTTCTTTAGGTTTTTCTGTTGTAAAAAAGTATCCTAAAAACATGTTCCACGATTTTCACAAAAATAACAAGCAGGACAGTTATTTTCATAATGATAATAGTACATTCACATGGGGAGTCCGCGTCAACACCTCTCATTTACTTTGAATGGAGTGACGTCAAGTGTTGCTGAAATGAATTGTGGGTCCGTCGTGTCACATTGGGTGTATTGTTCACGGCAAAGATTGAAAACTTTTCAACTTTTCAAGCACCTGCGCAGGCATTAGCCAATCGCTTTCATTCAACACCAGAAAACTAATGTGATTGGCTGTTGGCTGTGGTGTCAGCACCAAGCTTCAGACATGCCCTCCATCAAACGTTGATGCAGACACCCCGTGTGAATGTATCGTAAGAGATAAGAATTGATAATAAACAGTGTTTTTTGAACAACAAATCAGCAAATCAAATTCAGATTTGCCATTACAGAAAAAAAAAATGAAATAATGTTTTACAATATTACAGTTTTTACTTATTTTGATCGAATAAATGCAGATTTTTCCGACCACAAACTTTATTTTTGTAAAACTGAACAAAAACAATACTAAACAAATTGTAAAAGATAGTCCGACTCCTGCCAATGCAAGTCATTTGAGCCATTGAAATTTAAGACATACAACTCTTTATCATCCAAACGACCACTACCAGAGACCTTCGTTTTCCCCTTTCCATTCCTCCTTTCATCTGAGCACTCTGGAGCAGTGGAGAGGCAGGCAGGTGAAGGACGTGGGGAATGTGGTGAGAGAAAAGAGTGAGGGGCTCTTGAGGTTCTCCTCATGAGAGAGAAGCGAGCGAGGAGCTATTTGGCATTGGTTGTGAGAAGAAGGGTCCACAGCGAGCTGCTCCTTGAGCGCTGAAGAGGCCCACCGCACTCAGCTTGGAAAGTTACTATAACAACCAGACTCTCCAGAGCTCTGCTCCGCTCCAATTAAAAAATAATCATTGTTCCCTCCACTGATAGAGAGGGATGAGGGAGACAGGTGGCTCGCTTATCTGCACAGGGGCAACCCAGTTCTTTAGAGACCAGTGGAGAGCTGCAGATTGCCAACCTTTGCTTCCACATCTCCAAAAACACTTTTATAGACAAACATATGAGCGAAGAATGGGGAATCGGTTTGATAAGAGGAGGAAGGGGTCTACAAGGTTGCCCGCTCTCCACTCGGCGCTCTAGCTCGCTGTATGAATGCCGTGTCCTGGATGTGCTCGAGAACAATAGCCCCCACACTGCCCTAAGCAAACAGTCCTCCAGTCCTCAATGTAACCCCGCCAGGGTCAGTCCAAAACACGGCACAAACCCGTCAAGAGCTACTCCACGGGTTACCGATGTCCACTCGAGTCCCCCATCAGCAGCCATTGTGCCCAGATACCTCACTGAAAGATTTGGCCTATATAAAAACACAGTTAGGGCTTTCTCCTCCTCGTCTCTCCGCGTGTTCCCTCCACCTCCTCCTTCCCCGCTTTCTTGAGGCCTGAAGCGCAGCCTCGCCATCAAAATAATTATAGAAATCACTAGATGGAGAAAGAAAAGCTTTTAGTGTTGGTTGTGTGAGTGCTGGAGTGCTTTTCTGCCCGTTAATTAATCAGCCATTCTGCTGAGCTGAATGAGAGCTGCAGGCGCGTTTGGCTGCTTTTAAAGAGTGCCAGCCCGCTCCCTTAAGTGTCTCCCCGTATCTGCGAACCCTTCCCTGGCCTGACACCGCTTCTCTGTCTCTCTTATTCACCATCCCTCCCGCAATGAGGGTTTAATGTGTTTTCAATGTGCTTGAAAGAAATGTAGGTAACCGTGTTAGAAATGGCCAAGATGGTTGACCAGTCGTCCAACTGTCTGTCTAAAAAAAGCTTCAAATAAATATTAGAATAAATACACATCATATAGTATTAATATAAATGATAAATATTTCAATATTGTATATTGAATTTATACATATTCACACAAATAAATTCATATTAGAATTAATAAATTGTATTAGTATTATGCATATTGTGTAAACTATTTTTTGTGAGTACCTTTTCATATAGAAATTATACATTTTTGCCTGTTTTTCATTTGTTTATTTTGTTGTTTTTGTCATGCCAGTTTTTTATTAAATTCAGACGATGCAATTTTGTTTTGGTAAATGCAATATATCTTTTATGATGGATATTCTGCAGGTCTAGCTATTCCATAAAACCGATCACAGAATCTCCAATGTTGAATTTCTATTTTCAGAAATCTAAAGAGATCTGAATAAAAAGTCTTAACATCCAATTATTATTTTTTTTTTTTAAATCTGAAAAGGTTTGCTTCCAAAAAAGGCGATTGCAGGAATTTCAATAATGAAATTTTTAATATTTATTTGTATTTGTATTTTATTTATTTATTTCACCTGTCTCTGATGACAACTTCCTGTTTTGCTGACAAAGTTGTTTACCTCAATGAACTGATCAGCATTCAAAAAAGTAAAACCTCCAAAAAAAAAAAAAAAATACACTCTATAACAAGCTCATATAGTTCATTGTTGGTTTGGAAATCTTTTTGTGCCTGAAAGTTCAGACTTTGTGTGAATAGGCTTTGAAAGACTGAGAATAAAAGCGTATAGAGGAAGCTTCTTCTGGTTTGTGGGTTCTCTGAGTCCTTATGATTCATCTGGCCTAATCTGGAGAACCGGACAAGTGCTACTCGTGCGTTCCGCCCCTGAGTTTTTCTCTTCCTCTCAATGCGCTTCCCTCATTCTATTTTCCCCTTTTTCATTCTGCATTTCCTCCTCTCATATTTGTTCAAGAACTTCCTGCCTGTCACTCATTGAAGAAAAGCAATTCCACATCACTCTCTCATTGAAGCACATACAAGACAAAAAAGCTCGCACACTCAAATGCACACGTGTGTGCGCTCGCACAAAGCATTCACTTAGCGGTTTCTTCTAGATGCATCTTGTAGCTTAGCAACAAGTCATGCCACTGCATACTGTTCCGTTCTGTTTTTGGAAACAGGAGGATGTGAAAGCTTATTTCTAAAAAGCAGAAATTGTAGATTGGTTTAAATTATATTCACCTCATTATTCCATCTCAGCTTGATTGAACTGAAAGGGAAATGCTTTATTTTCTTTCTTTTTTAGACCTTTTTGGAGGTGCACAATTTTAGAATTGAGGGTTGAGGATAGAAGACTTGATTACCGCCTTACTCTTAGACACAGATTTGCCTACCCAGAATGCACTCTGCCTGCCATACAAAGACAGAGGTGGTGTGACTGGTGTTTTAATGAAACGATCCAGGCACAAATTGAGCTTCACCTGCGAACGAGAGGACGCGGGAGGGGTCGGCGATCGTTGATGGCCTGTCCAAATAATGTTACACCAGCCAAAATACTTCTAATTATTTCTTCAATTGCAGATGGCATATAAAAAGTGCCGTCACTTCTGGTTAGGGAGCCTGGGAGCTGGCCTGTCATTGCCGGCTATCTTTTGTTGTCAAATTTCATTTCTGAAAATGTCCACTAATTAGAGCGCTGAAGCTCGCCGCAAAATTACTCGAGGGGAGAGTTGTGGGAAATTGATAGATCTGGTTCTTTCCTCTCCTCGTCCAAACACGGATGTGTCCATTATGGCATCTGTGGCCTCGCTGTCTTCTTCACAATTGCTTGTCTTTCTTGCCTGCTTGATGCGGGTCATGTTTCATCAGCAGGTTAGGGGAATAAGGGTGCACTTTGTCTCTTCTGATGTAAATGATTGAATGATTTCGTGTGACACTTTCAGATTTAATGTGGCTTTAATTGATGGGTAGTTTAGGTATGATGCTGATTGGTCAACACAACATTCCAGATACGCTAAAATACATGTTTAGCAGTTAAACACCTGTTATTCTTACTGCTGTGTAAATTGATGCACTATATTCCATTAAATCAACATGTGACACAACCCATTTTAATTGGTAATCTGATGTGACAAATTATCAAAGCACTCAATAAGCAAAGCTGTTGTGAAGTTCAGTTAATCGAGTTAAAATCCTCTTATAGGCAAGTGTTAATGCTGCATGCTATTATTAAAAAGACGTTTTAGTATATATATGATTTAAGTTGTCTCTTACCATTCACAGCTATAATTTTGCCTCAAACTCCTAATTTGCTGCTTATTAATACTTAGAGAAGATAAGATTAGGTATTAGTTAGGATTAGGGATGTAGAATATGGTCATACAAAACATGTGCTTTATAAGTACTAATAAACAGCCAATATGTTAATAATAGGCATGCTAATT
>JAUMHE010000056.1:6109792-6128732 GCA_032359235.1 Enteromius mattozi
TAATTGCGCATTGTCATATGAACACCTAAAGAATACAGTATTACAGTATTGTTTTGAATCGATTCGATTGAGTTTGACTGACTCAGATACATTTTTGACAAAATTGAACATTTTTGGCATATATTTTAATATTTTTCTCTGTCTAGAACCCTGAGTGTGCCAATGTTGCATTATGTTTTATTTAGAATAAGTTATATATGCAATAAGTAAAAATTGTTTACTAAGTTTTATATGCAATAACTCGCTTAAGGCTATACTTCATATTAAATTTGATCATGGTTCATTGTGTCGCATGACCTTTCATACTTTATTGCTCCAATCCACAAAGCTTCTTCGTGTCCTCAGGGTTTTGTTGTTTAGTAAATTCAGATTGCAATGTCTTTTCTTCAGGTGTACTTACCCACTCGAGCTCTCGTTGTTGGCCCGGGGTAATATGGTAATAATGTGTGTTAAACAGGCATGATAAAGAGTGCTTGAATGGAATTGATTTTTGATTTGGGAGCGTGTGATTGACAGAAGCATGCCGATTATCAAGCAGATGAGCTTCTGTGAATCAAATTGGTGGATTACATCAAGATTCCCCTCGACAGCCCTTGGTGTGTTTCTCATGCACACTCATTAGTGTGTATGTGTGTGTCGATTCCAGCGTTTTTTGTCCTGTTCCACTGCTCTCCAGGTCACAAATTGATGTCTTTCATTTTACAGTGTATAAATCTTGCTCTTTATGACCGGCAGTGTTTTTTGGTCCATTTCAAAGATGAAGGAATAGATTGCTATGTGCCATACGGCTTCATTTGGCGTTTCTCTTGATGTCTGTGTCTCCATTGTCCAAAGCAGACATGTCTGTTGGATTTATGTGTGCTCCTCCAGCTTTAAACCATCATTTATCCAACTCTTAAGATCTGCTGACCTGAAGTTTCTCTCCAGCATTAAATCATTAATAGACAGAGAGAGAGGCCGCCCTCAGACCTAGCAGGGGGTTTTGTGGAGACAAAGAGGGAAAACTGTTCACTGCGGGGTGACGAGATGAACAGAGAGATGTGAACGCGGTGAGATGAAGGATAAAAGAGCTGAGATCTTCTAAACATATCACATAGTGTGCGTCTGTGGAATTCTCTCATTTACTCTCGTGATGTTCTAAACCTGCATGAACACAAAATAGATGAACAATTCAAAAGAGGTTTAGCAGAATGTTCATGCTGCAGTTTTCCATATAATAAAAGTGAATAGTGACTAACAAAAATAGACAAAAAAAAAGAAGTTATTTGTGCACAAGAAGTCTTCATCAAATAGTTTTATTAATATTATATAAATGTATTCATTATTAAGCAAAAATTAATAAAATCGTTCAATGCCACATTTGAACACATTTACTGTACTTGAAATCATCTGAAAGCTGAATAAATAAGCTTTCCATTGATGTGTGTTCCACTGATAATTTTGGCATAATAGAAAAATTAATAATTTTGACCCATTCAATGTATTTTTGGCTATTGCGACAAATATACCCATGCTACTTATGACTGCTTTTTGTGGTTCAGGGTCACATAGAATAGAATAGAATAACTCTACATTCTTATGTAATTTACAGAACAACAGAAGTTATGTGAGGTTAGAACAACATGAGGGTGAGTAAATGATGACAGAATATCTTTTTTGGGTGAGCTATCCCTTTAAGGCAAGGTTTCTCAGTGTGTTATTAACGACTCCATTCATTTAATATCTCCCATCTCTCAGCTTCCGTGGGATGCCGGCCAACTGCCCAGTCACTTGAGTATGAAATTAATAGATAAAATCGCAACTCTTGTTGTTTCACAGCCGAACACTAAATTCCCCCCTCGTCGCAGTTACACAGACACGTCGCTGGCCCAGGGGAATCGATACCATTGGCTGTAGTTAATGCCGTGCTCCCCTGCCACTGGGAGGGAGAGAAAATAAATATCTTTACCCTTTATTGAACTTTCTCTTGTAACACTCCTGTAGAATGAGCTTCTGTGAGGGAAAGAGCAGAGTGCAAATTAAGCCTTTCTTAGTCACCAGGTGCTGTGGCTCAGCTTATCGGAGGAAACGCTATCCGTAGAGCCAATGCCCTTATTTGATTCCCGCAGCCGCCCACCATCACTCTCCCCTTCTTCTGAACCACTCTCACTGCTTACTGCACACTGTGTGTACTACACTGCATACAATCCAGTATTTTTTTTTTTTTAAATTTCGTAATAAGCAATAAATGTTTTATATTTTTACAGTTTTGTATTTTTTGTTTTTACCCCTAATTATGATCCCTTACTTACAGGGCACCTTTTAAAATATAAAAGCATCTAAAAATTATGCATCTATAAAATACCTTTTCACTTAATAATTGCACTGAAGCAAAATAATTTTTTGTTTTACTTATATTATTTTATGTACATGCATACACCATTTTGGGGTTAGTAGGATTTTAAAAATATTAATAAATACATTTATTTAACAAGGATGCATTAACTTGATCAAAAATTATAGACATTTATAATGTTACAAATTATTTTTATTTAAAAAAAAAATCAGCATATTCATCAAATAATCCTTAAATGCATCTTGGTTGTCACAAAAATATGAAGCGCAAAAAACCCCAAAAAACTTAAGATTAGAGTAATGACTGCTGAAAATTCAGCAAATATCACAAAAATAAAATACATTTTAAAATAGGAGACATGTAATACTATTTATTTATTTATTTGCTTCATTTTGGGTCAAATAAGTGCAGCCTTAATAAGCCTAAGAGACGAGAGAAAATACGAGTTCATTTGCGAAAACATTTTTAACAATTTTCAAAAATCCATTTTTTTTCATTGTGCATTCCAATTAATCTCGGTCAAACTGCATTTGGGAATTTTGATAGGGTTAATAAATAACTAAAAACACAATAAAACAATAATATCGTGATAACATAAAAAAAACATGATTTTTGGAAGAAGAAAAAAAGGAATGATCTGCTTTTGCAAATAAAATCTTCATGTTTTTTCTGCTACATTTCAAGTAATACAATAACTTTGGTAGGTTATTGTATATGCTATTCCATGCTGGTATACTGAATATTTGGCTGTATTCCATCCATTACCTGCACACAGAACTTTTGTATACCATCCACATTACGCAGACTGCACACATAGTGGTAAATGGGTAGTATTATAGTATGCCATTCTGAACATATTTTCTGTCTCACTCTCCCTCCCCTTCCTCCATCACCCCTGTTTCATAGCCTGCGGCCATATTAATGTCGGTTTCCCTCTGTGCGTGACCAGCTGAGTTTATGATTATGTTTGGAACTGCAGGCTATGTGTATATTCGGGGGTGAGCGTATGTGCACTCATGTGTATGTGAGTGAGAGGTGTGTGCCTGTGTCTTTGATTAGAGCAGGACCCTTATTAAACATTGATGGTGTTATTCATTTGGAGGGTGAGGAGGGTGCTCAGTCAAAATGGCAGCAGTAATTAAGGCGTTCTGGATATGATGGCTGCATGATGGAGTGTTGAAAGCATAACTACGGAGCCCAGACGCTGCAGGGGAAATGGCTTGCTTGGGAACCACAGGCCGAGAATAAATGCACGCGTTTAGTGCTTTATGGTGTGTGCGTGTTTGTGGTTTGTGCAACTGCCAAATTCCTTTAGAGCAAAGCTGATTTATTCTGTTGTGTGTTCTCAGATCCCTATATTTTGAATGTTTTCGCTTGAAGCTGATTCCAGTTTTGATGGCATACATGTGGTTAATGCAGTAAATGGATAAATGTTTTTTAGATTTAAATGAGATAACAGTGATAAAATCTTACTTAGGGTGCAGAAATCCTTAAAGTGCCCCTATTATGGATTTTTGAAAATTGCATTTCATGCAGTGTGTAACACGGCTCTAATTAATGAAAACATACTGCAGAGTTTTAAATCTGAAAGTGCACCGTGTATAAAGTTATTGTCTCATAAAACAAAGAGTCGACTCTGAATCACTGAAATTAGTTGTTTTAAGAGTCCCAGGCTATTTCATGTTGACTTCAGCATGAAAAATTAGCATAGTGCCAGCCCACTTGGTCTTTTCGCATTGGTCTGAATGAAAATGCAAATTCATGGGACTCTCAAAACCAAAATATGAACCTTTCATAACCCATATAGGAGTACTTTAAATATTAATCATTATAGTATTTATAATTGTTTTACTTTTAATCGGTGAGAGTGTGTTCTCTGAGAACTGTAATTAAAACTGTAAATTAAGAAATATATATATTTGAAAGTGCAAATAAATTGTATGTTAAGATGTACTAATGTAACACTAATATTAGGTCAAGTAGCTTGTCACCATTTTTATTTACATTTTCCCTCAATTTATTCATTTCTAAATGATACTAGAGTGATTCCTGTTTTTTAAGTATAAATATTCCATGTCTTTAAACATGAGATTAAATATGTGGTTACTGCATATGTAATAATTACAGGGGAATTTATATTTTTAGTTGCATGACACCACAGGAGGGAGAAAAAAAATCATTTTTTTTTTCTTTCTTTTTTTTTATATCAATTGCTGAAAAAAATAGATGTTTTTATGGAATATTGTAACAGTATGTGGTAAAGCCACTGGTCTCCAGTACATTTCATTGTGATGCTGTAACTCTCCTGTGGTCTCTTTGTCTCCATATCCAAAGACATGATTAAACACAGATTTAGGTTTCTAATATCTAATAATGGATTCACTCACTTTATTATTGGATTACTCTTTCTCAGAGAGACATGGAAGGCGATGTCTAGTTTCGTTTGTTGTCACGAATCTTGTGACATTAATTAATGCATTGGTCTAGACCTGCAGTTTTGCACGTTGACTCAAGAAATCAACAGCATCGGCCCATTTCAGATGCCATTACTGTGAAGTACAACTGCCGCAGCAGGTTTTTATGCATAATACCATCGCTCTCCATTGTAGTCAATTTCAATTTAGCTGTAAAGGTCATAATATTTTATGTATTAGTATTTTATGGCCCTATTCACTGTTCCAATCAATACGAGATTTGGATCAAGACTTGCATGTGATTTCATCTCTTGTTCTCGCTGTCTTTCTCTCTCTCTCTCTTTTTTTGTGTGTTATGTGCCTCATAAATTGTGTAAAGTAGCCGTGAGGGAGTATGGTGGAGAGAAGATGGATGCTGCCACACTTTTCCACTCTATTCTCTCAGCTCTCCAATCACAGAGATTGAGAAGTGAAAAATGGAAGGGTTGTAACAGGGGCATAACTCTGCGGATGAGCTGCTGTCGGTGTGACCTGCTGCTGTCCACCCCGATCTGCGCCGCTCTGCAATTCTTGCCCTGGTGTCTCAGAGCATTTGTCCCATGTGGGGGGCCATTTCTGTGGTTTACTGTGTGTATGGATGTTTTTAATGGCTGATACTCAAGTGAATTTGAAATGACATTCGTAACTCATTGTACTTCTGTGTTGTTTTTACCAATAAATGTGATACCCCCCTCCCACCATGGCCTTAGTTTCATTGTAAGAATATAAAATTAAAAAAGAAAGCCCCATAATTCTTTAATGGCACAGTAAAATCAATAATATTTATTATTTTCATGTTGTCTTTAGGGTGTGTAACTGGTAGAGCATGGCGCCAGCAGCTCCAAGGTCAGGGGTTTGATTCCCAGAAAAAAACACATGCTGTTATTTACTGTATATGTTAAATAAATTTCACAAGAATCATTAAGTCTATGAGGTGTGGAAAATATTTTTATTATAATTGTTTATAAGTTGCAGATTTAATGTACATCTAGATGCAGAATTTGAGAAAATGTAATCTGTTTTTAATTTGTTCTGAGACATATAAAGCTGTTCTGTACTATTTTACACATGCACACATTGCATACGCTTTGCTGTATCATTCATGCACGTTGACAAAACACAAATTTTGGGCATAATTCAGTTTTCTTAAAAAAGAGCTGAACAGCATGTTAACTTCATTCGTATTTAATCAACTGACAACCATAGAAAATGTTAATTATGTTTTCATATTTGTAAATGCAGATTGTCAGATATGTTATTTGGTTTCAATTAGTTAGACAGAGAAACAACCGGAGCTGGCTTTGTCATGGTCAGCTGTGGCTAAGCAAAGCAGAAGGAAAACAGCAGAAATGCGTGTTTGTGTGTTTTTGTGTGCGTCTGGATGCATGCTTCCCAGTAGCACCTCCGGGACTGCAGCAGCGCCGACAACATTAGGCCTGCTTGAGTCACACAAATCTTTATTGTTCCTGAAAGTTCAACACATGAAAAAGGCTGTTTATGACAGCGCATGGTGGAGAGAGAGGTCGGCCATTTTTTTTTTGTGTGGGCCTGTGTTATTAATCCACAGTGGGACCTTTCTTGTTGTGTGTTCCTGAGTGTGTGTGTGTTTTTCTGCATAGACGGTTGGTTTGTTTTGAGACCTGACTGTCCGGGTTCGGGAGCTGGAGTGTGCGTGTGGCCTCCGGGTCGCTGCGCTCTGGCCCGTTCCCACAGCATCATCCCTCTGGAATGCCTGGCACTCGCGCTGTCTGTCTAACGAGCTTTTAAAAAAAGACATGTTAATTTGTTTTGTCTTAATCTAATCCCTCTACTGTCTCATTCATCCTCTGTTTTCCAAGTTTCTCTCTCTAACACACACTCTTTGCTCACTCTCTCAGTTAATCTGATTGGTCAGGAACATGAAAAAAAGTAAATTGAATTTTGGTGTTCTGCGTCTAAAGGGAGAATGAGGGAATTTTGTAGAGTGTTCAGCCTACACTTGTTTTTGATGAAAGTACTACTTGTTCTCTAGTTGTAGAGTTGTAGTTTTATTGTGAAAACAAGTCTGTTTTTCTTCAAGGAAGGATTTCACCAAATCTTTCACTACCTCAAGCACATATTTACACCCCGACTTAACTAGATGCAGCACTTTTTGACGTTTTTTTCCTCTGTCATTTTAAAATTAAAATATATCTTTGTTGCATGTAAAATGTTTCAAATTCATATCTGTGTTTATATGATATTGCATTATTCTTCTAATATTAATTTGAATTCAGTTTTAATAATTTTATGTGCTTTTATAATTTTTTATATATATTTTTTTTACTTTAGTTTTAGTCATTAATTTTCATTTAGTCATAGTTAAGTTTCAACTGTTGAGGACAGAACACGGTCATAAGGGTAGAGATGTAATTTATAGCTGTTTTATTGTGGCGTGCCTATAGTTAAGGTATTCTTTGCTTTTCTATGCTAGTTTAACAATGTGCTTCCTCTATTTTACAGTGTCATTGTAATTGTTGGCTTCATCCCATATAGGTTATCAAAACAATGTCTTTATTGAGCACATTGTCTTTTAACTTATTGTGTTGCCCTTTTTTCCTCACATTTTCATCTTCCTTTTATTTTCAGTTATACATTCATAGTACATAGACAGCTGGCTTTGTCCCCCAGGGGTGGATGCCCTGAAAAATGACTGTCTGATGTGTGAAGTTTACGATAGGATCCTCACCCACAGCGTGTGATCGCTGCATTTACCCCTCGCTGAGATGGTGGACATGGCTGTTCGACTCTGTGTGTTGACAATGGGAAGCAACAGTTGTGGAAAGGTTGTGTTTGTGTTAGCCGAGCGCTGAGAGATTGATTTTGGTGTTTGTGTGTTAGAAGCTGTGAGATGACTGACAGGACTTTATCTCCCAAGTCACACTTCCACAGTTCTGTGCCACAACACAATATTTGAGCAGGAGAAATATCACACATTCCCCTCTTGAACGTTTGATAAGCGCGTCATTTTGCTGTGTCTGGAAAAGCAGAGATGTTTATTGAGCTTTGGACAAGCAGAATGGTATTAAAGGGATAGTTCACACAAAAATGAACATTGAGGAGAAAAATTTAGATTACCCTGGTGCAGTAAAAAGAAAAAAACACTACACACAAGAAAAAAATACAATGTAAATCTTAATATTATTATAGAATTTTAAGTAAAAATTCTGATGTTTACTCACCCACATCTCTTTTTCATCCGTTATGACTTATTTTCTTCTGTAGAATGCAGAAGGAGATGTCCAAGTTGCTCTTTTACAATAAAATAAATGTGAATGGTGACCACAACTGTCACGTATGATATTAAGTAAAAAAGCGGCTCACATTTTGATTCGTTCCTCTTACAAAGCTATTAGTGGGCTGCAAAAAACTCAAAATATAGCATACCTTTTTTTATAAAACTCTTATTATGCTTCTTTTTTTTTTTGCGTTATATGCAATTTCATGATAGTAAACAGAGCAGCTTGAACATTATAGCTAAATATCTCATTTTATGTCATACGGAAGAAAACAAGTCAAACAGCCCTGAAATTAGATGATTTTTTTTTTTAAATGTTCATGTTTTTTGTTTATATTAGAAAGCATTGGTAAGTTTTAACTTTTTTTTTTTACTGCATTAAAGCGTTTCTTAAATGATGATTTCATTCTGAATCTTCTCTGATGTGTGTGTGATTGTGATTTTTGCTAGATTTGAAGTGGAATGTAACAAAGGGCTGTTGATTATCTGTGACTGTATTGAGTCTTTCTGTCTGCTTTAGCTCAGTTGTCATCACCTTGTTGTTTCTGATAAGTGCAAATGATAGAGCCGTAGCCTGGGATTCCAGACCGAAGTCTGCCTTCTCTGTAAGTGGCTACAATCCGGACATATCAACAGCCTGATATACTGGGCTTCTGGATTTTTATCCATCACATGATGTATAGGTCAGATCGATAGTGACTCTTTGTTCTGGATGGGTGTGAGTGGGCCGGGGTTGGGAGATTGTGTGTTATCTTGCGCATAATCTATAAATGTGTATGTTGGGAAATAGTATTGGTGCGTAGGAGACTGTGTGCGGATATAAGGGGGTGGTGGGGCCTAGTCTTTGAAGATCTGGATTGTAAGTAAAAGATTGCGGGTTCAAATGTCACAAGGGATAGATAGAGCTTCACTAATTGGAACTAAACACAAGGATCTTTTGACATATTGAGCTATTTTATTACACTCTTAAAAACAAGAATATCTAAGTAAAGCAAACCTCACCCATGTTATTTATCTGTCTAGTGCTAGTAAAATACTGGGTGATATAATTATTGTGATTATTTATTGTTGATTTAATTGAATTTGCGTTTGGAATCTTTTACTTGATTTTGAACCTACAACCTTTTGGTTACCAGCCCAGATTTTTAGCCACTATGCTACAGCAACACATTTTTTCATTCATTTAATATTTGAGCTAAGTGGATTGTGTGTTTTTGCAGCAGTATGGACCGTATCCAGCAGCTGAGAAGGGAGTATCTTCAGGCTCGTAGAGAGGGAGCAGCTCCAGCCTATGAAGAACTGGAGGCCCGACGGAGAGGACCAGAGTATGACCCGCACAGAGTAAGACATCAAACCCAATAACACACTCACCATCAGATTTTGAAAGCAAGGTCTGATTAAAAAATACTGTAAATAACAGTAATATTGTGAGAAATTATTACTATTTGAAATAACTGTATTGTTTTTTAATATATTTTAAAATGTAATTTATTCCTGTGTTACAAAGCTGACTTTTCAGCAGCCATCATTCCAGTCTTCAGTGTCACATGATCCTTCAGAAATCATTCTGATATGCTGATTTGCTGCTCAAGAAACGTTTCTTATCATCCATGTTGAACAGTTGTGCTGTTTAATATATGTGACCCTGGACCACACAACCTTAAGTCTTAAGTTGCTGGGCTGTATTTATAGCAATAGCCAAAAAATACATTGTTCTGTATGAGCCAAAATTGTAGATGTTTCTTTTTTGCCAAAAATCATTAGGTAATTAAGTAAAGATCATGTTCCGTTAAGATATTTTGTACATTTCCTATTGTAAATATATCTAACTTAATTTTGGATTGTAATATACATTGTTTAGAACTTTATTTGTACACTTTTTAAGGCAATTATGTATATATGAGATATGTATAGCTGATGTTTCTCAATTCAGCAGCCACTGGGCTGTGTTTGGCGAAAAGTTCATTTTGGACACTGCATTCACATCATTTTTATCTTTCCCTTAATCAAAGTGGACAATTGCCTCAGTATCTCTCTATACTGCCTCAATTCAGCAATACACCTTTACCATTCTTAATCAGGAGTCATAGAAACTTCCACCAAATACATCAGTGCCTTTCTTTATTAGGATTGGGACAAACCAGCATAATTTGTTTTCTCTCAGAACACACAGTAATTCCCTTTGTGTGAGATCAATAGTTATACCTCTCAAATTCAAATGAGCTAACGTCTGTTTTTGTAAGAGCTGCGGTGAACAATGAAGCATCGCAGGCTGTGGGATTAGAGAGGCAGATCGAATTAAACTAACTCCAAACAGCAATCACCCAATCTAACGAGCCTGCTCATTAAGGTCGACACTGCATTTATTAGTTTGCTCGTCTGTGCTTATTTATCTATTTATTCAGTGCTAATTATTCAGCTACTGAAGGAAACAAACACTCGCTGCGTCAAAGCAAAACAAAGTTATCAGCCGCCGTTTTTGCATAAGAGGAAACGTGTGAGCAGTTTTCGCACTATGAAATGGTTTGGATCTACAGTACCTACAGGCCTGATTATTGCATTGTGGAAATGATGGCGTGTGCCTGAAGGCAACATGAGAGAATTCACCATATCCTGTGACTTTTGTGTTGGAGAGACATTCACAGAAGTTTCCACACCCTGTTCTGTGGCTGTGATGTAGTCTACACCATGGATATAAATAATACTCCTCATGACAGATACATTATGACTGCCTATTGTTACAGCTGCCTCTCGTCTGCTTCCAGATTTAGCCCTTTTATGGACATAGCTGTACGTATCTCACTCGATCAACCCTCAAGGATGTTCCTGGTAAACACAGAGAAATGGAAAAAGAGATTTGGATTGGGATTTGTTTTGTTGGGCTGTTTCAGAACCAGAACCGTTCAGCTATGGCCACACAAGCAAATAGGTTTACACACAATCCTGCTTTCCAGTAAATGTTTTAGCTTTTCTCTGCCAGGGGAGCCTACTGCTGATGTCATAGCCATTTCTTTTTTGTCTTTTGTATTTATGCGAAGCTTCGCAGTGTTTACTGGTTCATCACTGCTCTGTGTAAGTGTGTTACAGGGCCACAGTAGAGTTGATAAAGCTTGTGTATAGACATTGATTGATGACCGCTCGACCACTTCATGAATTTCTGTGCTGACTCAGTGACTGCATTGCTCAGGCATGACTGTGGTGTAGTCTCAGTGACCGCAAGTTCACTTGTAAGACCTTCTGATGATTAAAGCTTGGCATTTGTCAGTATTTGTGTCAAAAAATGGGTCTGTTCCAAAACCCAGTAAGCTGCCTCAATGTCTACTTCCTAAGAACTTGTTTTCTAAGGAAGCAACCTATTAGAGTTCGATGTTGGCATGTGAATAATACTCTGCTAAGCTTATTACCTAGTACATTCAAAAATAGTTCATTTTAATTAGACTAACTGTTTGCTTTTCATAATTAAGTTAAATATAAGTATTTCTTAAATCTTATTTTGGCCACCATCTTTTTTTTCATAAAGGACACCCTTATTTACCTTTATTTAATGAGAAAATTAAACTGACCAGTAAGAAGAATGTTTAAAAATAATAAAAAAAAATTTAATAGATTAAATTGGAAAGTAGTTTTTGAAAAGATGATGAAATCTTACGCTACTGTTTGGGATCAGTAAAACATTTTTTAATTAATACTTGTATTCAGCAAAGCCACATTAAATTAGTCAAGAGTGGCAGAAAATGCATTTGTAGTGTTACAAAAGATTTGTATTTCAAATAAATGCTGCTCTTTTGAATCCTTTGAAAAAGGATCATGGTTTCTTTAAAAAAATAAGCAGCGCAGCCATTTTCTACATTGAAAATAATAAGAAACCTTTCTTGACCACCAAATCATGATATTACAACGATTTCTGAAGCATCATGTGACACTAAAAATAAAATGCAGATATAGGAATAAATTGCATTAAACTTTGTTAAAATAGAAAACAGTTATTTTATATTGTGTTAAAACAGAAAACAGTTATTTTATTAAGAGACTGAACATTTCTAGGTAAATTTCAGAAACATTTCAGAAATTTTGTAAAATTTCCAGGATTTTTTTGGAAACTTTTATAAACCTTCAGAAATGTTTGGAAAGTTCCCATAAATTTACCAGATATTGTCTGCCTCCCTTGCAACCCTAATTGTATTTTACATTATCAATTATTATCATGATCAAATAAATGCATCCTTGAGCATAAGACAATTTTTAATAAAACAGTGTAAATTAAATGAAAGACTAGCTGAGATCAAATAACTAGAAAGGTGTAAATATGATGCTGTCTTAGAATTTAGCGGACAAAGTTAATCTTAGTAAGCGGTATAGTTATGCTGCCTCTTCATGTAGGGAGTGTGACTTTAATGCCTTAAAATGAAGCCCTAAAATACTGCTTACATAGGCAGCTCACTAGGCTTTGGAACAGAACAAATGCGTGTCCTCCAGAAGGTACCTGTATCCACGATCCTGTGCCATCTTGGAACCATTCCTGTACCTCAGCTGCTAGCAACACCAAGGTCATGGGTTTGATTCCCAGGGAACAAGCATACTGAGAAAACATATACCTTGAATGCACTGCAAGTCACTTTGGATGAAAGAGCCTGGCAAATGCATAAATGCATAATAAATGCAGAAATATATTATACATTTATATGGAAGTCTGAAGAAAGCAAACAGGAAGTTCAAAAGCTTAAAGGCAAATTCTGTTGCTGTCTTGCGGGTACTGTGCTGTTCGTTCCTTAGATGTCGAGATAAGATGCACGCCACATCGTCTATGTAGCACGCAATTATGTTATGTGTTGCCTGCAGTATCTAATGTCTCCATAAACTATTTTTACCAAGTGAAAAATTCAAGCAAATGGGCTTCAGGATTAAAAAGGAAGGCTGTTCGTGTTTTCAAAGGCCTCTCTTTATGGAATCAGTCGTGAGAAGGCAACCGATGAGCCGTGGAGAAGCGTCTAAATAGCATCCAAAAATATATATGGTAGTCTTGTGACTGTTTATAGGGCCTGCAAGGCAGTTAAAGTTGGTATGATAATGCTCCAACTGCCGCCTAACTGCTACGGTCCTAATGAGGAATAGGAGTCAACGCTGGCGGTATTTACCAGCACTGTCCTCTCTCACTCGTTCTCGTTTCCCCTGAGAGGAATGATGCAGTCCATGAGAAACTAACCACACAAATCTGTCAGAGTGTCTCTCTCTCGCTCTGAGGACCAGCCGCTGTTTCCTTTCCATTCCAGATCTGTCTCCAGCACACGTCAACAGTTGCATCTCCCATTCACACTATGAGAAAATATCCCAAAACCACAGTTTTCCCGTAACTACTTTTTATTTTAAGTCACACTTTCTTTAAAACCCATCACCAGTAGTGAAATATTTTTCCTTGAAATACTAATGGAGAATATTTGTTTAATATGCTCAAGTCAAGTGCTGGATTTCACTGGTTTTCTTCAGTTGTGGTTTGAGCGAGATGCGGTCCATCCCTCGTGTGTTTTCCCATTTTCCTCAGCAGGTTTTTGACCTCAGATCTTAATGCTGTGCGTATCTTGGTAGCAGCTCTTACTAAGTCAAGGTTGATTTGGGCATAAGAGGGACAGGATGTGATGTGATCCTTTGATGCTGGCTCTGAATCCCAGTTCGAATGTAAAAGCAGGTATCGAAATTAGCAACATGGTGTCATGAGACCCAGCTGAGGGCTTTAACAATGAGCAGCTTAAGCTTTTAGGTTCCTGTCTATTGGAATGACTGCTCTGCCACGGCCCCCAGCCAACCATTGTCATCTTTTCCTCTCTGGGAACCATACAAACCACAGAGCTGAAGCAGAGAGAGTTGTTAGACTTTGGGAAACCCTAAGAAGTCAGCAAACCCTGCCATTGCGTCCACCCTTCTGCCCGAACTCAGTAACGTCAGGGAGTTAGATTCCAGACGTGCAGATTTTGGAGGGCTGTCAGGAGGATCTGGTGTACTTTACCCTTTAAATGTCCAGACACATTGGGTTTTAGAACAAACCTCACAAGTGCCTTTGCCAAGTGGAAATTGATGCTGATTCAACATGGTGGCTGTGTAACTTTCGTCTGATTGTAGAAGTAAGACCTAGTGTAGACTGGGAGGAGGGCCACAAGGGCTGAGGGTGCCATTTGGGAATTAGTGCGAAGTGAAGTCATGACCACAAAATGATAAATGGGGCATTGTGTGGTCTTGTGAAGATTCAAGATCCAAATTGAAGAATCTATCTATCTATCGATCGATCAGCAGAAATGGGGCTTTTCATTACCGCCCATACATGGAAATCGAATATAAAGATGGTTACCCATTTCTACACCTGAATGAAAAAACTAAAAGTCAGGGCAATTTTTTTTTTTATAAGGTATAATTTTCTCATGTTTCCATTTTCAACATTAATTTAAACAGTGAATGAACGTTGCGTTCATTCACTGTACACAGACCTCTATCTATCCATTTCTCTGTATGCCTGTTTGTCTGAAAGCCTACACTGTAAAATGATTACTGCGAAGCTTACAGTAACTTGGAAAGTTGCTGTAATATATTCCACAGTGTGCTTATTGTAAGTTTAATCACAGTAATTTATTAAATGCTGTATTTTTTATTACAGTAAAATCACAGTACCGTCATTGCAATCAGAGTACTGAATACTGTATTTTTTAACACATTGTAATATTACTGTATTAATTATGGGTAATGTAAAATGAAAACAAAAATAATATTTATTGTGAATGTGAAATGAGAAAATACATAAAAATTGCATTCAGTTTTGTATTTTCAGTCTTTAAACACATTTTATTTTGCATAAACCTCAAAATGTATAGTTTTTTACCTATAAAATCTTTTGTGACCAACTTTGTTCCATTATACGGTATATGTCAAACATCACATGACAAACCAGAAAACAGTGCTCATTACTGCAGCTTGTCAGAGAAAGTGTTAACAGCAGTATAAAACTGTATAAAAATCTATTGATTTTATTTTGAGGTAAAAAGCTATTCAGACTTTTTTTTTATTTTTTTTATTTTAAGTGTTACTGTCTGGCTATTCTAGGTAATGAATTCAGCTTGGGAATTCATTGCCCTCAGACCACCCACTCACAAACAAACACAGTTTGAATGTTTGATCGGATCAAATTTCAACATTGGCAAAACCAAAGAGTTTCTAACTCCAAACATTATGGTTCTGGAAAACTTTCCAGTAAAGCAATCTAAGAAAGGCCTGTGGCTGTCATCAGTTCTGTGTTATGAGTGGTCAGTGCCGCTCAGATTTTCTTGAGGGGAAAATCTATATCTCTGTTCTAAGTTGTGCTTAAACAATGGATATACAAACCAGCTACTGTCTACTTTGTAACATCTGGGGCTGGTTACTCAATGAGGAAGCAGAGAGCTCATTGCATAATTTTTTCAGTTTGGTTACAGGCAATAGTCTGGTGCCAATAAAAGAGTTTTCTCTGTTTGTTTTTGATGAAAAAATGAAAGAACGTATTTGTCTTTGGTTAATTATATATATACTGCATTCTGGAGTCTGTATTGTTCTCTCATTCATCAATACAAGGGACATACTGGCAGAAATAGGTGCATACTGGAACTAACAACTCTTTGTCAGGCACCTTTGAATTACGTCAGTAAGTAAATTTGCTGTGGAGGATCCATACAAATAGTTTTTTGGATGTTTCAATACTTTCTTCTGTTAAGATAGTTTACAGTACTTTGTTGTTCTTTCAGTGAATCTGAAACTGTGCAAACTTTGGTTTTCACCTTGACCTCATACAAAATGGCCACCCGTGGGAGAGCCGTTGAACTCTGCAGTAATTTGCGAGTGATAATCTGCCCTCTTGATCACCACATGGCTATGATGAGATTAGAGGGCTGGATAATTCATTTCCAGCCTGATTTTCCTCTTAATTGACTTTAATGGCCTTTTTCTGCATTCTGGCAACTGAGGCGATTGAACCAACCTGCTGTTGTTTCTCAGAGGTTTCTCACTCATATACAGCAGGCTTTGTCCTTTGTTTCCAGCTTGCTCTGCACTGGCTCTGATACATTCAGGATGTCATCTTCACCACATTGTTATCATTTTTTGCGATACACTCCAAACACTTATTGAAGAGGGAAAAATGTTCCATGTTTGTTAACTGCAGCTTACACTATACTCTATTCCAAAAGTAGTAAGGCTTTAAAAGTGAACCTGTATGATAGCTAGGCCAGACAGAATTAGATAAACAACTCTACACTGGACTGTTATCATAAAGTTAAGAGAGCGTAAGCACCCACTTTCTCATCCCTGTGCGTGACAATCATCAAGTGGCAGAAATATCAATCTGATTCAATGTTTCCTGTGTTTATGATTGCTGTGCAAACGCATGTTTGCATTATATAATCTGCTTCAGATGCTCAAAAAAAGTTCTATGTTTATAATTATATACATTTATAATAATTGATTCACTGTCCTGATGGGACCAGTCTTGGCTCTGGATCTGGACCACAGTCCATTAATTAGTGAACTTTGATCTGGATTATTGTAGCAGATCATGGGAGATGTACTTGTTCAGCTTCTGCTCTCTAAGTGAGTCCAACAGACATCCTGTTTGCGTGGGGGAAGTATGTTAGCTCCAAAGAAGTGTCCAGAGAGTGTGCAATTTCAGACGCAGCCAAAGAGTATATTTCCGGAAATTGGGATCTAGAAATTTGTTTGTGTGTGTTGAACTATAACAACTTTTGGTAACACTTAATAGGGAACACTTATTCACTATTAACTATGATTTTTACCTTGGTAAATTCATAATTCATAATTCATAAATGTAGGTATTGGGTAGGATTAGGTATGTAGAAAAAGGTCTTGTAGAGTAAGGCTTTATTTACGCTTAATTACTACTAATAAATGGCTAATATTCTAGAGTACCCTAGTGTAAATACATATACTTAAATGTATTTGAGTTACATTTATTTAATGCATAGAACACTACAGATACATTTTCATATTTATGTACTTAATAAAATGTCGTGCCATTGTACTAAACTGGTGTACTTAAAGTCTGCTAAATTTGAGCAGCTAATTTTGTACTTAATAATTGTGCGGAAGTAGTGCAATTGAAGACAAAGTGTGTTTGATTGTGCTAAAGTGGAACTATTGGAAGTATACTTTAGGTACACTTGCAATATTTTGTATTTAAAGGGCAATATTACACAAAAGTGAAATAAACACGCATTTTAGGCTAATTAATAAGAAATGCATTGTGCACAAGTTATACTCCAAATAAAGTTGAATTAAAATTTTTATATCAGTGGGTCTCAAGTTATGTGTCAGTAAATATGTTAATTGATTTAAACTATACTTAGCATGAAATAAATCTATTTTAAATATATTACTTTTTTACTAGGGTATGCATGCTATTAAGCAACTAGTTACGAGACCCTAAAATAAAGTGTTACCCAACTTTCTTTGCCTTGGATACTCATATATCTCATTGACCCAATCAATATAAGTGGCAAAAAATGTCAACAAGCACTTAATCTAAATATAGACCATGATGGTTGACAAATTTAGCCTGAATTATAGCAGAGTTTCACTAAAGTTTCAGCAGACTTGATTTATCTCGAAGAGGATCAGAGCAGCCCAGTTTAATCTTCACTCTCCTGTTTATAGTCTCAGACAGCATGTTGTTTTACACCAGCAATCGGTCTTCGCTTCAAAACGCCTTACATCACAGAGCGTCAGAGAGAAAGTGATAAAGACAGATGAGGGTTGTTATCCTCTCCCTCTCATGTGCAGCTTCAGGGGCAGATGTGGAGCCTCTGTAACCCCTCTGATGATGATGTAACTATGTCTGAACAGAGGTCACGACCTCGCGGGTATTCATTACCTTCCCAGACAGGCCTAATGGGACCTTTTCTCTGCCTAACAGGACTGGAATGCACGTCTAGTGCAGAGGAGACACTCTTCTGTCTCTTCTTCTGACCGACCCAGCTCGTTCGGCCATAGAGTCTGAGTCCCAGACGTGCGTGAAGTAATCGCCCGCACTCTATTATCGGCATCAACACGCATGACTGAGCGACCGAGTTCAAGCGCTCAACGTAAGTTCATTATCACAGGGAGAACGGAGGCCATCAAAGAAGAGGGAAGGCTCTAAAAGACTGTAACTTCCTCCAAACCCTCCTCTTCCTGTCTCACCTTGTCAGCCTGAGGGTAAATGAGCCCTTGGTGGGTTTTCAGGTGCAGAATGAGCCAGCGTGAATTATCGCTGAAGGTGAGCTTGATGCTGACTCAGGCACGATGTCATAGTGCCTCCACCTTATCTGGTGAAACAGTCACGGCCACTTACGATCAAAGCGGGGCATCTGGCTCATGATAGCTAATTCACCTGGGTTAAAGTGATACGGTTTCTCATTCTTTTCTGCTTTCAAGTTATTCAATTATATTATAGGAAGTAGTCAATTGATTTATAATAATGACTTAAACTTTGCAGTTTACCCTTTTAAAAAGGACGCCCAATACTGCTTTGACTTTTAATATTTTGTAATTGATTCCAGCTGTATTATTCTTCCATAAGTCTAGCCTTAGATAATGTTTCAGTTGGTCAGCCTGTTGTTTCTCGTCTTTGCTTCCTGTCTTGACATATTTAGGGGAAAAATGCTGACGTCTCCGGTGTTGGAGGCCTTTGTGCCTGTGTATTGTTTCAAGTTTAAAATACAACATGGGGACCATGGTGTGCCAAGTAATATAACCTTAATTTAACTTGGCCAGGGAACAGTGGAAGTAAACTTCAATGAATTTTGCTAGTTTGTTGAGCACATATCCTCAAATTACAAAAATACCCGGAATGGTAATGATGGTGAATGGATGCCTTTAGGTTCCTGAGAT
>JAUMHE010000056.1:6135465-6165178 GCA_032359235.1 Enteromius mattozi
TTAGTGTATACAGTAAGTAAATAAATAAATATATAAAGTACTATTTTTTTAACTGTATATACAGTATATATTTATTTAAATCTTTTTTAAATTTAATTTAAATGTTGAAAAAGGTTTGTTTCTCTTTTTTTTTAGGATTCTTTGATGATAAAAAGTTCATAAGAACAGTATTTATTTATTTGAAATAGATTTTTTGTAACATTCTAAATATCTTTGGTTTTTCTTTTGATAAATTTTATTAATCTTTTCTAAATGAAAGTAATCACTTTTCCAGAACGCACTCATGTCACTGAGACATCTGTGGCTACATCATCTGGAAAGCATTGTGTTTTACTTGAAGCATCGTATTTGTAGATAAATCTAAGTCATAAATGGCACAAAAGTGGCACTCGTTTTAGAATGACCTAAGGAGACACACACACTGAAGCTTCTGGTATTGTCCGGTATCGCGTTTACTCAGTAGGAAGCTTTCATTCCTAGCTAACAATTTGTGTTATCAGGTCAAAGCTCTGTGACTGGCCCCGGATGGATAGTGTAACAGATCGGAAAGGCTGTTCTGAAAGCCCTGCTGCTAGGAGCAACGTACTGGGCTTCTATGGAGACTAGAGTTACCATAGCAGCAGCTGAAGTGCCAACTCTCGGAGCCAAAGTAACAGGAGAGCCAGTAACAATGTTCGAAATGCTTTCGTGTCAGCAATAACTGCTGCGTTATTCAAAACCTTTGAAATCAATTCTTACTGTACAAATCCCAAATTGAAATACAATCTGAGGATGCATAGCCACATTACACTGGCTAAGTGCATATCTGACCTTTTGTGTGGACCATTTTGCCTTGTATTGAATGAGTACATTTGACTGTTAGTTGCTCTATTGTGCATGCAGTATTTGAATAAGCTTATTACATTGATTCAATTTTACATCTCTCAGGTCAGCTTTTGCTCAAAAACAACTGTGGACAAGCTGTTTTACTGGCCTAATTCACAAATTAATCCACATTTTGGACTGAAATGTAAATCTTTTGATTAGATTTTTTGTTTTCCTTTCATTAAGTGATGTATTACCATTTAAAAGTTTGGGGTCAGTAAGATTTAATACTTTTATTCAGCAGGATAATGCAAATTCAAAAGGGACATGACAGACATTTGGAACTTTACCAATAATTTCTATTTCAAATAAACGTTAAACAAAAAATGTTTTTAAGCAGTACTATTGTTTTTAAAATTGATGATAAGAACTGTTTGAGAAAACTAGAATATTAGAATGATTTCTGGAGGATCATGTGACACTAAACACTGATTGAAATTCAGCTTTGTCATCACAGAAATAAATTCCATTTTAAAATGTATTAAAATAGAAAACACAGATTGTAAATTCTAATAATATTTCACAATATTACTGTTTTTACTGCATTTTTAATCAAATAATTGCATTTTTAAAATGTTTCAAAGGGAGTCTCTCTGTTTGATCAAAAATACAGTGAAAGCAAAAATAATCTGAAATATTCTTACAATTTAGAAATGCTGACAGTGGTGTAAATGCTTAAAATATATATATATATATATATTATATACATTTTTGCTTGATTGATCTCCGATGGAAAAGTGGGATCTTTCCTGTAGTTTCCATGTTGAGCATTGATTGCTCAGATTCATTTCAATGTCAATGTATCTTTCTTGTACCCATTGTGCACTACTGTATATGAGGCCTTACAGTCTTCCATCTCTTCCACTGCTTTTATTTACCCTGAAAGGAGCTTTATCTTAGACAGCTTCATGAGCCCAGGTCATCCAGTGGACAGCTGTGGTCAGCTGCATTCCATAACAGCCTCTCCGCTAATTGGCCTGCTGTGGATTCCCGGTGTGAGTGTGACGGTTCACCGGTCAGGTCTGCCCCCTGCCTCTTAACAAATTTACCATCTACACCTCTCTGACCCCTGACCCTGGAACAGTGAGAGTAAAGACCTTACAGCCAGTGGTGTCGTGCCTGTGGTTGACCTGTATCATTTCTAGGGGGTTCACAGGATGGATTGTATCACTCCATTGAGCCTTGGGGGAAAAGGAAGGGGGAGCTGTGCTTTGCTGAGCCTTCTGCAGTTGGCTAATGAGCGTTAGGAAGATTTGAGATTGTTTAGGAGAAATGAGGGTTGCAGGTTACTCCTTAAGATCTTCAAAGAGTCTAATACCACCCAAAGTTCAGGAATTCATGAATGTCAGCCCACAAGGGACTATGCCATGTACTACAGGTACCATTCCACTCCACTGTCGGACAAAACAAATCTTCATTTAACTCTCATTTTTAAGCCCAGGACAGGAATGTAAGAAATACTTAAAGAGTACCTCAGATTCATATTACTATTGCCAAATTAAGAAACAAGAGAATGCCAAAGTATTTATACCAAGTTTGGTGTGTTTGCAAGTACCACATAGCAACTTTTTTCTTAGAAATTAGGCACAATTTTTATTTTTTTCTTGTCTCAGCCTCTAAGATGACACTTATCATTTAACTGGCCCATTTTGGATTTCCCAAAAAATGTCATGCCGTCTGACAGTTTGTATTTATATAGCATGAAGTTATTTCTGAATTGAGCTGCTTGTTTTAAAATCTTCACAGTCTACTGACATTTGTTTTGACATCTGCTTCAAACAATACAGTGCTCAGGATATTTACAATAAGTAAATCCACGTCATCATCTAATTACTCTTCAATAGTGATGCTTTAGCAATGTAGAGAGCTACTGCAAACAAAAAAAAGATTCTAAAGATTTATTTTCTGATGCGTAAGGTCTATACATCAACTTTTACTTAAAAAGAAAAAAAGTAAACAACATGACTGTCAGTGGCTTTCCAGTAGATTTTTTTTTTTTTTGAAGGCAACAAACTTGTTTCACTACTCTCAGGCTCAGATGACATGATATCAGACCATTGGCTGAAAGTTTGAGGCCAAAGATTGGAAACACTTCAGGAGTTGCGAAGTCTAATTGGTTAAATGATACAGGATTTTGGGGAGACGTGTATAACTTTTTTAACGTTACATCTGGAAACAGTGGTCATGTTTTCAACTGTACTAAACAATATAAGTATGTGAAATATTTGAAATTTGCAGCATACAATCTTCAAAATATGTTTATGAGTTTTACTTACCGGTCTGTTATTGTGGTGACATTTCCATACCCCCAAACATGGTGCCATTGTTTGCTTTACCTGTCAATCATTATGGTCTCTTGGGCAGGCCTTTGCCATTTAAAGTGGCCAAGGTTCCCAGACCTTCTGTCATTAGTCTGAAGCTCTGGCTGCGTGAGACTAGCTTAAGCAGTAAAATCTTTGATATATTTTTGCCTGACAGTGTGTTTAAGACACCAATCAGCTTGCTAGGCCTGAAAACATCTTCATTCATCTTCAGCGTCCATGCAGAAAGTGTGAAAACATGACTGAATAATTTCAAAAGTTGTTACAGCCTATTTTCTTTCATTTTCAGATAAGAGTTTTGTTCAGCATGTCAAAAGAGCCGTTCTAATTTAGATGTCATTGCGTCCCTCTTCCTCTAAAATGGGCATCTCGGTGGGAGCAGTTATGAACCTGCTCTTCTCTAGTGTTCAGCACGACAGTAACCCTCCTCCAGCTCCCTCTCTGCCTGCGTTCAGCACTAAATGGCTCTCGGTAATGGACAGTAATGCACCTTAACGTCATGCTGCTGATTACAGCACAGCTGAATGTCAGCACCTAACCACGCTTAGTGTCAGAACTGCACAAATTCGCACTGCGAGAGAACACGCAGCAATTATCCTTAAAGACCCCAGTATTTCCCCTGACACATTAAAAATGTGGACTTTTAGTTTTACGTTGCTGCAGCTGTGCTGTATGTGTCAAAAAAGACACTAAACAGCTCTTTATTAAACAAACGTGTTTGTTTTTGCTGCTTTAGTCTGTTAGTAATATATCACATATGATTGATATTTATATTTGATTGGATGAGCCATCTATAGTGAATGAAATCACATTAATAGAGAGAGCAAGTATTATCAAATAATGCATTAGAAATGAAAAATGTGAAAGTGTGGACTTTCTTGTTTAAATATATGCTGGTGATTTGCAGTATCAGGCTATGTTCTGTGCCGTGTTTAGATGGCATACAGGTGATTTTCAGAGGTGCAGATAGGGCTCTGTGGTTGATGGCAGCAGCGGTGGGTAGCTGTGGGAATTGGTGTTGCACGGGGTGCTGGTTCGAAACCAAGTGTTCTCTAGCAATCATCTCCATGAAGGAGAGAGCGAGGCAGAGCCCCCATCCCATTATACCCTCATCTGAAGTTGCCTGCCAAGCCAGCTGCTCCCCTATCAGACACACACGCGTCTGGACACATGACCAACACGCACACACTCACACATCCAAATGTATGTTTACACACAAGATGATATAGAGCGCTCACAGTGTCACTCACAGGTTAAAGTTCAAACAATATTCACAAACATTTGTGTGAAAACATATACAATGGAAAATATAATTAATGTTTGGAGTCGGTTACAGAAGAAATCCACCTGGAGAGCAACACACTCGTGAAAATTGCAGGCAGCATTAAATAGGGGAAAAAAAGAGAGTGCGTTATAGTTCACCTAAAAATGAAAATCGTGTATCATTTTCTCATTCTTTTTTTCTGTGGAACACAAAAGGATATCTTTTGAATACTGGGCTTGTCACATTTCTATACTATTATAAATAAAGGGGTCTTGCCAACAGTGATGCGAAAACAACATAAATGTATCAGGATTGTCTGTGCAAGACCTCTGAATGCAAACACAAAAAAAAGAAAAAAGATGAAAACAAGAACAATAATATGTGTCAATGGGGTAAGAAAAATATATATTTGTTTTCCTTTGAATGAAGTTTTTTGAAACAAGTAGTAGATACTTTTCTTATTTAAAGCTTAAACTTTTGATGTCTTTGATTTAAGAATGTTTAGATATTTCTATTGTAAAAACAAGTAAAAAAAAATTCCCCCAAATCTTTGATGAATTTATGTGAGGTGCTACCTGAAATTATTATTGACGATGTTGACATCTGCTTTGGATTTCCTTGCAGCGTTAATATCAGCAAGATTGTATTGTCAGTGATTCAATCATGAACAAATGAACCAATCAGAAAACTGGTCTAGATGACTAATTCATAAAACATTTCTCAATTTCTCATAATCATGCATGTACGGCTTTAGACGTTTGAATTAAATTGCTAGTCAAATGAACTGTTTTTATGATATTTGTATGATGCTTTTGCATTACATTAGATACTGGAAAACCCCAGTCTCTTGCTGTAGTAACAGCATGGAAAAGAGCAGCCAGCACAATTTTCAAAATGTCACATAAAAAGACACTCATACAAGTTTTACATGAATAAACGAAGGCTGAATTTACATTCCCCTTACAGAAAAGTCACTGGCATATTCAAAAGCAGACCAGCTGTATCCTGCTTTAAGTTCTGTAATCTATCCATGACTTCCAGTGAGTTAAGACATTTCTGTACAGAACCGTTTACGCAGTGATCTGTGTGCAAACATGATAGCACTATCACGCTCTACCAAATCCACATGTGTATAAATAGCTGTTTCTATTTGTAAAAAAAAAAAAAAAAAAAGTACACACACTGGAGAAACTCTGTGATTTAAGGGAGATGCATTTCACCGGGCCAATCAGATTTCAAAGGGTCTGGCTTTTAGAAGTTTTTTCCCCTCAAATTGTGGGTCGTCCTTGAAAATACTCAAGGTGGACGAGCGATAAGGGAGAAACGAGGAGGAAAGTGGAACAGAAAAGGGGGTTTAAGAACTGGAGATAATTTCTTTAAGCCATTGCCACCCAGATAGGACCCCCATTTTCCAGACTTCCCATCTTAAAAGTTCTTGGCAGGGATTAAGAGAACAAAGGAAGGTAAATTCTCAGGAAGAGCAGAAAATTGGTCCAACTTTTAGAGAATGTCAGCACCCTCTTTTTATTTTAGGTTTCGTAATTTATCTTAAAGGAACCTTGAGTTAAGAACGTAAGAATAGCAAAGACAGAGAAGAAGGTCATTTGGTTTGTTCTAGATATCCAGTGGCACTGATCTTTGCTCACTCCGACGTAACATTTCAAATCAAAACCTTGAGTTGCCATTTTGAAAAGAAAATCTTGATAAAAATAGATACGAGAAGCCATTAAAAGACATGATGTGTAAAGAGGCCGTAGTCATTAAAAGCAGCATGCATTTGGTTATTGACCTTTAATGTGGTTAATTGCCTGAGTATCGGGGACTTGAGTATGTGACATTTCTTATTTTCCTGTTTATCCGGCTTTATCCTGAAAGGATTTGACATTTCAAATTAAGCATTAACTCAAGAGTGTGGATTGCGATTGAAGATCAGCGCTGCAGTGGAAATGCAAACAAACAGCCCCCGTTTGGTCCACACACACTCTTTTGTTATCGCACTATAATACGGATACAGATTTGAAGTAATTATAATTTGCGGATTCATCTTCTTGTGCGCGGTTAAAAGAGAGAACGTGTCCACAACTGACAGTGTGGAGAAGCTCTCCCAGGTTTTACGTAACAAACCCCGGCTGCTAAAATTAAGTGGATGTGGAAGAAAGTAAAGTAGGAGGAAAACTGTTCTAATTACATGTGGGAGCTTCAGCACACTTCACAGAGAGGCCTCAAAGATACACCCATTTCCCTACTGCTGCACACACACACACATTTTCATGCTCAATCGTACTCGCATCCACTTTTTGACACCGTGTAGACACTCATATTCCATTACATCCTCTCACAAACCCACACACTCGCTCATACTCATATGGACATCCCTGAGGTATGCCTGACATTTCAGTTCAGGAGGAGGAGGAACTTCATATAGAAGACTAGTTCTGCCACTCATTCGGATATAGACTTTTTGAAAGATGTTGACTCTTCTTATGTTCACAGGCTACTGTAAAGGATGCATGATTACACTTTACAAGGTCCGGTTTGATAATATATAGGTGACATGTGGCCAGATATGGTTTCCTATACTAAGAATTTGTGCTCTGCATTTAACCCATCCAACGTGCACACACACAGCAGTGAGAAGTGAACAACCACGTACACACACACCGTGAACACACACCCGGAGCAGTGGGCAGCCATTGCTGCAGCACCCGGGAGCACTTGGGGGGAACGGTGCCTTGCTCAAGGGTCTCACCTCAGTCTTGGTATTGAAGGTGGAGAGAGCGGTGGTTATTCACTCCCTCCACCCACAATCCCTGCTGGACCTGGGACTCGAACCCGCAACCTTTGGGTTACAAGTCCAACTCCCTACCATTAGGCCATTATTCCATTTCTGAATGGAATATTGATGATGAAAATGCAGCATTTGCATAAACTGGAATAAATTACATTTAAATAGAAAACAGATATTTTAAATTGTAAAAATATTTCAAAGCTTTAATGTATTTTTGATTAATAAATGTAGCCTTGGTGAGCATAAGAAAAAATCTTACAGATATACTACTTATTAAAAATACTCATAAATCCAAGGTACTTGAGTAGTGTGAAAAATGAAAAGCTTTTATTCACATGGCTTTATAATTAAAAACACTGACGTGTTCCAAACCTGTGTTTCTTGTAGTTTTCTGTTAAAAAAAATAACATTTTAAAAATGTAAAAAAAAATATTTAAAAAAAATGAACTCTTGCAAAATTAGATGTTTAGCCAAATACTGCATTTTAAGTAAACTATTTATTTCAGCCACATTTAAATAAAAAAAATGTGGAAAGTTAGTCATCTAAATTTGTTTATTTAAATGTAGCTAAAATACATTGATTGCCACCACTTACCTTAAAAAAAAAAGGTAAATTCAGACAATAATAAAAAATATATATACTTACATTTATTATATTGAAAAGAACTGCATAAACATTATTCTAAACATTTACTTTTGTTTTCTGTGAAAGAAAGGAAGTCATATGGGTTTGGAACAACATTTATGTGAGTAAATAATAAGAGGTTTTCATCTTTGTGTGAACGATTGCTTTCAACACAAACGGGAAAATAGTAATAAGTTTTTTGTAACACTATGTATTTGAAAGCGCTTAGCATGTGGTGCCCAGAATGTTGTGATATGCATTCAGCTTCAGCAAACAAACACACAACAACTTTACATTAACAAGCAGATGTTTGCAGTAGTTTGTTCAACGCAACCAAAAAGCTACAGATGCAACAAAATGCTGAGCTCTACCAACAGATTCTCAGAGGAGCGAGTGCAAGAAGTTACTGCGTTAGCTCCCGCTCTCCCCTCGCAGTTTTCATGTCCTAGTTAAAATCAATGCACCCTCATTAGAGAAAATTATGAAAAATTAAAGCTATCAAATAGATCTTTTTGTTGCCGGGTAAGAGTCTATTGGCCGTCACAGTGGCTGCCAGCGGGAACGGCATTCAGGGACGGCTGGAGAGACTTTAAGAGCCTTCACTAATTAGGGTTGGAAACTGATGGCTTTTCACAAGCCACAGCAATTACTGCAGTAAAGGAGAGCGGCAGATAGAAGTGGACTTGAATGAATGAGTTTGTTTTTCTTCTTTTGCCTCGTGACATTTCGAACGAGTTTGAGTGTTGCTCATGGCGATCGAATGAGAGCGAGAGAGAGCTGCAAAAGACCAAAGGTCAAACACAAAATTATCATTCCTCTTACTGAAGATGGACAGGAATGCCACAGTATTTAGTACCTTCCTTGAAGTAGTCTTGAATTAGCATTGTACGGGTTTTGCATTGTCTGTTTTTAAGGGCCAGGTGCTCTTTACAGAGAGGATGACCCAGACTGACACAGCCACAGGAAGGCTACTTTTGTTCCAAAAGCTGGTTGGCACTTGAGTCACCAGCTCCGTTTTATCAGCCCAATCTAAAACGCTCCGTGACCTCGTAATGCTGGATTTTGTATAACAAGAGCTGCATTCACAATTGAGATTCAGCTGCTGATACACAAAACACATTCATCTGCCCTACATGAGCTTTGTTTTTCCAAAGCTCAGAGAATTGCATGTGGGAAAAGCTTGTCTTTTTTTTATTTTTTTTTTGGTGTAGTTAAGTGCCATATACAGGGCAGTCTCTTCCCAGATTCTTATATATTTATTGCGTAATATCATTACATCCAAAAACGGAAAAGTGCTGTGAACAACATAAAAGCAGCCTGTAGAATGCTGTGTTCTACCTCTTCTGAAGTCATACGATAGCTTTGTGGAATGAACAGAATAAAATTTAGGATTATTCACTTTCAAATGTGATCATTATGCATCGCTTAAATAAAATATGGCGCCTATAAATATGACAAATATGACAGCTTTTGGGGCCATGACCTAGCAGTTACTGCACAGAATCCAGACTCTGCATGACTCCAAAGATATATTAATGAATTCCAGAGCTGTTCGGATAGGTGAAAGTGAGTTTTCCAGTGAAGTATCACAGGTCGTCTTGAGTACTATAGACAGTCTGTCACGTTTCCTCCCAAGTTCTTCCACACGAATGCACATGGTGAGTAATTCTTCAGTCATAGCTGAGGAAGCTGCTTCAGGTGTGTCGTCTTTGCCTTCGCATTGACATTTTTGTTGAAATTGAGAACAGGGTCTCTTTATAATGTTATTTTTTGCTTACCACATTGTGTCTACCATGAAACGTAGCAAATAAAAGTCCATAGAAAGAAACAACAGCCGTTTTAACCCAGAAAACAACTATTTTACAATTTCAGTGCGGTTCTTAAATGTTTTAGTTTTAGAAGAAAAAAAAATTAAGCCTGGAAGAAAAACTAGAGCTATGATGATTATTTGGTAGTTGAATATTTCATGGAAATCGCCTAATGCATGATGAGTTTTTAGCTTCACTGTGTCTGTATTTAGTTTCAGATTAGTTCCATCCAATTGGAGGATAAAACTTAAAATAGTTACATTGCCATGGGTGCATGTTGAACCTGATCAGTTGCAACTGAGGAAAATTGTTGTCTTTGTACATCTTTGCTCAGTGTAACCTTTCCGTTTTCTTTTTTAATTCATAAACAGGCCTTAAACACATTCTCCTCCCTGCATTAGTGGCGTAGCTGCACAGCTGCCCCTTGACCTTCTCCTCCTCTTAATTAAATGGCAAAGATCCTCAAAGCAGCGTTCAGCTCACATCAGCTCTCTCTGGCCCTGCGCTGGGCCGTTTCCCCAGTGTGGAATCGATGGTCGTGTGAGAGGTTCTTATAATCTATAACTCACATCACTTGTGCAATGGCAGCACTTTGGCTAAACTCAATTAACAGTCAGAAGAGGGCCTGTGGTTTTGGCTGATTGGATGTGGGTGGTTGCGTTGGAGTGTGTGTGTGTGTGTGTGTGTATGTATAGGACTACTGTGTTCACTCGTATGGATGTGTGTGTGGAAGGAGATTAAGATTATACTTTTTTAAGTTTGACAGACCCCCCACTTAAACATTTAGCCAATCAAGAGACCCCCGATATAAAACCTTCCCAGCAGCACATAAATTACATTAATAACATAAGTATTAACAAACAGTATTACATCAATTTATCATTATTCTTCTTTTTACATTTACATGTAAATTTACACTACCATTCAAAAGTTGTCCTGCAGGTTTTTAAATGTTTTTTCACTGAATTTTCATTAGTCTCCCGTCTTCAATGTCACATGATTCTTCAGAAATCAGTCTAATATGCTCAAGTAACATTTCTTATTTATTATCAGTATTGAAAACAATTGTGTTATGTAATATTTTCTTGGAAAAGCATGCATTTTTAAAAAGAAATGCATTTGATGAATTTAAAAAGATCTGCATTTGTTTGAAATATACTTTTTTTTTTACTTAATCATATTAATTGAATGTGTCCTGGAACTATTCATTTCTTTTACCAAAAAATAAAGAAAAAACAGACAATGTTTTGAACAGTGATGCATATATTTCTTTCTTTCTTTATTTATTTAGATTTATCTATTAATGATAGAGACTTTTGAACATTTAAATTGGCAAAATTATGATAAATGCATTTTATGTATTTATTATTTAAGAAAAACAAAGTTTGCTGCTGCTTTGTTTTTTTTGTTTGTTTGTTTTTTTTTGTTTTTTTTGAGAAAAGCCTTTAGAAAATAAAGCATTATTAATTCTTACTTGTTTGTTTTTGTAATATGATTTAAAGAGTTAGTTCACCCATAAATGAAAATCATTTAAATCGGCTAAATAAAAAGTGTCATGCATTTTAAGGTAGTTTCCCATTGATTTCCTTTTTTTATTTTGCTTCTAATTTCTGTTCTGCACCTAACCCAGGCTTTCTCACTTGCTATCACATGCTGAAGTCGAGCTCTTCCACTGCGGCCTGAGGGAACCAGCTTGTTCCAATGAGGGCTTTGGTTATGCATGCATCATTATGCCAGATCTGACTCTGTTCTCATGTACAATCACAGATTGAGACATATCTTTCCCTGCTTATCTCCCTCCTGTACTCCCAGAAGGAAGCGGTGCGTGTTTGGAGCGCTGTCAGTATTCATATGACCAGCTCAGAGGAATAAATGATCGCCCTGCAGTTAGAATTGACATGTCTGGTTATTCATGTCCTTTGGAGGAAGTGATCAGATGACTGAGTCTAAGTAATGAGCGGCGGAGGCGCACGCTCGTGCACAGGGCGCTGATGGATGACGAAACTCTTGAGTCAGCTGGAAAAGTAGCCGAAACTCTGGGCTTTTCATTTTTCAATGCAGCCTGTCTTTTTGCAAAGTGAAAGCCAGATCTTAACAAATTGCAAAGGAGCTGGATGTTATTAGCTGTCTGCAGTTGATTTTTTTTCTTGGCCAGACTTTTTATGTTACCCGTCGCTGACTGTGTTTTATGAGTGCTGAACATGATGGAGTAATGGAGCCTATTTATCAATGCAGATATTAATATCGCTCCAGTCCTTCACATGACAGAACTGCGTGTCTCAGATTAAATATGTCCTGTCACAAAACATCAGCATATTCTCCACCCTCACTCTTAGGGCATTTTAAACAGTCTCTACCCATAGAGTTCACAACACTTGCTGTTTTCTGAAGTCATCTACTGTGCGCTGTACTGTCATAGGCCACATATTGACTTCAAAGTAAAAAATTATTCAAATAATAGTATCTCAGTGATACACAAATAGCGCTAATGATGACACAATTTTCTTTAAAAGTCTTTAAACTTTAGCTTTAATATCAAAAAGCTTTCCTTTTCATGATAATTGAATAATTCCAAAAAAAAAAAAAAGGTTTGTCCTATTTATTTGAATATTCTGCTTCACTCTGAAATATGTTACATTATAGAAGAAAATGGGTTTCAATGTCATTTCATATTGACTATACAGGCGCTGGCCTGCCATTTTTGGTCTTGCGTCAGGGATGAATACATCAAAATAAGTTTCAGCACGGGTGGGTCGGGGCAAACGGTGGTCCAGGTAATGGTGCTGATGGCTCATGGATTGTGCACGGCATGAAGGGATGGGGAGGACGCTTTACGACTGGCTGTGTCAGTCTCTTCCGCCTGAATTACCCTCTCATCTCTCCTCTTCTCTGCTCGGCACGCCGTGAAATGGCTTTCTGTAGGCCATTAGCTCTGAAGGAGCAGGGACGAGTGGGATGGAGGATACAGCATCGGCCTGCTCTCCCACCATGCCGTCCCAATGGCCTTCATTACGAAGCTTAACTCTGACACACATCACCCAGCGTGTCTGTCAGTCAGACGCCACTGTGTTTATTGCTGCTCATCGTCACCCCAGGTGGAGTACGGCAAGGGCTCGATTCTTGAACAGTTTCCGCACTTTTTGATGTCTTGTTAAATTGAGATTTGTTTTTAAAAAAATGAGGATTTTGTTGAGGATTATAAAGCTACAAGTGATTAGAGGCTTGGAAATTAATGTGGAAATGTTTTGTTCTGCTGGACAATGCTCGTAGTGAATGACTCAAACAGAATCATACCGGATCGTGCATGATCTTCCGATGTTTGTTTAAAAAGACATGGACTGCAAACAAAGTTTGTATGTTTATTTGTGCCTTTCTTTTTATTATGGTTTAGAACATGAAGAAATGAGATCATGAATGGTGGAGAAATTTCAGAAAGAAAATAACAATAAAAGTCTCTCTCTCTCACACACACACACACACACACACACACACATACAGGTCAAAAGTTTTAGATAAGAATGATTTTTAATGTTTAAATGTTTGCGTTTCCTCTGCTCTTTAAGGCTGCATTTCATTCAGATTTCATCAAAAATACGGGAAAAAATTAATATTGTGATTTTAATTTTTTTTATATATATATATATACAATTTAAAATAAAGGGTTTCTGTTTTAATATACTTTCAAATATAATTTATTTCTGTGATGCAAAGGTGAATTTCCATCAGCTATAACTCAGAAATCATTCTAATATGCTGAAATTTAAAATGCTAATATAATATTTATTATTAGAATTATCAATTTTGGCAACTTTGATGCTGCCAAATATTTTTTGGAAACTGCAAAACTTTTTTCAGGATTCTTTTTTATAATTAAAATGTTAAAAAGAACAGCTTTTATTCAAAATATAAATATTTCTAATAAATATTTATCAATATAACACGTCCTTGCCGAATAAATGTTTTAATCTCTTTCAAAAAAGAAAGGATAAAAAATTACTGACCCCCAACTTTGAACGGTATTGTATATTGTTAGAAAAGATTTCTATTTTAAATAAATGCTTTTCTTTTTTACTTTTTATTCATTAAAAATTCTTGAAAAAAAAAAAGTATCACAGGTTCCAAAAAATATTAAGCAGCACAAAAGTTTCCAGAACTGATAATAAATCAGTAAATTAGAATGATTTCTGAAGGATCATGTGACCCTTGTGTTAGACTGGAGTAATGATGTTGAAAATCCAGCTTTGCATCACAGGAATAAATTCGATTTTAAGGTATTAAGGTATTTTTACATCGCAATAATATTTTCACAATCTTAATTTTTTTTGTGTGTGTTTTTGATCAAATAAATGCAGCCTTGAGGAGCATATATTACCACTTAATATTTCTACATATTAATAAATGTGCCATTTTAAACTTTTAGATATATTTAAAAATATATATATTTATTTCTGTCTTTTAATATTCAGTGAAAACCTAAAACAAATTTAAAGGGGCATTCATTTTAGATTTTAGAGAGGAGAGGAAGAAAAAAGAAAGAAAGGGTTATACAGCATTTAGAAATTCTAGAAAATGACTGATATTTACAGCTAATGAAACAAAGATCTGCAAATAAACTAGATGCACAAACTACCAAGGTCACTGCTTTTAAGAAGCGTATCCCTTTGAATATGTGCCTTACTGTTTCACAAATAAAAAGTACACTGTGTTTTTATGCTTAACATTCATTATCAATCATTATGTGCCGCCAGACATGTATGATTTAGCACAAATGTTTTGTTGGTATGTACTTAGTATCTAAGGACGTTTATCAAACAGCATATTGTTCAACATCACTTAGAGCTACTGAAAAGGACAGATTAATCTGCACCGCTAAAGGTTTCTTCATGAATAAACTCATTTCTGGGTTATTAACATTTAACAAGTGCCATTTTCAGCCCTGCGAGTTTGGCCGGCCTGAGCAAACTCCCGATAATGTCGCGGGTGAGAGTTTGCGCGGTCAGATCAAGAGATTTCTTTAGTGGCGCCTGCAGGTGAGGCGACTCTAATGAGGCCGGGGTGCTGCCTGTTTGAGGGTGTGAGTCAGCACACCCCACCCTGCCCTTTCAGCACACCATCCTCCACCTCTCCCCTCCTCGCATTCATTTGTTTACCTAGCCTGCAGTGAACTGTAAAATCAGACTGATTTCATCTCTGCGTTTTACATATGCATGAGCCCTGTGCAGCTCAGAGCGGAGGGATGAATACACACTCTCCAGAGAGAGACCTGCAGTGCCCCCTGAGCAAACACACACACCCCACACAAACACTGGCCTCTGTGCCTATACACTCACACACACACATGATCACAATTAACTTAGTCATACACCTACTCGTATATTCAGATGTCAGAAGGGGGTTTTCACAGATACGTGAAAATGTATTTAACCAGTTTATTGTTGTTGTGGTTTTTGTATTTGATATTCTGTTTTGTGGTGGTGTATCCGAGCAGTTTTTAGTTTAATAACCCTGCTGAAAAAAAACTGCATATGCTGGTTAGCTATGTTTAGCTATGCTGGGATGCTGGTTTAAGCTGTTTTTTTGCTGGTTTATGCTGGTTTAAGATGGTCTTTTGCTGGTTTATGCTGGTTTAAGCTGGTTGTTTTGCTGGTTTATGCTGGTCCTTTGCCAGCAGGTGACCAGCAAAAAGACAAGCATAAACCAGCTCAAACCAGCATCCCAGCATCAAAACATACCTATCCAGCATATGCTGTTTTTTTCAGCAGGGAAGAATCTGAAATGGCAGGCAAAGTCAAGAGAAATGTATAAAATACTTTTATTAAAACCCACAGAGCATCAGTGAAAATAGCTTTTATTTAATTACTATTTAATGTAATATTTGTGTATATTGTGCAGTTGCAGTCAACTGTGTTAGACTTGGCTTTGTACCACTTTCCAGATCTTTCACTTTAGAGGCTTCCTCAAAAGGTAGCTGCCTATGTAGGTACTCAGGCAGCTTACTAAGTCTTGATACAAAGCAGAACATCAGGTGTATCACATACCAAATGCTGCATTTCAGCTCTCCTAAATAGAATGAAAATAGTGCACATTTTTTCATCACCATGGTGTAAATTCGATGTAATTTCACCCTAGATTTTCATAATGAAACTACATTATTACAGGGACATTCCCCCTGGAGCATCCTGGGGTTGTCTGGTATACTAAGGGTACAATAAAGTGGTCAATGTTTTACTGGTTAGTGTGTTCTCATTAATCTTTTTTTTTTTTCCATTGTTAGCATCTTAAGATTTTAGAACACAACAGTGCCTGCCCACTTTTTAGTGGCCCTGAAGTATATTTTATATAAGTCTTATAGGCCAAAAACCAAACCAACCAATTATGATCTGTTTCATATGATTGCAGTTTTTTATTTGAAAATTGTTCACAAAGACAAAGACCAAGTATGTGTACTTGAAGATCTCCAAACCCCAGTATTGTGCGCCATAATTTTCTAACCCGGCGGTGATTTCTTTTCAGAATCATGTTTAATGTAGTTTTCCCCAGACGTTCAACTGTTACACACAATTAAAATAATGTGCACTTATGGTTTCAACAAAAGCTTATTCCATCGATTAACAGCCTCTCAGCTCACAGCAAGTCTTGCTTTTAAGTTTTACATTTATTGTTAAAAATCAGTTCCCCTTTTGAGAAAATGAGGTGTATTTTTCCTCATGGAACCCAACTGTTGCACTCTATTCTATAGCAAATGTTTTACCAGTGTGTATTACTTTTCTTTTGAGGGCTTCTTAAAGCATGAAATAGACTTGAGCAGCTTTCTTTATCACACTTCAGAATAGTCACTCTCTGCATGGTACCTTCAGCCAAATTAGTGCTGTAATGATGTAAATTCTGCATGATTAGTCACATGACATCAGCAGCCCAGGTGATTGACTCGAACACTTCTTTGGCCATGAGGAAAGATGGCAGATTTCAAATCACGTGCTTCCAGCCAAGCAAGTGTCATTGAGATGAATGGGACTGCTAACTGAGATCTCACTCCAGGTATTATAGACATCCTCGGGGCACAGTGGTGATGACTCACTTCTTGCTCCGATCGAATCAGCAACCTTCCGGTTACCAGCCTTAACTGCTGTGCCAAACCACTTCTATATCTGATCGGCCCTTAAATGAGGGAAGTCATCATTGATCTCTTCGTCTCCTTTCTAGCCACAGGCTAGGTGCCTGAAAAGGTGGTTTTATCCTTGTATGCACTCCTATCAGTTTCAGGGTTACGGGGTGTTCGTTTCATGCACCTCAGTTTGTCCATTTCCTCCTGATTGGCTGGTTTTCGGTCAGCACGGATTGGCAGCTTCTGTCAGAGTTGAAAGCACAGATGGTGAGAGGGCAGAGTGTGGACACAGTTAGCAACATGGTGTGAATACGAGGGCAAAGCCAAATAATGAAGCAAATCACTGCCGTCATTACAGCAGGACAGATCCAGCCAGATATCGATCCCTGTAGAGGAAGGATCCTTTAAATTTTTCTTTAGCAAATATTGAGTTTTGAACACCTGTGTCAGATAGCAATATCTGCTCTATTTGAAGATAAGTTCTCTTCTTTAACCCTCAAGGCATCTTCACCATTCTGAATTTCACCGTCATCAACATTCAAAGACGCCCACTTCTGTTACTCATGGAGTTCATTGCGAAGGAGAGGCAAAGATAGAGAAGAGGAAGATGTGTCTGATTGAAACCGAAGACATTTCCTCTTCGTTCATAAGCACTTCCTCTCTGACCTCTCGCTCAACTTGCCTCCTTTTTTTCCACAGGTAATGTGTGCCTGTCCTTTCATTATATATATTGAAGCCCTGAAGACGTTTTAGTTTTTTTTGAGACTGAGAGGAAAAATGTGGCTAATATGCAGGCAGGAGGGCAGCCGTTATGAGGACGATGGAGAGAGAGGTGGTGGCACGGCGAGCTATGTGTTTAAAATCAGCTCATTGAGACAGATGACACAATTTCACACATATTGCCCTCGGAAAAGCAGCCAGTTTTCCATAATGGCCCCAACCTTCATCTGTCAGGCCCTGCTAAATCTACTGGAATAATTTCCTCATGGATTTTAAGTCAGTATTTATAATTTATTAAGTTGCCTATATGTGTCAGGGTACAATTCTCACAGTCCCAAACCTCTGTCATCTTTTTGCTTTTTCGGGTGAAGAGGGAAAGGAAGGCTGCGAGACAAATGGGGGAAGTCTCACCAAAATGAAGTCTCTGCTTCTGAATGTTTTATATGGACTCTAAACGGCATGATCATTGCACACGGTTTGACCAAATCCCATTAAAAGTGGCAGCCTTTAGAGGAAGGAAACAGGAGATGCTTCCAAATCTGCGTGCTGAATGAGGGGAGGTTTAGCTCGTCTTTTAAGAGATTGCTCATCTTGCTAATGTAATGCGCACAGTTAATCTGGCTCTTCCTTGGGCTTGAGTCAGGCTTAGTCCAGGAGGGTTGGAGGACTGTTAGACTCCATCCTGTTTTAGGAAACATAATCTGGGATCTGGCTTTTTACCCCCTCCCCGAGACTCCCAGGACTAAATCCCCCAATAAGCAGCCTTTGTGAGCAACTCACACTGCCTTTCATGGCTTGATTATAGGGCACAGCAGGTATTTCAGGGGGAAGGTGACTACGTGATGAATGTGGAGAGAGAGAGTGACAGGGCCAATGCTGGTCTAGAATGTGGCATTGAATGAATCTCTCACGTTAATTCATGTTTCACAATAGACTGCACAGTAATGTGACAAGACCGACAGGGGTGTCTACCTAGGTGGAGTAGGTGTCCTCGTGCCAAGTTGAGAAATTACCTGGGGTCATGGCAAAAATGCTATTTTTAATCTGGGGGGCACAGTTGCATTTAGAATATAATGTTTAATTATACTCTATTAAATATTTGTAATTGTGGGTTTAGTGACTCTTCAGACACCACAGTGACCTGTAACTGATGCTGAATGTGTGTAGCTATTATAAAGTCTTTTTTAATTGAGACTTATTATGGATTATATTAAATGTATAATTATTACAAATTATTATTTGAAGTATGAGTTAATAAAATAAATGATAACAATTAAAATTATTATGTTAATTAAATCATCACTTTTCAGTTGGATGGATGGATTGATGGATAGATTAAATAATTAATTTTAAATTGTAATAATAATTCACACATTTTAATTTATTCTGTATGTTTAATTAAATACATTCAGCCTTGGTGAGCAAAAGGCCATATAAGGAAACATTTATAATGTTAAAAATTATAAAATATATAATTTAAAATGCATTTCAATGTTGTGATATCTTATGTACAGCATGCTTTGTGTGTATAGTGCCCTGTTGACACTGCCACACAGCGCAGTAGCTGTATTGCAGTCAATCATTATATGACGTGTCATGTACACCGCCTCGGCTCTTTTTCACTCTGCTCTCTTCTTGCCCTTTACCAGATGCCAATGAGAAACCCTGACCCCCGACTGACACCCCGCTATGAGGACGTTGAGCGACAGTACGCCTCCCTGCCCAGGTAAGAGCGTCCACTCATCAATCCAGCATCCATCAAGACAAAACGAGAAGAGATGGAGAGCTAGAAAATTTGGAGACGAAAAGGAAGAGAGGGGGAGAGCAGGTAGTCATCTGTCTCTCTCATGCAGAGCTGAATAATCCTCTTTAAAGCGTATAATTAAATCTGGAGTGTCTGCCTTCTGAGGCCCTCCTATCCTGGGAATTCACCTGATCCTCTCCGGGGAGTCGGCCATGCGGTCGCAGCTCTGTAACCCGATCACAGGGCACATTTCTGGAGCCGCATAAAGTTGCGGTTGCCTCTTTCTGTCTGTCTTTTTCCTCCTCCGACGCTTCTATCGTTCTCAATCATGTATTTGCGTGTTTGCTGAGCCTGACCGACTACGACGGCCAGCGCAAACAAACAGGCAAGCGCACAGGCGTGAATGTTGGCTCGTAAAGTCCACAGCCTGTTTGCCCTCTCCGGTCTGTGTAAACAGCACTGGTGTTGCTGTGAGGGTCACGGTTTATGAGTTTGGCACACGTAAGTGTGGATCTGTCATCACATGATTGTAGATGACTATAAACAGAAAACTGATAACAAATGAGACAAATTAAGAAATCTAAAACTTGCAAGTGATGAACTTTTAAAAGTGTTGGCGAGGCACTCGTTGAATTGAAATAAAGCGCTAAAACACTTATAAAGTATTTATCACTTTCCCTGCAGCATCATTGCAGGGGTGAACTAAGATTTCACTCCCCCAAAATGGCTTATCACAACAGATTTTAGTATCAACCACCCCGGGGTCTACTTTCAAAGCCATTTCCCTTCTAAATAACGCTCCTCACCTCCGTTAGGTCTCTAGATCCATTAGGGTACAACGTGTTTTTTGTTCTGACGCAAAAAGGGTGCCAAATGTGGGTCTAAAACGCCTGTGGCAGACTTTCATTATTCACCATTCCGAAACTGGAAGAGTTTCAAATCCGTGTCCGGCCCACGCTGAGGTCACTGGTTATGCAGTCGACTGAAGGTTGGCCTGGGCGCGAAAGCGTGCAGTTTTTCCATGTGTGTCTAATTATAACCATTAGTGCATTGATACACCCACTTATTACCCAGTGTGCTCAGCTCGGGGTCAGCCAATCAGAAGCGTCGTTCGCCACCTGCCTCCAGATTATTGGATTAAGTGGGCAAGTCAAAGTTGTGATTCATTGTGTTAGGGCTTTCATTGGACCGTTTTAGTGATAATTGAGTGATGAATGCACAGATGGTGGCCCGTTTCGATGATCTCTGGTCAAGAGGTACATTTATGGAGCTGTTCTTTAGTGCACAAATCAATCACAATCACTCGTTCTTCCTCATCCTATCCTTCACTTTAAAAAACTAACCGGTTCCTTTTTTTAAGAAAGCGAGGAAAAAAATCCCCCCTACTCCCACACTCTTTGGCTTTTCTGCTGGTGGGCCTTCCCAGACCTCTTCAGACCACTCACAATGGTCTCATTGTTTATTCCGGCTCATGTTAGAAGACCTCTTAATGTGTCTTTGCAGTCTAAATGAGTGTAAAATCGGCTGTTGTTGAACCTTAGGAGAGCTTAAAAGACTCTGTTGAAGCAGTTTGTACAAATGTCAGTAAATTGTTCTCGTATCTTTTAGATTAGCCAGTGAGCTGTCAATTTCAACATCGCAAATGCCAGAAAAGAGCTTGTGATGAGGGAAGAAGGTTACAGTTGATGAGAGCTCTGAAAATAATGCCATATTTTCATTGTTCTGCCTGTTCAATGTTGCCCTGGTAACCAACACCCACCATCTGTGCGAGGCTGGACCTCCTCACCCCGTCCTCCGATTTCTCACTTTTTTTCCCTCCTTTTCCTTTCCTTCTCTGGTTTTCATTTTCCACTCCTTCTGAAATTCGTGAAAATTTGTGTCCTCCTGTGAGGCGCGTCAGGTTTGTAAATTGTCGTCAAAAAGACATGATGGCTGATTGCTGTTCGGAGTCTCCCGCAGGTGAGCTCATAGGTGTCCGACAAGCTGTGAACTGCCCAGACCGTCTCCCGTCCAATTGCAGGACAAGCACGCAAGCGTGACTTCTACAGAGCAAACCTCATTTAGCACCGTTCAGCCCCGGCGTCCATTACCACACCGGGCAGGTAGCAGATGGAGAATATTAGGCTAATGATTAAATGAAGCAAGCGGAAATTTTTTGATGGTTTCACTTGCTGCGGCAAATGCAGTCAATCATTACTCATTCAACGCTCAGAATTCGCTTCGAGGTTTTGGAATAGCTGGCCATTTGGCTCCATTTTAAGGAGGTATTATTCGTACTTGGGCATTCTCAGCCTGAGATGCAGGATCCACACACACAAAAAAAAAACCCACAGATCTATTTCAGACTTCACGAGAATGAGACCACTTAACCGCCTGACTCGTTTTTGAAGACATGTAGCACCCATCGCATACCTTTCATACAGTTCTCACACATACACATGGACGCCTATTCATTTCACACTCTCAAGGCTGAGTGTTGTGAAAGAGTAAGTTCAGTTGCTCATTTTCACTTCCCTTTTGTCAAAGCCATCTGCCATGCAAAGCTTCAGTTCCCGCCGATATTACAGCAGTCGATTTAGGGATGAAATTCAATTAGATCTGGCAAAATAATGAGAGTTTCAAGTCTAATATTGCTCCTAATTTGTGTAATTACATTTTAGGTCATACAATAACACTTCTGAGGGATAGACACCTATCTTGTTAATGAAGTTTGTTATGAGAGCTGAGTTACTCTGCTCCCAATATAAGTTTGGAATTTCTAACCAAATAATCCTGCCTGGATTTGTCATCTCGTTGGGATCCTACCCGGTGTTATATGACGGCCAGAGGTCAGCAGGCCGCGTGTTTGTGTATGTGTCTGTGTGTGTGAGGGTAAGGTGCACGGTTCCCGGGGGCAGCTGAATAAACAGCCCGGCCTTCAGATGTTCCACGGTGTTACTTTTTCAGCCAGGTGCACTATGAGAGTTCTGATGTAATCTCCAAAACATGGCACTTATTTCAGGGCAGCTTCTGCCTGGGATAGCTAAGATACTCTGGTTTGAATGTTTCCGTGTCAAAAAATGATTGTCAGGTACAAGCTCCTCAAGCGAAAAGCTTTACAGGCAGCAGAACACGACGGTCCTCGGTGACAACGGCAAGAACGAGATAACAGACGCTCACCAGACAACATTCACCAATCAGACACTGGAGTTGATGTTCCAGGATGAAGGTTTGAGGAGTGAACAGCTGGCACCTCCTGTTTTTTTTTTTTCCCCCTCTTCTCTCTTTGGTGATGGACGACCGAAGCGTTTATCTTTCATTATTTCTCACTTTACCTATATTGCTCTTTTGTTTTGGCTTCTCTGTCATTAAAGAGTCATTGAGTTATTAATGAAATCTCATTTTAAGAGGGAAACACTGTTACCTTGAGTTTCATAAGTGCCTAACTGGGTTAGGAAGCCCAAATGAAGACAGCAGTCTCTTACTCGCTTTGGAATTTGGCTGATATGAAGAGCCTGAGAAAGTGAAGATGTCTACGTGTATAACATGCTGGCTTATGGCTGTCATCACGGTTTGAAAGTAATGGTAAAACGGCCCAGAATATCATTTTGTCTGCATCTGCTCACTGCATGATGGAGAACTGGAGGCAGATTTTTTAATATACCTTTCATTGTTCATTCTGTGAAAGAGGATCATTCCATTTTTTAGCTATTTGTGTTGCTGGAGTTTCTCAGGGGACTAATTTAGTATGCACTGTTTATCCGTGTGGCTATCAAAAGGGAATCATGCCATAATCATTTATACTTAATCGTTCTGAATGACTTTGTAAAGCGCAAAGTGTTTGTAGGTACTGTATGTGGTAGCTTGTCTTTTGTACTGTGAAGTTTAGTCAGGGTGAATGCAATATTTCACATTTTGTTTTTATACTGGATTTGGAATCAGTGATTATTATTGATTAAATTTTTTATTTGAACTATCAGCTGACCAATCTGTGGAGCTCAATACATCCCACTGACTAGTCTGTACTTCTATCCCTCACAGCCTCATTTTCATTCAAGTGATTAAATATGCCATCTACCCTGACTAAGGGCCATGGGTGCTCAAAACAGCTGCTCCCAGCTGTTGAGCCCACAAAACCATTTAAATAACTGCACATTAAGAATGTCTTGTAATTCCCAACCAAGCCCCAAAGGCAGTTGCACAGAGTCTTTAAACCAGGAGGGAAATGTGTCCCAGTGGGCCACATACCACTATAGCACATTTAGTTTGAAAAATCAGGATTTCACGGACTGAATACTAAATTCTCTGCCATGAGATACTTAGACAAGAACGGCCTAATGTTTCTAAAGTTTTTTATCTTGATCACTGATCCTAATTTTTTGTTTGAGGGAGGGCAAGAGGGGTCAAAGTGATAAGAGGGGGTCAGTAGAATACAGGACATTATGGGAATACAGTACACTTTGGTGTCCTAGTTTTAAACAAATAAAATGATTTTGGAATTAATTGCACAATTCTAACATTGAAATTCTTTTTATAGTACAGCTGACAGGATAGGAAAATAAATTTTTACTGACAAATAGCCTCAACAACATCTAATGTGACTGCGGTTCACTGTTGTTCTACTAAAGTTCCTCACTGTACTGTTTCCACGCTCGTTTGACTAACCTCTGTGGCTGGGGTGAAGTAAAGTGTACGTCTGAAAATCTCTCTTTTGATGTGGTCATAAAAACGTCCTGCAGATTCCTGGTTTTAAATTATTTGTTTATGTTTCATATTTTGAGGAAAACTGTATTACAATAGGGTTTTTTTTTAAAAAATGGCAAAACCTATAGAAAATAAAATACCTCATATAAAATTTAGGCTGGACCCCTAAGGTTAACAATCAATATTTTCTGAAGGTTAAGTACCTCCTTTCATTGACCAAAGAAACAAAAATGTTCAAGTGTTTCAGGCCTTATTTTGTACCCTGTTCATGGAAAGTGCCAGTAATGATTTCGAGTCTTGTTGCTTCCTCTGGTTTCCCCAGCTGTTGATCGTATTCACAGTGGAACATTCTTCACCCTCTAGGCCTCTAGTGTCCGACTGTCCCTGTAGACCGCCCCTCAAAACTGTAAGACTCGACATTAAGAAAAGATTAAACCAGAACAGAAGTACAGTAGAAGCACTTTGTGTTTTGTATTAGCCTGTAGGAGGACTATAAGTTTGAGAACAGGAAAGATTAATTGTTAATGTTCTGGGCTTGAGGTGAGGTCTTGAATAAGCTAGCAGAGCCAGGTGCAGGCAGTCACTGCAAAGCTGATAATCTCCAACAGTAATGATGATTCTGGCCTTCACTTTTCCAAACACGCACACACCGTACACACACACTGCTTATCTGGGACAGCTGAGGCTGTGACGTCACAACCAGTGATATAGCAAATGACTGAATGAGGGGTCAGGAGGGAGTTCGTGCATCCAGACGCCCGTTCGTCCCACTGGATGGGTGGTCACAGCTTTGTAGAGATTAAGATGATTTTTGGAATGCCTGATTTCTTGCCCTCCAGGTCTTTAGGAAACACTCCCTTGAAAGGGAACGAGACCACAGTGAAAGAGTGCACTTTCCTTCGAGGCCCTTCAGACTGATGTTTTCCACATTCAGCAGGAGTAACACGATATGTGTGAAACACGTACACGGACTGTCTTGCACCAAAGCAGCTAATTGATACTGCCATCAGCCAGGAAGCTTGTTCGCAGACACGTCGCACACGTAAATAAGTTAATGGGGATGGTCTGGAAAGTCAAACACAACGATCCAGGCTCCTTAAGACATGTGGCATGCCGAGGCTGTCATTGATACTAGCCTGAGCTACGACCGGAATGGAAAGGAGGGGAAAGAAGACAGCTGATTCTGCAGTCTGGCGAAAGCGAATGATCGTACTATGCTCTGTCTGGTTTTGTCTTCGCTCTCGTTCTCATTGGCCTCTTTCTGGTTTTCTTTCAGCTGAGGTGTAATATAACTGCTGGCTAAAGCCTCTGGAACTCTGCATTCAGAGCACAGCAGCGCGGGAGCCAGAAAAATGCGAATTGTGCTATGAAAGGTGATCCGTGCCGAATTAGCGTGCGGTGTCTCACCTTACAGCGGAGATTATACCCTAATCAGCCAGCATGAGGAAACCAGAGATGGCCAACTGTCTACCATCTCAAGGGACCCTGACCGCATGTCAGTCCCTGTCGCAGACTTTGTATGTGCTTGAGACCTGTTAAAATGTTTATGTTGCAGGTCCTTGGCATGTCACGCTTGCCTCAGCACAAGTAACACAGGATCATGATACCAGGACTCATTCTCGCCCTCCCTCCCTCCCTTCCTCTCACTCTCCGCGGTTGGATTAGGGGTTACTGTATTCCGTTATCTATTGGTCCTCAGGCTCCTGATCCCTGCAGCATTTTAGTGTACAACCTGCACACCCAACTCCTTAAGCTTCTCTAGTAAACTGACTGGTGGTCTACTGTCTACATACAGTGCCCTCCACTAATATTGGCACCCTTGGTAAATCTGAGCAAAGGTGACTTTCTTAATTATTTAATTAAGGGGAATTTCTTAATTATTTCCCTTATGGTGGAAATGGTCATTTTCACTGCTCTAGCTCTTTTCTGAAAGCCACTTCACTAATTGGTGAAGCTGAATTATCTTTTGCTGCACATCATAAATATATTATTTGTTTTTTCTCATTGTGTTGATGATTAAGGGGAATTTGGGCTTTGTTTTCCCTCCTATATATATTTCTGTGAAACAAGAAGCCAGGACTGGATGATTTCATGTCCATAATCACCCTGGAGTGCTCAAAATTGTGAATATGAATGGAAATATTCTAGTGGTGCCAATAATTGTGGTCAACAAGTATTGGAGAAAAAGATTTATTTCATCACAAGAATTTCTCCCTATTTTTAATTGTTTTACTTCAATTATAGGTTAGAATTGTGTGAATTTTTTGAATGAAAGATCAAAATGATAAACAATACAGATTTATTTTTACAGCCAGACTTTGCTCAGATTTACCAAGGGTGCCAATATTAGTGGAGGGCACTGTACATAGCTTTTTTCTAAGGTAGCATCCTAACTGAAACTGAGACCCTCAAGTGACTAATTTTAAGCACTCTTCATAGGAAGCAATGATGACTCACTTCCTTAACACAAATAGCCTAGCAATCTTCATGTGAACGCAGAGGGTTGATTGTATTAGAGTGAGACATTAGCATGCTGGTAAGTTAATAGCTCTTTAATAATCACATGTACAGTAAGACACAATCATTAACTATTTTTTCTTAATACTTTCAGTACCAAGTAAAAAAAATAAATAAATAATAGTTTTATTCAGCAAGGATGAAATGTAAGTAATTTTAAGAGGTTTAAGTTCTGTCATCAGAAATGTCAGTAAAGATATCAATGTAAAGATTTCTAGTTCAAATAAATTATTTTTTTTCCATTCTTTTTTTCTTCTTCATTATAGAATCCTAGGAATCCTAGTGGTATAGACTCATTCATCATAGAATCCTGTTTTGACAAAATATTAATATTTTAATTAAGCAAAAAAATCATGACACTGAAGAATGCTGAAAATTTGGCTTTGCAATCTCAGGAATTAATTACATTTTGAAATATAATAAAACAGAAAACAGTTCATTCAATTTGTAATATTACATAATATTATTGTTTTACTGTATATATGATCCTAGCCTTGGTGGACATAAGAAACTTCTTTTATAAACGTTAGAAAATCTTACAGATCCCAAACTTTTCATTGGTTGTGTATATTGTAATTGTTGTGTTTATTCTTATTACATTATGTAATATTATATTATCATACATACATTTAAAATATATATAATCCGAAAAGGCTGAAAATATCTGAAATGTTTTGTATTTGAGCAGCTCAGTTTGATAAATCTTTTTTTTCCTAGATAAAAAATATACTTAATCATGGTAAAGTCATGCTTAACTATTTGACTATCTCCATCCGACTAACTTTCCTTTATCTTTTCTGTCTTGCAGAAGAGCACCAGTCGAACCTAATGAGTACCCTGTGCAGCCGTGGGCTGGTCACAGGGACCCAACACACTACCCAAACCCACAGCCCGTCTACCACCCCAGCTACCCTCCCAGAGATAACTACCCTCGGCAGAACGACTCAGGGTTCTATCACCATCCTCCACAGCAGAGAGGACCGCTTCGACAGGACGTGCCTCCATCTCCCACTATACCCCTCCGAGGCCCACGCTACGACACCATGAACCGCAGCAGCTACCGCAACAGCAGCCCAGAGCACTACGCGTATGGAGAGGCACGACACTCAGACCCACGACAGAAAAGTCCAATGACGGCAGCTGTTTAACCTCAAATGTGTTTTTCACCTTGTGTACGACTAGAGCAAGCACCAGTGTGCCTACAGTTATGGACTGGTGTTTACATGTTTTTCTTTACTAACAATTTTCTCTATACAATCCCATCTTGATAGCCAAAGCTACATCTTAGAGTTCTGACACAGCATTTGCAGGGACGATTATCCATATGTAACTCCCTCCCACTCAGACGGTCCCTCCATATGTTTGTGCGTCTGTAAGATTAATGCTGTCCCTCAGATCCAGATATAAACACATTCCAGCACCACTTTTATTAGCACATTATTGTACAATCTTTACAATGAAACTGTGGTATGTGTGCACTAATGTGTCTCTGCTTACGTGTGCCTATGTGAAATATTTTATAGCACTCAATATACTCTTTGAATTTAACTTTTCTATAATGGAAGGATGTTATGCCACTGTGTGAGATGCAAATCAACATTGTGTCATTCAGCAAATATCTTTAAATGATTTTTAAACAGATTTGGTCCTGCATAACAAAAAAGTACAATTTAATGCTTAAAAAATCTTGAATATTTTGTAAAAATACCACAGTACAACTGTCCTGTATGTGAAGTCATATAATCAGAGAAAGATGAAGAAAAAGAGGTTGTTTTTCAGGAAGAGGAAAGGAGAGTCCAAAGAACCTCTGACACAGAGGAAGGATGAGAACCGCTCGTCTTCCTGGGCTTATAGCGCTCCCACCGGAATCCACACCTATGAATGAGCTGCCTCTCGTATGTTTTAAGATTCTTTACTTTTTTGATAGTATTTCATTCATGTATTTCATTCAGTGATTTCACATGTATTATGGTACAAAAGACTCTCTCTGCATTCAGAGGTCAGGTAACATGATAAATAAAAGTATTATTGATTGTAGTATGTGAAACACGTATGTAACTTTTTACAAAACAGAATGATCTTTGCACCTAGTATCACTGCATACATTAATACTATGTACAAAATATTGTCTTTTATATAACACATTTTCAATAAATCTGCATTTGAAACAATTAGTCACTATTTGTCATTTTAAAACTTTGAAACTTCTCTTTAGCTGCATGTCCGAGGAGGAGAATCACTGCACTAGATGAACAGTCCCATAGTCAATCCAATTTCGTCTCCCAGCCCCTGATAAAAACTCTACCTGCGTGTGTAATAATAGATGGCTGCAAATTAACACTGCCGTAATTATCAATTAAGATGAAGAGGTGATATGCATCTGCGATTATGGTCCAATTTTTAAATTTGAGCTGAAATCCGGGGCTATTGGAGAATGAGAGTTTCATTTGATAATTATAAAGGCCGCACACCACGTTATCTGTTCGGGATTAATTAGAGCTCTGTGCAGGAGAGGAATGCTGGGAGAGAAAGAGACATTAGTGTATGTAAAGAAATTTGTGGAAAGGAGCATCTTTTTAGACCACTAGGAGCGCCAAATAACTTTACAACATTGTTATTGTTTCTAAACAGGTTTTTTACAAACACACCCCTTTTTTATTGTTCAACAAACAGATGGCTTCACCTCAAACTCATGCAATTGGCTCAGCAATAAGTTCTTAATAATCACTCTGTAACTTTCCAGGGAAATAACTAAGAGGTGACATTTATATAATCTATTTAATAGTAAAATAATATATTATAGATTAGCTAACTCATATATTCAATGGATAGACAAAAATATTTAAATAAAAACTAGACAACATTTTCACTTTTAAAAATCTTAGTATAAAAAAAAAAACCTTAAAAGAAAAAATGCTCTCCTGTGTGGCTGGTTTCAAAAAAAAAGAAAAAAAAAAGTCTGTGGCAGAAATCTGCCATGAAATGAAATAAACATTCTGTCATTGTGTATTCATCCTCATGTCATTCAAACTCATTCATAAGGCTCCTGTGAAACACAAAAAGAGTTATCACAATGTTGTCATACAACAAAAATGATCTTGGAGTATTAAAGAAAATGAATGATAATATTCAGTTTTCATGACTTTCCAAAAGAGGAAACGGCAAGATTACAGGGAGCAACATGTCCCTCTGTATTAGAGTGACTCGTTTTTGTTTTCTCCCAAGGTGATATAAGTATAGCGTTATTGTTTACAAAAACATTTAAAAAAAAAAG
>JAUMHE010000056.1:6165278-6177961 GCA_032359235.1 Enteromius mattozi
AAAAAAAGGATACATTTCTGCTAAGATGGCCATCTCTCAAACTGAAGACTGCATATGTCATCAAGCCTAGTTTATTTCAGTTAACTGAGCATTATATTTGCGAGTCATAAGCATAATAAAACAATTTACACTTAATTAAGAATAATGTTCAGAATGTTATAATATTCTAAAATAAGATCTCTTAATGACATATGCAACCTACAAATGCGACCTCCAGAGAATGCAGTCTTCCGTTTGAGAAACGGCCATTGCCTCATCTATATACTCACGCGTGTTGTTACAACAGTCATCAGACATGGATGAGAAAAAACAAATTCTGCTTGTTTAGATTTTAATATTAAACGAACCCAAGTTCCACATGAAAACCCATAAACATGCTTCTTGCATCACGGACTTCATGAAGACAAGAGCTATGAATTCTGTGCATTTCAGCTGCAGTCAGGATTTCTATGTTTTAAAACAAAAACCAGAACAATCGCTACTCAAAACTAGCTCAATCGCAATTCGAGGTGGTAACATTACCCCGGTAAAAAATTGCGTTCCGAGTGGTAAACTAGGCTATTTGGTAAAAGTTTTTTTTGGCAGGGTTCGGGATTCCCTGGTAATATTCGCATTCACAGATCTAAAAATCAGGTTATTGGGGTCGCTTCAACCTGCGGACATGAACAACAATCCGAAGCAGTGTTAAAGTAGCCCAGTTAAATCGGAAAACCGCGGACCACTGGCTGCAGTGCGATGAAAGTGCAAGAAAACCCACCAACTCTTCTGATTGGCTGTGCGGTGTAATTGATTATGTTGCGTCACGCCGTTTTTGCTATCAGCTTTTTGTGCGCTTCCTACTAGCGTTGATTTAGAAGTCAATACCATTGTTTTTTCTTCAATTTATCAGTTTTTATGCCCACACTAAATGCCATTTTTAATAGGAAATCATTCTTCTCATACCTTCGAGGTTTGTATGTGGTTTGCTAGGAGATTTCTTTATTCTTGTATGTGGATGGCTCATTTCTCTCAGAAGCAGAAAGTACGCCGCCATAATTGCCTAGACGTTCGTCTCTCCCAGAATCCATTTGGGATGTGTAATTATTGAAAATTATTATTAGGCAAAGTTTTAATTAGCATTTGAGGCCGTAGTAATTATACATTTCCATTTTGTGTGGCTGAACGCGCTGTCACGGCTGACAGAAACGAGAGAGAGAGGGTCCAAGCTGCTTGTTTTGGTGGTGAAGAAGCATCTCCCGTAGATATGCTGAATGACTCTGACATACTGCGATCAAATTATTGTGCTGTCATTCGTGCCACACGTTCAGAGACTTACGGATCATTTCTTTAACACGAGTCATTAATTTGATATTAATTCAATTTGATAAAGCATAAAGGACAGGTGATTAGGCTTATGCGTAATGTTAGAGACGTTATTAGACTAAAGCTTTGTTTTTATTACGTTCTGTTCGTCTCTCTTCCTCCCTCTCACAATCTGTCTCTCTCTCCCCTCGTAATTCAATATCAGAAAGTCTCGGGTTGAAGTATGTGCAACCCAAGCAGTTCTTTGGTTTGAAGATTTTATCTTCTCAAACGGTGTAAAAGGGAAAATTTGTGGAGAACTGTTAAAATGTGCCTGTGGAAATGTAGTTTAAATTGGAAGCAAGCACATGAATGTTTTCTTCTTTTTGTCTATGTGTGAATGCATGCTGGGAATCTGATTTATGACACTTGTGACAGACAGTCTGGAGTTGTTTCCTCTCGTCCCTCTGTTCAAGCTTTACAGCTTAACAGCAGCATAAAAACACTCATTTTAACTTTTCCACGACTCTGAGCTGAATGTTCAGTGTCGCCAGCGGTGCTTTTGCACTGTACTTACTGGTGCTTAAAACCTTACATTTGTCTTTTGTGAGATTTCAGTAAATACAGATGCTTTCAAAGGCCCAAGTCACATTGACTAGACACTGATATTTGAATATGGTGACAAAACAGCCTACAATACTGACAAAATAACAGATTATGTGTATGAATCGGTTCAACCTGTACAGTGTTATTCATTTCTCTTTGGTGCAGCTTGGGTGCAAGTTCTTCTATTCTGTCACATAATCGTGTTTTTTTTTTTGTATTATTGTGCATGTTCCAGGGTCAAAATGATGTGTCATAAATCTAGTATTCACTTCAATGAACAAATGAATTTAGACTACAGCATGCTTTTCAGACTCATCTTTTAAATTTTCACCACATGGTGTTGACAACATAATCATATTTTCAATGTCACATGTATATTATATGGAGGAATTATTGTGGATTTTGGTGTTGCTAGCTGATAATCTTAAAAAAGACTTATTTAAAATGAAGGATGTTATCTAAAAATCCTGTCTAAAAATATTTCTTTACAATTTGTCAGAATTTCTGTAATTTTTTCTCTACATTTGTGTATATATTTGTAATATGTATGGGTTTTGGTTGTCAGGCAGTTAGTGATAATGTCATACTTTTCAAAAAATTAAGAGCAAATCAGATTCTATATTTAAATATTTATCTCTCATGAATTTCCAGTTAAACTAATGGAAGATAATGTTGTGGGGGCATGTTTCTCTTTCCTGGTGCACATTTCTCCTTCCCTTCCTCTGGAATTAGACCCAAAATGTTCTGGAGATATGGAGGACACGCGGTCACGCCGTTTGGCCTGATAGCGAGCCGATGTCTGCGCTGTAAGGCTCACAGGAGTGTAAACCAGTGCTGACGACAGTATCACTGATACCAAAGCCCTGAAAATGTATTCCCCATGAAGGTCACAAGCAGAGTGTTAAGATGCCTGGCTCAGCCCTGTTAAAGCGTAGTTGCATCTGGCCGGTATAAATTCCATTTCCTGTCCTCGTATCAGTCTAATGGTGCTTGCAAACACCGGAGCAGCTGTTTCCCTTCTGGCTGAGATTCCCTGCCATACCCACTCTTGACCCAAACATATTGTGCAGAGAGCAGAGGAATGGCCAGAAAGCAAGAACGAATTAGAGCTTGGGAAAGAGAGATTTCTGGCATAGTTTAATTTCCCTCTCTATTAGGCCCTTCAGGAATACAATATTCCCTTTGTCTCTTGAGGTTGGCCCACATTCCTAGAGTGGCTAAAGGCTGTTGTGCTTTTTACTTCCTGTGGTCAGGCTAACTGCCAGGCGTCTTATGATACAGGTTCACCCAAAGCGTCCCGAGGGTCATGGCCGGGTCTGTGAAAAATCTAAGACACAGTATTTGGCAATTTAGATGATGAGCCAGACTGGAAATGTTCTTTGATTTAGAAGAAGAAATAGAGGTATGAACGTGACATCTTATTTTGGAGTGCATGACTTTCTGCATCTAAACCGAGCGAGCTTTCATCACGTCTCACACTTTCATCAAGGCTGATGTTATTTGTAAGGGAATTTGTGAGTTGATTGCAAAAGAGTCACAGAGGCAAGTTTCTTCATTCAGTCAAAATGCAAAGAAACAGGAACAAATTGACCTGTATTCAGAAATCAAGCCTGATCTCATCTTGTTCTCGCCTGATTCATTCACTCAATCACTTAGATCACGCTTTTCTTCACCTGTCTCTCTCTCTCTTCCTGAATGTTGGACCGGTAATGTCTCCATTTTCCTGTTTTTGTGTTTTGAGAGTAGTTTCTGTGCTTTGCTCTTCACAAAATGACTAAGACAAGCCCTCATACATTTTAAACACCAAAGTAGTGACTTCCTCAATTAATTAAGTACAGAATGTGCTGGAAACAGTTAGTGTAACCTCAGCCAATTAATTTAAAAAAGACCCTGTTAAAGGGTTTGATTACCAGTTTGATGTGTTTCCAGACTGAAAATCTTTCCTGCGTGGGCTCAAGAAAGCTTGTCAGTTGAGAAACTGTTGTTATTTGCCACACAGTGGTGTCATTAACACCTGGATATAGTTATCTGTAGAAATAGCTATAAATATAAAGTTTCAATGATCTTTCTAATTCTATGAGAATAAGGAAGTTATAACAGTAAAGACAGAGGAACAACACCACTGGACTCACTTTCAGAACGATTTTCTCCCCAGTAGGTGAATAATAAAAAAAAAACATTGGCAACCAATGAAAATCTACTCAAGCATTTAAAGTAGCTCTCGACAAAATAGCTTTTTTTCAGTTAACCTTATATATATATATATATATATATATATACACACACCGCGTTTATCTTTACACTTTTTTAGCGGTTAGCACTAGCTTACTTCTTTATTATATAATAAGTGATGTGTATCTTGTTAGATGAACATTAACTATTGCTATGAATACATAAAGAAACGTATGTAAGATATGAGGCAGATGATATATGAAATAGCAGACTACATCATAAAACATTTATGTCTGATCTGGCATGACTGAATTTTGCATGGCAAGGTCAATTGGTAGTATGAGGACTCTTTCTTGAGCAAATTGGGCAAATTTGTTTTATTTTCAAAGGAAGAAAATACTTTTCAAATGCCTATATCAGATTGATGTTATATGCTCTGGTAATTTGAGCATATGGATGACTTCAAAACAACTTTTGTTTTGCTTTTTGTGTATGTTGAAAAAAAAAAATCTGGCTCTTGAAACTAGGACATCCTGAACAGGACGAAGATTCGCATCTGTTTTTTGGCCTGAGTGGACAATACTGCACCAACCACAGCACTCTTCTCTGCTGCATTCTGCATCACGCAAGTCACGTTGCAACTAGAGCAACGCTATGCCAACTGGAGCCTACAGCTAATTGCTTTGTTTTTGCACCCCGTTACTGCTGTCTAGGGAGCATTCTGTCTGCGTACTCCTGTACTTGGATCTCACAATTACTGTCAAAAAGGCATTCATTTCCAGAGAGGAAATTTTCTTTGAAAAAAACGCTTGGAATTTCTTCAGCTGCCAGTGACGGTGTAAATAGTCTGCGTCAACATGTGCTAGTATTTAAATGGTTTTGCATTAGGGAAGTTGAAGTCTAATCCAAAACCACTGAAGTGTCCAAGCGGAGTGATTTGAAAAGGCAAAGCCAGTTAGATCTGCTCCTCACAGATACAGAGCTCTTGAGCAACCCTCAGAGAGCTCGCAATTTACTCCACTGGAAGATCGCTTACGTTCTTCACACAGCCATTTGGGTGAGAAAATGCAGAAAAGGGATTTTCCACCACACATAATTTACAGCCTAGATTACCGGCATGTGTTGTTTTGTGGTGCCTCATGATAACGGAATAAATAAATATTTAAATACATAAATTCGCAAAATAAAGGGGGAAATGCCTTCCACCGGTTTGACGCAGTTCAAACTACACTGAGAGCAGGAGATGGAGTGGCTGTGGTAGCGGGTGCCGTTGACATGTTGTCGTGCGGGAGCCAGACGGGGCAACTTTCTGCCATTCGTTGCTCTTACGCACTCACCGCATTAATCCGCTCTGTTGGAGAGTCTTATCCTGCTTGTTAACAGGGTGTAAATTCAAATCCTCTCTGGGTAAAATGCATACAGATGCACTTCTGAGCTTCTGGTGGGGTGTCCTCAGGAATATCATTGACAGCAATTGCCAACTTGATACATTTGCTATGGCAGCTTCTCACAAAGTAACTGGGTTCGGATCTATTTGGTCCGGTTGGTGGTTAGAAGGGCCAGGAACATTGGCCTTCTCCGGTCTTCCTCCAAATAGTGCGGTGAGCTCATGTTGGAATGCACAGTGGAAAACGGGAATACAAAATAATTGGAGTCTGAATGCAGTTTCGATGTGTGATGAACAGAAAACTAGTTTAAACTATTCCACTGTATGTGTTCGTATTTACCACATACACAATGCTAAACATCTCCTAAAGGTTTTATGGTGTTTGTGCAGCAAAGTATCATTTGTTCCCGTTTAACTAAACACTCAATCTAAAACTAAAAGATGTTTATAACCTGGCATATTGAGACACATTCCTTTCAGTAAAACCAAGCAGGCAGATCGTTATTGTATTCTGATATCTATTTGCTGTCAGTGCCAGTGAAATGAAGCTAAAAATAGGTTGTGGACACAAATATTTGAGAAACTAGTGTCAGTTGGTTTCATAACCTCACTGGAGGAATTTGACTGTAATGGGCATTCGAGAGGACTAGACCATTTAGCTGAGTGTATTTCAGAGTTCATCTAACAAAAAATTCCAGTTCAAAGAGATTAATATTCATGTTCAGAAAAGTAAAATGGCCTTTCTAAACAATTGGACAGTTGAAGTGAAACACTGCAGGACGTGGGACTGCTCCATCTTGTTGTTGACCCAGAGAGATAAGTGGTTAGAACATGCAGAACCGTGTCCGAGCGAATGTAAACAACATGACACCTAGCACTGCAGCGCTTAGACTCGCTGGCGTTCCTTTCCTTCTGGTTCGCTCTCTTTCATACCTACCCCACCCGTCTCCCCTGCTGTTATCGTGTATGTTTCAGTTAGCAGGTCTGAGTAGGATGCATTGCAGCACTGTTTATCCTGGATCCCCGGAGAGGGCCCATATGTCGATGTACTGTAACTCGCAGTGAAGTTTGCTAAACTTGGGCGTACATGTTTATGATCCTGTTTTGGTCTGAAAGCTCTGGCAAGTCATTCAGAAATAAATCTGTCACAGGATGGATAGAAATTCCTGTTTGAAACTCCAATAGCAAATGAGATCTTCTTCATATCTCAATAGTTTCTCCTAGACAGTAATGAGATTAGTTGAGATTTAGGTTTCATTTCTCATCTTTTCAGAGAAAAAAAACCTCTAGTAATCTCACACGTCTTCAGATTCAGACTCTCTCACATGTTTGTGTCTATTTTTCTTAGTATAGAAAAAATAGCTTGAGAAATAGCTTCATGTGTAAAGTTGATATTTTGTACGCGAAAACATAAATGTTTTATACTAAGGTTTAACAAATAACTGTCCTGAGATATCAAGCTGGTCTTTGTACAGTATTAGTCTTCGGGAATGATAAAATTTATTTGATACTGTAAAAAACTAACTTATACGGAACCCCACACATAACATGCAGGAAAAAAAATAGTAAACTGTCTGCTCAATTAACATTCCCTCGTTTTAAGCAAATCATGTGTTTGCTACAATAATTTGTTCCCTTTAAGTAAATTCTCATAAACCTGTTGCTGCTGGTATGTAATATTATGGACAGAGACACTTTAAGTGAGTTTTATTTTGAGTTGGGGATGAGTTATACTCACGTTCTCAAAAGCCCTGCAGCATTGAATGGTAATTTTTTTAAGTGAGAGTCATCTACATCAGTTTATGAAATGCAAACAGGAAGTGGAATTAATTATTTAATGTGCACGTTTTACTTAAAACTAGAGAGCGAATTATATCGAGCATTCATTTTAAGCAATCAGATCACTTCCATGTGCATATTGCCCCTAATTCAAAATGGATGCGAAAAAAACTGGAAGCAAGGCAGATTGTGTGAATGATGAAAATTCAATTGTGCATACTGCAAGCCAGAGTGGAACACAGATGAGAAGTATATTTTTGGTTACTTTCTACTCCAGTGCTCTGCATTTTGAGCTTTGTGTGAGTGTTTCCATATACAGACAAAGTCCTAAAAGAAAAATAATGTGACCTAACAAGCAGAAAGACAAGAGTGAACATGTACAGCTGTTCATCACTGAAGCGAGCCAAGAGCTTCAGTGTACTTGAAAACAGATGTTGAATTTGCTTTGCTTGCACTTGACAGGTACAAAAACTATAGTAATACAATATCGCAGGGTTGTAGAAAGCATCTAATGTGTCTAATTTGGTGGCTAGGCATAGAACAGAACAGTGAAGAAATATCTCAGTAATACTTTCCTCTGGTCTGTTCTTCTGCAAATACAGAACAGAAACTAAGTGTGTGATTATCGCTGTCTGAACTTCACTCACTCACACAGGACTCTCTGTCCTCTCTTCAGTCATGAATTAAATGTGTAATGTCTCACTGTTCAGTATGTCTCCCTAGCAGCTCATGGAGTGAGTTTCTTATGTTTCAGTATAATGCCCATGTGGCGTTCCTCAGAGGACTGGATCGTATGGCCCTTCTGTGATGTGAGTAATTATGCCTGAGCTGTGAGAAATGATTATCACCTGGACGCAGATTGCATTTCAGCATCTCAGGTTCCTCATTTATGAGCAGTTTAACTCCTAATGCTGGCTTCTTTCACTAGTTTTACATTCCAACAAATGTCTGAAATCCTGCTCTCTCGTCCTATCGATGCATAGACAGCCTGCTGATCTGTATTTCTGGGTGTTTGGTTACTCTACAAGCCATCCCTAATGCCCTTGAAACATTCCAGGTCTGGAATTTTTAAACAAACATTGAGTGAGAGAGCGCTAAAGAGAGGCGCAATCCTTTTAGAAAGTGGAGATATATGAGGTTTCCAGCAGCAAACACACTGAGAGTTCCCGAGGCGCTGGGCCGTCACCTCTTCGAGTCTCATTAGGGCTGAAAAATGTCACCCTCATTAAAAATGCAATTAGACTTAATTGAGGTCTAAAGTAAAAATAAACGACAGGGTCATGTTTATTATTTTACTCTCGCCTCAGTCATTTTTTTCAGTCTTCACCAATTTTCTCTATTGGATTTCCTTCTTGAGTGTGTTTTCTTTGCCTGAGTGGCCTTCTCACTTTTATCACTTTACTAAGAGACTGAATTATTCTTTACCAGCCAAATGAGTGATAGCTTCATCATCTGTAATGTTTGAACACACACACCCTGCAGTTACATTCATTCATAATGTCTTGCTCCAGTTCGAAGTGTGAAGGGTATTCCGATACGCTGAGGGTTTTTCCCTGCTCGGCAGTTTTACTTTTGGTGCTGTCACTTCTGGCTCGCTGTTTCATGCAGATCATTGAAGTGAGCAAGAATAGTGGTCTGCTTTTTGACGCACTCAATATTCAATTAATTACTTAAGGTTGGGTTTTGTAAATTTATTACAAATGAATTAAGTAGAAAATGTAATATGTTGGTGAATATGTTTTTTTACATATATTTTCAACAGTATATCCATCAACTAAACTTTCATAACATTGCCGCACCAGCATTTCTAGCTACTAGAAATATTGCTAAGACAGACTGTAATTAGAGTAAACTAGTTATATGTGACCCTGGATCACAAAACTAGCCATAAGGGTCAATTTTTTTTTAATTGAGTTTTATACATAATCTGAAAACCATCCATTAATGCATGCATGGACAATTTTTGTTTGAGATCTGGAATATTGAGAATATTGCCTTTAAATTTGTCCAAATGAAGTTCTTAGCCATACAAATACTAAGCAATAAAAAGTTCTGATGTATTTATGGTAGGAAATTTATAAAATATCTTCATGGAACATGATCTTTATATCCTAATGATTTTTACATACAGTGTATTGTTGGCAATTACTACAAATATACTGTGTTGCTTTTGACTGGTTTTGTGGTCCAGGGTCACATATGTGATTATTACTTTAATTTCTTGTTGGTCTTACAAAGTTGAGTTGTTGTTTGGAAAATGTTGTTTAGTGGACATCATACCAACCCTGTGTTTTTCAGATCTTTGGAATATGTTCCCAGACCTGTTGGTCCATCCATGTTGAAGATAAAGTTGCCATGTTGAATTGAATGCTGAATGCCAACCAATGATAAATGAAGGTTTGATTTAGCCTCCTGCATTTGAATCACACACTGTTTCTGCTTTTATGCCAAAGAAAAATGTCTGAGGCTTACTTACCCTCTCTCCCAAATCCCCTCCATAGGTTGTGTTCTCTGGCACAGATCTCTCTTCCCTGCATAGCCAGCCATCCTGGGCCCCGCAGACTGTCAGGCAAGTACTTTTATTCTGCAGCGCTATCAGCACTAGAGGAAGACAGTGGTGAAATTTGCCGTGAATCAGCACTGTGCGTGCTAATGTCTCAGATCCCCTCCCGTCCTCATTTCCTGTCCTGAGAGAACCAGGCAGCACTGTGACTGCTCCTCTGTAGTCAGCAAACGAGTAGGTCTCTTTCTCTCGCTGTCTCTTGCTGTCTCTCTTATCTCTCAGCCCAGTCACAGCCTCACACACACAAATCACTTTGCCCCATTTGAGTTTCCAAGGAAGGACTAGAAAAGACACACTTGACTGAAAGTTGGCTTTTCTAATGGAGACTATCTGTGCCACCCCACAGAGAGAGATGGTGCATTTTGTCTAAGTTTATGGGAAAATAAACTGAAAGCAGTCATCATTTTTCAGTTTTGTTTCAGTCTTAGTCGTTTTTTGTCTTTTCATGTGAATATTCTTTAAATATATAGCATCTTTAAATATAGTCTTTGTCTATTGAAATACATACATACATATTTGTTGTTGACTGAAATAACATTTATGTGGATGTTCAAATTACTAATAACATTTGCCAAAGACAGACCAAATTCAGTCAAGTATTTAAATTTTGAAAATCTAAGCATTTATTATATGATGTATCAAGCATATAAAATATTTAGATAAAGATAGATCTATGAAAACAATATCAAATACATGTTTTTAAATATAAAGTTACTGGTATTGATAGTATTTGATTATTAATTATATATTTTAAAAGATGTTTTAGGACATTGACTTATATGTAGTATTTTTGACAGAGGTTTATCCACAGCACTTTTAATTTTTTAAGCAATCTTGAGGCATCCTTTTTGTGTTAGTAAATATGTTGGCAATACTAACACTGATTGAAAGAGAGTCATTGATGTTCCATGGGAAGTTTCTGAACCCTTCTGGGTGCCCAAATAGAGCATTCAGTCAAATGGACATCAACTCAAGCCATATGTGGTGGTCAGTTCCCATACAAGCGGGCTGTTTTCCTCATCTCACATAATGACCCTTGTTGGCTTTCATAGTCGTTACCCACATGGTCTGTCGTAGCTCATTTCAAAGCTTTCTGTGTAAACCCTCCACAGGTGATGAGTTGTAGAGGCAGTAAAATGCACTGGGCTGTGACCAGTTTGGACTAGTTCAAGTCCAACTGGGCCCATTATCAGACCCGCTTCACTGAATCGCCAGCAATAACAGAGAGACACTGGTTCAAACTCTGTGCTGGGAAAGGTCAAAGGTCACAATGATGACTCAAAACTGTGTTGACACTGGGGAAGTGTGGTAAGGCAATCATCCTTTATACCACATCTCTACCAACTGTGAAAACTCATTTTTAGTTAGTGTTTCTGTCACATATTTTAGTCAAAACAAGATAAATTTACTTGAGAAGCAAAAATGTATAAGACAAACTTGTTTACGTATACGTTTTTTCTTGTGTTAATTACAAACCTCACAGGCTGTATGATTTATGCTTAAAACAGGAAAACTATTTGCCAGTGGACCAATAAAAATAAGCTATTAAAACAATACATTACATAGTTTCACTTCATACTGTAAATAAATATAACAGCACAAGAATACCGATTAAGAGCTGATTCTTGCCCAAGCATTTATTTGATATTTACAGTGCGCAACAACCATGAAGTACCTTGTCACGAACTTCCAGAAGTCTATTTGGCATAGCAGTTATTTCTTAACAACCAGTCCTCCACCGCTTAGCATGATTCTTAGAGTTTAGAATGGAGCCTTTGGCACTTTAGTTGCTCTGCTGATGTTTTCAGAACCAGCCCACAACACATGTGGGGTTAATCACCTGATTTAAGGCCCTGAAGTTAAGTCTTGTTGGAGTAAGAATATAACCCAGATGGGTCATTCTATTATCTAATAACACAGCACCTAAGTCTCAGCTGCCCCCAAACTCATCCAAACATCTGCATGCAGCCACACACCAATCTGCATAAGCTAATTACAGCTAATCACATTTAGCAGGAGATGGAACTGTTGGAAAGACCTTTAAAAAATATTGGCACTGTTCTTCCTCCTTGATGAAGTTCATTAAAGAGAAGGGGAGAGTTAGCCCATGGTATTTTTGTTGTTCAAAGTGAGAGTGTTTCAGTTGGTCGGTGTGTGTGTGTGTGTGTTTGAATATGTTTAGTTTTAATTGCTGAAAGCAAATTTAGGTTTGAAGATTGCTCCCAGGTTGTCCAGAGTTCACCATGGCAACACCAATCAAATTATAAAAGTGTATTAAGAATCAGCCTCAGATTCATCGCCATTTTAATAAGCCTCACATTTACCGCTGAGGAAATAGAAGGACCACAGATTGTTGGCTAGTCTTACAGTTAAGTAGCACCCGTGACATTTCTCCAAGACATCTTATATAGACAAAGCGTACACTGTGCATTGTTGTGTTAACCTTTTTTTAATATAACCTCTACCTAGAAAAAAGAGCCTTCAAAATAAATGTGTGGTTCAAAACAAACAAAGGTCAAACTGAAATACTAATCCCATGAAGTGTTACAATGCTCCCATCCAGACAAATATTGAATTATATCAGTACTGTATGTTTACACACACTTTAAGTCTGAATAATTGTGTTTTTTAAAGTTATATAAATACAATTTTTGTTGTTACAATTTTTTGTTAGTTTTCTGACAAGTCTGACTTACAAAGAAAATATGTACTCAAAGATTTGATTATACTATAAATGAGCAATGTTGTTTGATAAAACACACTTACAGTGCCCTCCACTAATATTGGCACCCTTGGTAAATCTGAGCAAAGGTGGCTGTGGGGAGAAAACCTCATTGTGAAATAAATGTTTTTCTCCAATACTTGTTGGCCACAATTATTGGCACCCCTAGAATT